>OY744610.1:48091958-48136958 GCA_963556255.1 Allolobophora icterica
ATTATCTGATTTTTGGCATTTTGTAACTATTATTATGATTTATTATTACTACCTTGTTTTATCATTCTTTGTTATGGACAATTAGGTTTTCCTAATACATAACTGTGACATGTAAACAAAGTGCGGTTAGCAATTGGTACAATTAAAGGATATACTTTTTTATGTGTCTGTGTGTCTTTCTGCCTACCTGCGTGCGTTCTTGCCTGCGTGCCTGTATGTACGTCTGGCTGGCTTGTTAAGTGGTTATAGGTGACACACTGCAGCTGGCTGGCTGACTGAATAAGCGTTCAGCCGACGTTCAGTTCAAACAACCAATCGACTTTTCATCTCGCTGTTCTGTTTGTTCGTAGGTTGATCGTTTTCGTTCTTTTGAAAATAACAGACACGGTGTTGCTAGGCCCCCTATGGCTTGATGCTTGGATTTATGAGTTTATCGAACGATTGATCAATTTTATGAATAAGAGGAATATCATATAACGTTCATTTAGCGACGCTTTCATATTGAAGATTATTATATATATATACAGAGTACATAATGAGCGACGTGTGGTCTTATAAATATATATGCTCTGATACATACATACATACATACATACATACATACATACATACATACATACATACATACATACATACATACATACATACATACATACATACATACATACATACATACATACATACATACATACATACATGCATACATACATAGATACATACATACATACATACATGCATACATACATACATACATAGACCTACATGATACATACATACAATATACAGTACTAGATTATCTATTGTTTACTCGGCCCTTTAGCTACACAGACACACACACACAATATATATATATATATATATATATATATATATATAATATACAGTATATCAGGTTGATTTGTCAATGTATTTGCTACATAAACTTCTGATGAGGTTCTTCTGTAGAATTCTGTATCAATTGCTATTCCCCGCGAATGTCATCTGACGAGTATGGATTTTGACTGCACAAGATTGTTCGAGCTACGCGACTCTGTCGACGAATGCGACAACAGTTACAAGAATTCCTATTCTAGGGTTCTCAAGACATACACTTAGTGCATGTCTGATGAACACTAGACATGCCAGTCTAATACAGAATGCCCAGTCTAAGCTGCTGCCATGGCGTTCCTGTCTGAACCACTGATCCCTGAACGACTGCAATTGCTTCTTCACTCTATCTGCTGACTAAGTCTTATCCTAAGTCATTGGAAGCTGCATGTTAAAGGTGCTTTTTAGTAATAATAATAATAATAATCTGTTCTTTAATTAAGCGCCTGCAAACGCACTGCGCTGTACAGTGAACAAACATATAGTAGAAACGGCAGCCTTACATACATGTATACAGTAGAAGCGCATGATAAGAGTTTTACAGGAGTCGAATATAAATGTTTGAGCGGCAGCCACGCGGAGCCATCATGGCCTACTATTCATTTAACCACCGCTGCCACCTAGCGAGTGGAAGGCTGAATAAACCTTACGGTGTCTACCGGGTTCGATCTTGGTACTTTCAGCTCTTCACGCCAGTGTGTCATCCATTACTCTACGCCGACCCCCCCAACCAATCATACTGATTGGTTCGTCAAACTATGGGCATTTACCTTGAGTCCAATGATTGATATTACCACTGGAAGGCGTTGCCTCAGTCTAACCTTAACTTATTAACTACTAACCTATACACTAGTTCAGTGGTAGCGACCTTTTTTAATGTGCGTGCCAAAATGCTGCTAAATCATTAAAAAAAATACAGTCGCGTGCCCCTCGGAATTTTGCACATTAGGCCCTATATAGGCCTAATTATTTTTCTCACATAAGTTTTAGTTAACAAAGCGTAAAAAATGAATTATCGAAGATCATTTTGAATGGTGTTAAAATAAAGTCCTTCCAAGAAGAAAATGTGGATTCCTACAAAGATTTTCTATTTCTAAGTTTGAAATTTTGGGGAACGCTCTGAATTCCGCCTGCCAAAACAATTTGAAAGCGTGCCACTTTGGGCACGCGTGCCATAGGTTCGCCATCCCTGCACTAGTTCCTTCAAGTGAGAGCGGACTTCCCTGATAAATCCGGAATGCAACATCTGGAAACCAGTCGTCATCCGGAAGTTATCTTCCCTCGAGTGAACTGAGATAATTATTCCCGATGCTGCCAGGAGATTGTCAGTATATGTTCCTCTCTTGCAGATCGCTTACTGTAGGCGCCGTCAGGTCTAGTTAATTATCTATCCTAGACGAGCACATGTGATATACGGACTGCACAATGATGAAGGGCTGAGTAAGACTAGATAGGTTCTATGTTGCTATATGTTGCTTTATGTTGCTTTATATTGCTCTATGGTTTGATGGAAATTGCTGAACTATGTTGACTCACGATTGCCAATTTCTGTTCTGTTTACATAGACTAGCAACAGACACAATCGCATTATATATATGTATATATAGATTATATATATGTATATCTATATATATATATATATATATATTATATATATGTATATATATATGTATATAATATATATGAATATATATTATATAGGTTTGTGTTTTTGCATAATATTATTTTAAGCACGCCTATAGGTGACATTAATTCTTATGGAATACGAAAAACATCATCCTGTACTAATAACTCTTTTGGAAGGCACCTCAGCACTTATAGGTAATTATATAATTATATATATGTGTTGTGTGTATGTGTGTTTGTAAGTGTGTGTGTGTACAACATACATTAACCACCTTTTGTCTACTCTAACTTGGAGCAGTAATAATAAATATGCTTTCCGAGCTTGGTGGGGATACACAACCTCAAAAGAAAGGGACAAGATCTGGTCAACCAGATAAAACGTAGTGGCTTCCTCCTTGAATCAGCCCCAACTGCAGCCAGCTGGCCGAGGCTGCTGATGATCGTCTTCTTCGGTCATCTGTCCAAACACTGACCGTGTTCTCCGGGGTCTGTACCCCCTCTTCGTTTACTCATTATAACCTCCGCACCAGGACAGGTAATTATACATTGTCCCTTAATAAGGACGACCGCAATTTCATACCAAGAACCCTCTACGCTGACTTTTATATACGGGTTGATGTCTGTAAAAACTGAACCAATTAGTTGCCTGTTTGTTCTAAGTTGCATCTGTGTCAGCTTGTGCGTTACGAATAAATGGTTGGTTGGTTGGTTGGTTGGTTGGTTGGTTGGTTGATTGATTGATTGATTGATTGATTGATTGATTGATTGATTGATTGATTGATTGATTGATTGATTGATTGATTGATTGATTGATTGATTGATTGATTGATTGATTGATTGATTGATTGATTGATTGATTGATTGATTGATTGATTGATTGATTGATTGATTGATTGATTGATTGATTGATTGATTGATTGATTGATTGATTGATTGATTGATTGATTGATTGATTGATTGATTGATTGATTGATTGATTGATTGATTGATTGATTGATTGATTGATTGATTGATTGATTGATTGATTGATTGATTGATTGATTGATTGATTGATTGATTGATTGATTGATTGATTGATTGATTGATTGATTGATTGATTGATTGATTGATTGATTGATTGATTGATTGATTGATTGATTGATTGATTGATTGAATTCGTCTCACTTCTAGTGTCAGGACCTGAAATGTCTGACCAACTGAATTGTTGCTCTCATTACGAAAGGTTTTAACACGCAATCACACAGTAATGAGAATCTGAGGCGTGGTTATTCACTCGCGAGGTGAAGAACAGCTGGATATCCAGATGTTTGAAAGCCAGTGATAAATACTGAGTTTTGAGGCGTTTCTTAAAGGAAGAAAAACAGTTCGAACGTCTGAGAAACATTAGTAGTGCACGTGGATTACGCTTCTTGGGACAGCAACTTAGAATGCAAGAGAGAGTGGGATCATGGCTACACCAAAACACCCACACCCGAAGATCGTAGACTTATTTTAAGTTTTTGTCAGTGACAGCGCGGAATGTCAGTGTCAGCGCGGAATGTCAGTGTTAGCAACTGAATAATGTATCGAGAAGAATAAGAGCGCGGGCGTTGACGTGAGCCGAACATGAATGCCCAAGCTCAAGGTGAGTTATTGCAGAACCGTCGAAGCAGAACCATGCATGCATTGACGAGAGGCGTCCCTCGATTTCTACCTTGTCGGACATATCAGTGGGTTACAATTTTTACAAAGCAGTGTAAAGCGCAGTGTCGTCGGCGTACTGCTGTACGTGGACTCCAGTCATTGGCTCTGCGTCTGATGGGTGAAATGAAGACGTAAATGGCAAGGGATCGATGACATATGCCAGCGAGACACCAGCATTGCAGAACGAAGGAAGACACCGAACAGTACCGATACCCACTTGCTGAAATCGATTGCAGAGGTAAGAAACTAGCCAGTTTAAGGCAGTCCCCAAAGACACCAAAGCTCTTGCTGAGTGTAATAATTATATTCCTTCTGAATACACAGATACACTTATCTGATGGTTATTGGCAATGTAGGATAGGTGTGACTAGAAGTTAATTAAATAACGTTGTTAATTTTAGTTAATTGGCCAGCACAATGGCCAGCAGTAGGACATAAAAGTTAAATAAGATTCGGGGCTATTATCGAGATTCGAGACTATTTACCTTTCGGTGTCGAACGGTGATAGGCCTAAATCAAAATATAACGACCTTCGCATCAGTCGTCTGCTAGATATGCAAATGAGAACTGGTGAAGCGAGGAAGAAAGTCAGTTGTAATGCCGATTTCGAACACGTCGGTTGTGTCATCGAAGTAAAGTCGGTTAACTCCTGGTCAGACGGTGTTTGTTCGAGAAACTGTCGAGAAGGACGGTGACATTCATCGACCAGTTAGTGATCGAGTTGTTCGAAAGTTTTCGAGGAAAGTTATTAGCGAACTCGTCGAGTTAAAGACGAGAATTACGGTGTGTACGGTGATCTTGCCAGAGGTCACATTGGTTGACGATATGATTGAGTTGAGTAAAGTTCGTAATTTGCGACGTGGCGATTCGAGTGATAATAACCTCGAGTGATAGGCCTAATAACCAAATAAGGGGTTAAAGGTTACACTGAGTCTAGCAAGTAGTAGCTATAGTGAGCAGAGTCTCGAAGGCAGCACTACTTAGAGGCACACCTTTCCAGTAGAACAGTTTCGGTAGAGAAGTCTCCGCGATTAGCTGAAGATGACGAGTAGTGTGCTTCTTAATCCGTGTAAAAAAACAAGTTCCAGAATCTTTGAAATGTTAGGAAGGTTGGAGATTGATCTAAAGCTTGCAAGGCTGTTGGCTTCCAGGCTTCTCATCAGCATTGGTTCTACAATTCTATCTGTTCCTGTATGGTTGTTTAAATTATCGTAATTGGTCCAAGCGCGTAATGCATAGCTGCTATCATCATCATCATCATCATCATCATCATCATCATCATCATCATCATCATCATCATCATCATCATCATCATTATCATCATAATCATAGTTTGAGAATTCGCATTTTACGAATTTTAAGAATTTAAAAAATTCACGAATTTTAACGAATTTTAAAACTGCAGTTTTAAAATTCGTAAAAATTCGTAAAATAATAAAATAATGGAATTCTTTGCCGTGGCAACGAATTTTATTATTTGTGTACTTTTGAACTTTTTAAGCAAATAAATGTCAATGTCATAGGAAATCAATCAGCCATAAAAGATAGCTGACTAGCAACACAATAGTACTGATATTCAGTTACTGTTCTTCAACTTGTTCTTGCTCGGTTTTTCGATTTCTATCATAGTTGGGGTGTGTGACTATAAGTGTCAGTCAGTAGAACGAAAAACCACCAGTGCCCCATGCAGCTCCAGTGTCACCAGTCAGCCACTAACACAGCTTGCAACCAAACATGGTTAAAAAGGGTTGGCAACGTTCACCGAGCTGTGTCTTCTAATCTACTTCATCGTCCTCTGATTCTGAGTTAGGAACAGCCCACTGCTCCCACTCGACTCTGGGTTCTGTTTTTTCGCCATGCAAATGTTCCCGAATTCCGGCAGAACAACCAACAAATTCCTTGTGACAAAAACAACACTGTATTTTTGGATTACCCTTTCCTTCTCCTCCAAAATTACTACATACTTCCCTTCTGGTCCATGTTCTTTCGTCTTTTAAAAATTTGATTTTAACGAAATTAACTCGTTACGTAATAAACTTTTATATTGAATTTTACATAAAATTCTAAGCAGAAGCTTAACACAACAAATCATGACGTCATCATATTTGTTGTTGTTGCTTAAGCTGTTTTTGCAAACCCACTGTCAATGTAAAAAGGCCCAACAATGGGCCAACGAATTTTTACGAATTTTTACGAATTTTAAAATAGATCAAAAATTCGCAAATTTTTACGAATTTTTAAACCGAAAGTCACGAATTCTCGAACTATGATCATAATCATCGTCATCATCGTCATCATCGTCATCATCATTATAATCATCATCGTCATCATCAACAACAACAACATTATCATCATCAATAACAACATTATCATCAGCCACAACAATAACATTATCATCATCATCATTATCATTATAACTATTATCATTGTTAATAATAATGCGTTTGTTAAGTGCCGCTATCTAGTGACTAAACATCGACTGACAGCGCTGAACAATTATTGCGCGAGCCTCTCTGGTACCTGTACAGCCCGCGTAACAAAGCGAGCGCTTAAACCGTGGCACACAGCGTGTGAGTGGGGCCTTCAATTGCACGCGCCACTCTGCTCGTTTAAGCAGCTCTGGCTTGCGAACCACAATTAGGCCACAGTTAGCGTCTTGAAACGTTATTTATATAAATAGGGCCTAGCTTCTTCTTTAACCGGTTTTCAATACACGTTTTCAATTAATTTCGTGTCTAGGCATAACAGGCATGATCTCGATCGTAAGCATATATTAACTTTACTGAGCGCGATTGGTTGTTGTATATTGATTTTTCGGTGCTTCCAGGACATTGGATGGAATGCAGGTAAGTGGCCGTTTGGAATTGTTTGTTAATGGCCATGACTTCGATGAGTATCACTAAGCACACCTGTACGCCTACGGCTCTTCTTCATGCAAGCACGAGTTAACTGTGTAGCAAGCAAGTCGGCTATAGATAGAATAAATGCTTGAATATTTTCCATTTCTGCTTCTGGTATTCGTAGATTCGGCTGGTGTTTCATACAGCAATCCCAGCTCAGTCTCTTATCTCGTGAATATGCAGCCAACGAATTTTTTACTACGAAACCTCTTGTCTGCATCGTCATCGACATTCTGCAGTTATCTTCGGCTCTAATTTTTGTTTCTTCACGCTCAAGGAAAACTGAGCTCGCGTGTGAATTGCTGCTATCGTCATTAGGGCCTACCGTTCAGCCCAAATATTGTATAAGCCTCAAACGCTGATTAAAACTCCTCACCCGAGTTCAGACGAGACGCATTAGTTAGATCGTTTCTGATTCAACCAAACGTTTAGCAAGTTCTTTTGTTCGATAGTGTAGTGGTTAGCACGTTGGACTATCAATCTAGAGGTCAGGGGTTCAAATCCCCGCCAGGGCAGATATTTGGTTCAAGAGTTCTGCTCCACCTGCACCCTATAGCCAATTCAGCTATAATGAGTGCACTGACCGTACACTGTCGGTGGCAAGATGAGACGGTGAGGGAGAGAACTGGTCACCCGCCCTCATATGCCGAGGCTAAAAAAATGAAGTCGCTAACACTTCATATCCATGGCTACCTCTGGGCTAGCTTAAGGGAATGCTCTTCTTCTTCTTGTTCGATAAAATAGAGAGTAGTCCGACTTGACAATTTTTATAAGGAATAAAAGTCTGGATATGATTGTGATTTTTGGGGTCTTGGTCTCGTTCTTGGTCTTGAGGTTCAAAGTCTTGGTCTTGGTCTTGACGTTCAAAGTCTTGGTCTTGAGGTTTAAGGTCTTGACAACAAGACTGAATTCATTGCAGTCCAATATCAACTGTTGTACCTACGTAATGTAACAATGTGGGTAGTGTTGTTGCTCCGACAAAATAAATGTTTCTCGACAATGTGGTGACCCACTTGCCAGAGCGTCGCGACCCACTTTTAGGTCGCGACCCAAAAGTGGGTCGCGACCCACAGTTTGGGAAACTCTGCCTTTAGGCACTTAATATTTTGGCTCCTGGGAACGTCACATGAGCACTGCCTACGCTAAACTGGGTTCAAATTTCATACGAAGTCAAATGCTAGCAGTAATCAAAGTGCTGAGATCGCTCTGTGTCACGACTTGCATCCTGAAATAGAATCTCCCTGTACAGTAGCCGGACAATCTATTTCCGACAGATTCTCCCTCCGGCGGGTCTGTTTAGAATAAATTCGTCCACATAGACTAAAATAATGCTAAAAAAAAGTCTGCGGGGGAGAGAAAATATTTCATCCTGCGTTGAAATAATCTCTCCCACACAGACACATTAGGTTAGGGTGTTGTATTTGAATTAAACCGGAAACTGTAACTCGCAAACTGATAATTTAATGTAATGTACACCATAGTGCGTTTTGTCAACTGGTTAAAATAAAGAGTATACTTACTTACTTTACTTTTACATTTGTTTTAAAGTTCACGATAAGTTTAATCTGGAGGAATTTCTAACTTTATTGTGAAACCATTTAGTTTTTTCAACAATATGTTACAATAATGGCATGACATTTGTGAGAGGAACTGAAAAGAAACGGGGAGACATTATATCAGTCTGGGGAGACTCTGTTTAGTAAGAGACTCTTTTTAAGGAGAAACTCTGTTTTCGGGAGACTTTATTATGTGACACCAGGTGTCGTCCACATACACAGCCAAACCGACGATATTCAATCCAGTTTCGACACTTGACACCAGTGATGATTAGTAGGGACAGTAGAAAATCACGGTAAAAAAATGCCAAAAACACGGCATACTTTAAAAAAAATCGCGAAAAACACGGCAAAAACACGGCATCAAACTTTCGCAGTTTTCTTGTAACACATTAGGCTATATGTTTATCTTTCATATTCATTGTTCATTGACAAACTGATAAATACTTTCGACTGTGCAAAACTTTAAACTGCCACAACCAAAACAAATTACAACAAACACGGCATTTTTTTACGAAAACACGACTAGTGAGTAGTGAGTAAGTAAGCCTTCAGAAATACTTTCGACTGTGCAAAATTTTAAACTGCCACAACAACAAAATTACAACAAACACGGCATTTTTTACGAAAACACGGCAAATGTCAAAAATCACGGAAACACGGCAAATGCCGAAAAACACGGCTTCCGTGTTTGCCGTGTTTTCGTGATTTTCTACTGTCCCTAATGATTAGACCTGCGTTGTGAATTCGGCCTACAGTGGTCTGCATGATATATAGGCCTATTATTAAGAAAATGCTTCTGTCAACAACACGAGTTAGCGCTTGTATTTATTTAGGTTCTTTTACAAGATGGCCTTCGTATCTCTAGCCATTTTGAATAGGCTGGTGCCCTGCGCTTATAACTTTCGAGTGGCGCTTAGAATTTGAAGTTTACGGTTACGAATGGCCTCTTCGGAAATCCACACGCTACATAATCCGCCTATGTATACACGTGACAGCATTATTTCACAAGTCCTCATGATTTTCAGCTGTTGAACGAAAGTAAGTGCTGATATTTTGTTAGTCACAGAAACACAATCAGTTCTACCTGTTTCGTTACTAATCGCTAGGTAGGCCTAAGGTGCGCGACAAAGTAGTTGTTTATACCCCTTTCATCTTAGGTTGAAGTATAGTCTACATTAATATTTTTGACAGAATCGCAAAACAAAGACAGAAGCCTAACAACTGCAAAAGCTTTGAATACGAGTTATACGCAGGATCGATTTCACATGGCTAAAACGGAAAATGGCGATCTCCGAGCGAATTAGTAGGCCTGCTTAGTCCTCGTCGGTTTTAGTTACTTGACACCGAAAACAGTTTTTCGTTTTGACTAAGTGCCTTTTAATAAGCTGGTTCCCGTGACTGCTTTATTGGGCACTGTAGAAATTATGTGGTTACGATTAGGGCTGCCAACTTTTGTTTTTGCCTATCCGGGACGTCCGCATAACCACGCGATATAGCCTATAGGCCTATGCCATTACCAATTTACCCTGTCCATATCACTGTATACGCCCTATGTAACGAATGTTGCGTTGGTCTGGTGTAGGATCGACAGTCTACTGAAGATTATTGTGAAATATTACAGTCCATAGAGGATAGATTACTAATAGGCCTATAACTATTAACTACCTTCTATTCCATGGTTATTTTTTAAACTTATTTACGGCCGGCTGCTCGAATTTAGCGTGCGAAAACAAGAACAACGTTAGGCGATGTTTATATCAAGTTGAGGGACAATTTGGGTTCAATCCGTGACACGGGACGCAAAAGACCGATTCCGAACACCGTGAGGGCGAGTCCGGGACGATTAATTGGCAGTCCTAATTACGATTACAAACAGCTGTCGATGTTTAGAGTGCGCTACATATATATATATAATATATATATATATATATATATATTATATATATATAACCTGATACATAAATACATTCATAGAAACACACAGACATAATGCATGCAACACGTATGCATTCATATATAATATATGCGTACACACACACATGCAGGCATACACACACACACACACACACAAACACACACACACCATACACATATTTACAACACACGTACATGCACACAAACACACACATATATATTTACAACACACGTACATGCATGAATACATATTATTATATTGTGAAGGTTTCCTAAGGCAATGTCACATGCTGATGACAACGAATTTGATATTGCATCATTGCAGTCAATGAGGTAGGCTACCCGCAACACTTGCCAGCAACACCGCACAATATACGAACCAGGATATGTTTTATTTGTCAGGTGTCGCAATCGAAGGTCGCCCTGTCGTGTGTTTGCCGTGTGTTGATGTCGAACCTCGACTGCTTGTTCTTTTACTTGCACTTTTATTTAACGTGCCTAACTTTTCTATAGAAGATTCACGACGAACTTTGTTTAATTAATAAATGAATTTAATTAAAGAAACAAATATATACACTAACTCTACGGGAACTTCCACGTAGTATTAAAGCGTTTAGATATTAAATCGGACTATCTCAATGTTGCTTCGTACAGCCTAACTACAGATCGTTCTTTCGCGTCAGTCTCTGAATCTGACGGACTAATACTCTGCCGCCGCCGCTGGTCGCTCCTCTCGATGTTGATCGCTCGACCGTTGTTCTCACGTCGCGCTCGTCAGTAGTACAAGTCCCGTATTCTCCTTTTCCTTCCGTTAAGTAGGAACTTCAGCGTGCATCGGTCAGCCCCCTCCCCACGTCAAGCTATCGTCAATTAGTGTCAGATTGCTCCTCGAGACGCGGGTCGTCGCTCGCCTGCAGCGCGGGCGGTGTCTGGTTACACCATAGCCGCGAGGTGTCCTATTACACCTCGGCCTCGCTGCCTTCATTGTTGACCAAGTGGAGACTGGCTTTCGTCCGTCATCATTCTATCTCGACCGCCAACGACGCCTCCATCGTGATGATGATGACATCTCGTCGTTGTCGTCGATCTCCTCACGCGACAGTCAGGCCTTCGATAAACAGAAATAGTTTCTTCCATAGTAATTACTTTTCATATCAAAATTTGCATGTGTATGTTTGAACAGATATGTAAAAGCGATTCTGTCAAAATGTAGGGAGCCCTAGTGGTCATCCATAAAGGACGTCTGCAATGAGGGGGATCATTCAAATGCAGGCAAATGCGGACAAGCGGAAGGGCGTTATGACCAGTGCAGACGTCCGAATTTCAATAAATCAATCAATCAATGAATGGCTTTATTGCATCAACTGACAAACAGTCACATATTTTTACAATGCAGTTCCTTATGTATGTACAATGTCCAGAGAAAGCTTAACAGATAGGTAATGACTTAGAATTTATTTACCCTGCACGATAATACATTAATGCATATACCTCATTGACGTTGCCAGGAGAGGCAAAGGGTGCCCCCAAAGGGACCAGAGTCCCGCTAAGCGGGAATACCCAACTAGTTCAAGCAGTAGGTCCCTTAATGATTCGTCTAATTATAACCCTCTCATGTTTGGGTCTCACGGGAGGTTTTTAGTGTACGATATTTAAATTTGAGAAGGGCTAATAAGATTCTGCTCCTTAATTAATCTTAACTAGCCTTAACTACTAAGGGTAAAATAAACTTCACAGGCGCTGGGCTCCGGTGACTCTCCATCTCACCAACCGATTGAGGAATCTACGGCCATACATGAAGACCTACATGTATGCAAATGTTTTTTTTTCGTTCATTGGCTTTTGCGTGCTGACGTCCACAAAGGGTGAGGTAAGGTTAAATGCGGACAAGATGGTGAGAGGGGTCCAAAGTAGGTCATATTTTGCGGACGTCCTTTATAGATGACGCCATGCTGTCCAAAGCCAAGTCACTTACGATATCGTAAATGTGTCTACTTAAAGGCCTAGTCAATAATAATAAATCACTGAGAAACGAAGGTTAAGAGAGAACTAACTGGACGAATGCAGATTATATAGGTCACTTTAGAAGGCCGAAGGATCGAAAATTATCAGGCAAAATCCGCTTGTGACGAACTAATTGATCGAAAATGACACGATTGACGAATCTGCGGCCATCTTGGTCACGGCAAGTGCGTCGACTCTCGGCAGGACGCTATAGCAACATCGATTCGCAGTATTGACGACGCCATCATAACAAAGATGATTCACGTCATAACAAAAATAGAGTGCAGACAGTACACCAGGCTACTGGGTCCAAGACAGGTAAGCTGGTGTCCGGCTACTCAACCAAAAACCTCGGAGGAGTGACTGAAGGTCGGTTTGAAAGGCGAACTTTGCCCACTGCCCAGTGCTCAAGCATCGAAGTCTGGGGGTGTCCGGACAATTCGGAGCCGGACAATTGGGAGCGGACAGTTCGGAGCGGACAATTCGGAGACGGGCAATTCGGAGCCGGGCAATTCGGAGCGGATAAATTGAGCGGACAATTCGGAGCCGGGCAATTCGGAGCGGATAGAATAGCGTCGGACTCTCACGTATTTATTTTTATAATGGCATCAAAGGCCTTTGGCGATGCAAAGCTGGGGCGCTGACGGCTTTCTAGCCATTTAGTATTTATTTTGTGGCAACAAACAAATCGTTCTCTGATCTTCCCCTCACTGAGAAATAATGACATCAAAGCTAGGCCTATGGATTGCAAAGGGAGCAGAGTATCAATCAACTGAATGTCGAGCGGCTAATTGCAGGAGAAGATCCTCCTCTGAGAAAGAAAAAATATAGGGATTTGGACCGTCGACTGCGAAGTGTGGTATTAGATTACGGTAACCGCACATGCATCGAGTACCTGTGCGGATGCAGCCACAACATAAACTTAAATGACTAATGAAACTTACAACGTAACATGGAATAGATTTTCATGCATAACGATTGAATGGCGATCATGGTCAGACTAATGAAACTGAAGAACTTTTTAAACTTTTAATTCGTGACTTGTTTGCTATGCATAGTAGTTTTGGTTAGACATGGTTAGACGCTATTCTATCCGCTCCGATTTGCCCGGCTCCGAATTGCCCGGCTCCGAATTGTCCGCTCAATTTATCCGCTCCGAATTGCCCGGCTCCGAATTGCCCGTCTCCGAATTGTCCGCTCCGAACTGTCCGCTCCCAATTGTCCGGCTCCGAATTGCCCTAGAACCAAGTCTGGGCTATAAAACCAAGGTCGACGTGGTTCATGCTGGCACAATACCAGTAAGCCTATAGCCTTAAAATCTTAAGTAGTTTAGTCAATTTTTCTTCCAGTTTTGTTTTGCAATTTCGCTAATTTTTGCCCCACTTTCAGCGACTATCATAACAAGGCGGCTTCCGATGTTCTGCCACTTTGCGCGCTGCCAGCCCTGCGGCATCATGCAAGTTATTTACTCGTGTTCTATAGCGATCGCATAACCTCGCACCTGCTCATATTTCAGTTAATTAATCGGTTGAGAACCTTCACCACCGATGCCGTTTGAGTGGGTGTCACGCCATTTAAGACCCCATGTACGGACTGCCAGCCCGAGATTCGAATCTCTTATTAAATAAGCCACCTTCAGCATCCTGACGCCCTGGAGCTGGTCCTTAACGCGCTCTAGCCTATTTGGCTAACCGTCCCAGTGTACCGCGAGCTTTGATGTCGGACCCTCAGAGGGACTGGACGAAAATATATAGATGGCCAGGCACACACCGTCGCAGAAGACGGTGTCTGATCCCCATGGTCACCCTCTAAACAACAGGTAACATACAGCCTGGAAATAAAAGTAAGACATGGATAGGCCTATATGCAACGCAGAAATCGTTATGCTGTGGAGAGGAGGAAGACCTACAACTGACGACCCCACTAAAGGCCGCATTGTTGTCAAGTCGATATTGATCATTGTCAAGCTTTACAAAGGCAAGTTCACCACCTCCCGCACAGCCGTCAGTCACGCGCACGACTCATTAAACCTATTCTAAACCTGAAAGTATGGGGCTTTTGTACTTCTCAGTATGATTCATGTTGCCTGATGGATCTGTATACAGTAATTTATTATGCTCTAGCATACACTGAGTTTCGCTTGCAGCTGCTTTTGTCTTGTGGGAAATGAGCACAAATCTTTTGAAATAGAGACTCGACGTTGGACAAACACCGTAGAAACCAGAGTCTTGGGGGGGGGGGTCGATCATAAGGGGTCTCGGGTCCGGTGTCCCGGCGGCATTTCCAGAATGGAATCATGGCATTGGTTGGGGCCTGGCAATATCGGTGAAATCAATTAGCCATCTCTGCCGACTCATAATACGTTCTCACTCTTCACTTACTCATCTGCCGTCCCATTTATTCATTGGCATTGCGCTATATATATATATATATATATATATATATATATATATATATATATATATATATATATATATATATACTAGGGACCTGCGAAGCTTCGATATTCGATTCGAAAACGAATCGGGTGGCGGTATTCGATTCGATTCGAAAATGATGTCATGATTCGAAAAATTTCGAATCATTTTTCGGAAAAGTGATTAGCCCTTGACGCACTTAATTTGTTGTAAACTAATTGTTTTGATTGTTTGCTGCGCGTGGAATGGTTGTGGAGTTTTTGCGTGCAACGCGTCACGCGACGACAGCAAACCCTCTGGCATGAAAATGGTGCTTGTGATTAGAATATTATTTATACTCCGCTTAGATCACGAGTTGGCAACATACGACCCGCGGGCCGGATCCGTCCTCTGGGACCTTTGGACCGCCATTGACATGTCTTTTATATCAGCATATTAGCACTTGGAAATCTTTTATCCGGTCCTTAATATCTGGATTTCTGTACGTAGGCGGTAGGCCGACATTAAAACATCTGTTTCTTATCTATTGAGAATCCGTTCCCTCGTCTAGTCAACTAGTTTACTACCCAATCATCAATATAATGACTCTCTGCATGAAACAAGACCCCAGAGTGGATAGTTTACAATCCCGATTTGCTTAGTTTACTGCTCATGAACTAGACCAAATTGTTTGGATCTCCCTTTTCCATTGATGCCAATTCAGCACCAGACTCCATGCAAATGGAATTGATTGAACTCCAGTGCAACAGTGAATTGGAAAGGAAATTTCGTGAGGTACCTCTGATTTAGTTCTACAAACTGTACATTTCTCAGGATTCATACCCTTCACTTAGACTTCATGCCCTGGAAGTGGTTGCACTGCTTCCAAGAACATTATAGGCCTACTTGTGAATTAACAGTTCTTCTCAAAGATGAAACTAACAAAATGCGAAAACGGATGCAGACTAACAGATGATAATCTCTGCAATGAACTTCGAAAATTTTGCCACTTCGAACATCAAAGCAACCTTTCCGGATTTGTATCGTGAGAAGAAGTGTCAGATCTCACATTAATCATTAAATATATAATTACACACCAGTCTAATGGATACATTCCACAGACTAACACGTTTTAGGTATGTTAAAACTGAAGAAACTTGAAACATAGGCCCCTATTTTGCTTTTATTGTAGTGTAGGACTATAATTTTATAGTATTAGGATAATTATGTTTTCATCATAAAAATTACTTTAATTTACTTAAAACTTGAAGTTTAACCGTAAAAGTTATTCCGCAATATTTATTTCGAATAAAATTAATACTGTCTCATTTTCTGGGGCAAATTAATCTGTAAAAAATTAGCCTGCGATTGGCATAGCCTACGCCCCTACGGCCCTCTGTTAACAGAAATTGTCCATGCCTGGCTTAAATGTATGAACACCAAAGTGCGGTTATGCAGTTGGTACAATAAAGAATATACTTACTTACTTAACTCATAAATTATTTGTGTTATTGTTAGTTCTGTTAACTAGCTTAATGTTTAGTTTAATTGATTTTAAACTGCAGAAAAGTTATTGATACTGTGGTACGCCTGTGCTAGCGAGTGCACAGTACAGTACATGAATATCAAACATGGTACCAGTACCCGCTGATTCGATTCGAATCGAGATTCGATTCGAATTCGAACCTTTACCCCGATTCGATTCGAGATTCGATTCGACGGAAAATTTGTGATTCGCAGGTCCCTAATATATACTTACTATTCTGCACAACTGATATCACGTCGTACCTGTTGCGCAGGCTGACATTTCGCAGTAAATTAGTTACATTTAGAAAATATAACTATGCAGGTGTAAGGCTGTATGTCTACCTGTATTAGACCTACTGCTTGTAATAAATTGTGATTGACTTAGGTGAACTCTATAAGATTCAATGATAAAAATCTCAGCCGTCATTCTGCAGCTGCTGTTCCAGCTATGAAGTACAATCTCATAAATTTCTCAGCGGCATACACACTAAATACGTATCATAGAGTAAGCGAGTGAATGAGTCAATGAGTTAATAAGGTAGGCAGTCGGTTAGTTCAACGAGTGAGTCAATGAGTGAATTAATGAGTGACGAACATGAAACCGCATAAGATTCAAACAGTGTCGAGTTTCATAAAGACCCTTCACTAACCAAGTAGCTACCAGCTTATCGCAGCAGGTGCAACACAGTAACGGAAATAATTGCGTACTGCACGAAGCAGTCCATGCACAAAGCATGCACAATGCACAAAAATAATTGCGTAATGCACAAAGCAGTTCACAACCTACTTGCTGCAATAAAACCATTTAAGAAGAGAGTGCATAAGGTTAACTGCCAAATACATGTAGATACATGCATACATACAGCATACATTCATACATGGAAACATATGCATACACCTATGTATGCATACATTCATACCTATAACCATGCATACATACATACCAACATGCATGCATACCTACCTACCAGGGCTGTAGTGGTAAAATTTGAGGTGAGTATACGCTACCGGTGAGCAGCGGCGTCACTAGGGCTGGTGTCACCCTCAACAAAATTTTATGACCTTTTTTCAGGAATTCCTGTAAGAAAAATTTGTGACCTTTTAGGAATTCTCTGAAAATTTTCAGACTTTTTACGATTTCGTCTCTGAAAAAGTTGATGACCTTTTTTTAGTCATTCGCCCTGAAAACCTTTCAAAACCTCTCTTTTTTGCCAGATTTTGGACATGCCGTCTCTACAGAGGTAAGTATACGCTGTATACCCGCGTATACCCTCAACTACAGCCCTGAGTATACGGGGTAACGGACATTATCCCCCCAGGACATTATCCCCCGGACATTATCCCTCGGACATCATCCCCCGGACAGAATCCCCCGAATTTAGCTAGGACATTATCCCCCGGACAAAATCCCCCCTCTGTGTAATAAGCCTATTTCTACATATTGATTGATAAACCTAGCCCTGTTGGCCTAGTGTCAGCTTGTTAATGTTGTAAAGGTATAGACTAAAGACTTGTTAGTGTCATTCAGGTGTAAAAAAAGACTTGTTAGTCGCCTAGCTCTTAACTTAAGGCTTGTTAATCCCTTCGCTGCGACGGCCTTGTAATCCCGTGTGCGTCATGTATGTATTTATGTATGGATGTATGTACGTATGTATGCATGTATGTGTATATGTATGCATGTATGTATGCATGTATGCATGCATGTATGTATTTATGTATGGATGGATGGTTGTATGTACGTATGAGTGTATGTATGTATTTATGTGTTTATGTAAGTATATGTATTTATGTATGTATATATGTATGTATATATGTATGTATATATGTATGTGTGTATATATGTATGTATGTATGTATGTATGTATGTATGTATGTATGTATGTATGTATGTATGTATGTATGTATGCATAGATGTATGTATGTATATATGTATGCATGTATATATGTATGTATATATGTATATATGCATGTATATATGTAGGTATATATGTATATTATGCATGTAGGCCTATGTATATATGTTTGTATGTAAGCTTATATATGTATGTATGATATATATGTGTGAAATATATGTTATTATTTCCTAGCCGGGGGATAATGTCCTACCCCGGGGGGATTCTGTCCGGGGGGATAATGTCCGGGCGGGATAATGTCCGGAGGGGATAATGTCCGGGGGGATAATGTCCTACACTCAGCCCTGCTACCTACCTACATGCATGCATGCATACATACATATATACATAGATACTTATAACCATAACCATAAGCATAGGTTTTTATTGTTTCCGACAGAAACAGAAGAAGAACAAAAACTTTATAATTCGAATAAGTTGAATAATCATTGTGAAACAATGGGAGTAGAGAAGAAACTTAAAGGGAAACGAGTCCCGACTAGTAGGTTCACCCATTCACCATAGTGTAATTTTCGGTGGTAAACTGAATAACTATAATTACTAGACTAATGTTTAATCTTAATTAATTCTTAACTCGTTAACTAGCACACACAATAATTAACAAATTTTATCACTGGTAATCAGATAGGCACGCAGTCTACGCTTGAATTGGTCTATATTGTTTCGGCATCGTATGTCATTGGGAATGTTATTTTATATCCTATAGGATCTGCACTGTCTTGTAATTGAAAACTCACGGGTGTTAGACGAATGTATATGGGCCTATAATTGGCTGAAGAACGTACAGCATAAGGATTGGATTCAGACGTGGATTTGAGGAATTGGTTGAATGATGAAGGCAATTGTTTATATGTGTATATATATGTTCATAAATTCACTGGTTTGTTGAAAGGTTATCTGCTCAAGTTTTGGGATACGTTTTTGTTGGTATGCCAGATACGCTACAATTTGTTTTGAAGAGTACTGTGGATTATTAATAATTATGACCCGAATGGTTCTATTTTGAAGGATAGCTAATCTTCTTAATCTTGATGTGTAATTGGATGCCCATATCAGATTATAAAAAGTAAAATATGTGTGGAATATTGAGTAATACATGCTTGTTCGTATATTAATGGGTAGTGGATAAGCAACTCGAGATAAAACCCTTGTATCGTGGGTGATTTTAGATGAAATATTTTGTGGCTGGTCGTTAAATTTAAGAAATTGGTCCATATAAACTCCAAGAAACGTAAAAGACGTTGCTTGTGGTATGAGAGCGACATTTAAACTAAAAGTAGGCCTATATTTCGGTTGTGTTAGCTGTTTACGATGAGAGCAAAAAATAAAGCAAAATTTGTTTTGCTTACATTGAGAGATAACTTATTTCTTCTAAACCAATCGTTTACTGTTTCCAATTCTTGGTTTATTAATAAGAACAGTTTATCTAACGATATACCTGATACATACATTAGGGTGGTTCATCGGCAATGCTGAAAAAATAAATTCTTTAAAGTTGCAGCTCTCACCCCCGCATTATGTTCCAAATAATAATAAAAAATTTATGGCAAAGTTTCAGGTGTTTCTGAATAGATTTATGGGTGCCTATACATGATTGTACTTAGCCATATAAGCTCAAAGAAGAGTTTGCAACAAAAGTTGGAGATGTTCCTATAAAAGTCCATTGGGACGGTAAACTTCTTTCACACATGACCGGAAAAGCTGAAATTGATCGCTTGCTTGCATGGGTGTCCGAAGGGGCAAAAGGGCATTTTTCCTCCCCCCCATTTTGAAAATATTTTTTTTAAATAATGTTTTTGATTTTAATGATTATTACAACAGTCCCAGCACAAGTTTCAATGCGAAAAACACTTAATTGTTAAAGTAAGTCCTTGATCATTATTTATTTTAAAATTTGTTTCTATACACATTTTTTTCTATGCAAAAACAACATTTTAACCCTCATAAAAAAATTGTCCCCCTACAAAATTTTTGCACTCCTAAAAATGCCTGTGGACGCCGATGCTTGCCTGTATTGGCATCTGGAGCAGGCACTGATCAGCTGCTTGCTGTTCCATACATACCAAATGGGACCAGAGAAATAACAACCGCTGCAGTATTCACAGCTATCGAAGGTTGGGGTACGAAGCCACGCATCTGTGCCTCTGTGGCATGGCTTTCGACATCATTTCGTCGAACACATGTCTTAAATCAGGTGCACGCACTCTTATGGAGGAGAAGTTGGGCAAACGTCTGTTATCTTTTGCCTGTCGGCATCATATGCATGAGATAATCCTGGTTAAGATCTGTTCACTGACATTAGCTCCTTCTTCTGGACCAGCTATGCAGATGATCAAACGTTTCCAATCCTCCTGCAGGCTGATATTGATCATGTTGCTTTCCGTCCAGGTTTAAATGATGTTGAAGTCACAAGAGAGATCACACCGGGCAAAAGAGCTGAAGTTTTGAATGTTGTTGAACAGCAACTTCAGGAAACTCAGCCACGAGAAGGTTACCAGGAACTGCTCATTCGTGTCATCATATTTCTGAGAGGCATCCCGCTAAGTGGAATTCATTTCAGTACTCCAGCTGGACTCCACCGAGCAAAATGGATGGCGTGCTTGTTATACGGTTTCAAAATCTCAATGTTAGGTCTTATCCAGGCAGATGTTGTCCAGTTTAAGCTGACAGCCAAAGAAGAACATGGTCTACTTCAGCTTCTCTGCTTTACAATAGCAGGTGGAATGGTGGATACATCCAAGCTTTGGTTCCGATTAATGACCTGCTGCTTCTGGAAAGGTTGCAATAGTCTGCAGTAAATAAGGTCATATTTTATGGTGCGGTGCAGAAGCTATTGGGGTATCTGAATCAGGAAATCATATGCCTTGCAATGTTTGATCCGTTTGTCACTCTTGAAGTGAAATGAGGAATGGTGAATGCAATTAACAGTTGGCCTCTTGGAAACAGCAATCCAACAAAACGAATCACCATGATGGGTGATCTTTCAGCAAACAGGAATCTAAATGTTCTAACCTCTTTTGTCACTCAGCAGAGTATTCAATTCTTCACAGCATTGAGCTTGCCCACAGAATTCCTTAAGATTGATCTTGGTCTGTGGTGCTACAATTCTGATTTCAAAACAGCGCTGAAGTATGTCAAGGCACTGAAAGTTGTAAACGACACGGCAGAAAGATGTGTAACCCTGATTCATGAGTTTAATGCTGATCTGACGAGAAACGAAGAACCGAAACACTTTCTCCTTCAAGTAGTTGCTGAGCATAAAAAGTTGTTCATAGACTCTTTTAAGATATCCACAGTTGTGGCCGGACTGAAATGCTAGGCATTGGCGTTTAACAGTAGACAGTTTTTTTGTTTTATGTGTTTTTTATGTCGAAGGCTATGTCGGACTAGAACCATTTTCAGAATTTACTTTAATAATCCTTTAATTAGCTGTTGATTACAGTGTTACTGCTTGTGGTTAACAATGCATGCACTGCTAGACAGTAGACAATGAATACAGTGTGTTCACTGCTTAGACTTAATACTAATTAGCGGCATTGTACGAATAGGACATGCCTATGTAAAACTACACTTGCCAAGAGGCACCCCTAAACATCATCCTAAAAATCACAAACTTCACAGGAAATTTTATTTATTTATTTGGAACATTATGAGAGGGTGAGAGTTAAGAAAATAAGAAAATAATTTTTCTGAGCCACCCTAACATACATGCATAGATATATACCAGTACCAGTATACATGCATATTTACATACACTTATGCATACACTTGTGCATACATACATACTTACATACATTATATGCATACATAAATACATACAGTACATGCACACATACCTACATACGTATATACCTACTTAGCTACATACATACATACAAACATTCACACATACATATACACCTACATACATATGGTTGTTGTGTAGGGCACATACAGGCATTCGAGAGAGATAGAGACAGTCAGAGAGTCAGACAGACAGGCAGAGAGAAAGACAGACAGACAGAGTGGAGGGAGCAAAGGCACAGACCCGTGCTATGAATAGAAGTGGCATGAATGCTCTAGCGTGTGTAGCCTATAATCACGGGAATGGTGATTGTTGGCCAGCCACACAGGATACTGGTAATCCTGCACGTGCACCTGGGCTCGAAGTGGGACGGTATGAAACGGTATGCCATACCGGCACCTCTCCTGGCCGGCCGAAAACATACCAGAACTTCTCCAGGCGAAAAATCCATACCGGCATGGCCTAAACACATATATTGGTATCGACGGTAGGCAAGTCAGCGGCGCCTATAATAATACCTGGATAATACCTTACATTGTCTTACAATTAAAATTTACATAATTGTGCATAGACAGCCAAATTATTTGTAACGACTTGGCACATCTGGATTAAGTAAATGTAAATATTTAATTCTGGTATCACGTACTCAAAACATACTGCGTTCATAGTGTATTTTAGCAATCCGGAATGCTCATAAAAATTCGCAAAGCCATCTTGTCGTGTAACTAGTAAAACTTGAGAAAAGTCAGTTACTGTGCAATTACATCAGTCAGTCTCGTCAATTTTAAATAGTTTCTTACGACGAAACCATTGACAAGAAACCAGTTAAATTTCTCCGAAAAGCGCTAGAACTCAACTATGGCAATGTAGAATTCCAAAATATTTTTCTGGGGCGTGGTGGCTCAGTGGTAAGTTCGGCGCCTTGTGACCGGAGGGTTGCAGGTTCGAATCCCACTCTAGCCGCTGCGTACGGACCTTGGGCAAGTCCTTCACTTGCAATTGCTCTTGGCGCTTCGGCGTGAAAATTCCGGCACAGTATCAAATGCTGTAGTCGGGAGCGCCTCTGAGTAGTAGTAGACTTCGAGAGGCGCTATAGAAATATCCGGAATAAATAAAAATAAATAAATTTTCAGGGGGAGGACCTCGGGACCCCCGCTTCAAGGGGTGGGGAAGAGAAGGGAATGGGAGTGGAAGGGCTGGAAGTCGAAGGGAGGGCAGGGGACTGAGAAGCTAGGGAAGGGAGGGGTGAGGTTGGGGGAAGGGAGCAGGATGGTGGGAGGGCAGGAGAGAGGGAGGGGAGGGGAGGGGAAGGAGAGGGGAGGGGACGAAAATGGTTCTTTTAGCCATATTGACACCTCTTCTTTCCCACTTCGAGCCCTGACGTGCACAATATATTGACTAAGCCATGCCGATTAGATAAGTATTTAATTGTGGCGTTGAGACTGTAAGTTCTAAGTTCGGAATCGGAGTCGCTACTACTGTATCATAATACGGTGTCATGTCAAAGATGATTGGCGTACTAACTCCAGTGCAGGATGCAGACCTAGTGAGGCCCTAAGCAGTAGTGTAGCCAGGTTTTAACACCAGAGGGAGCGAGCACATAAAATACGAGCACTTACCAAAATAAATAATTTCAATTAATTACATTCATTATGATTATACGTATTTGACACGCCTTAAAGTTAATAGAGATTGCCTTACAGTGACCATCTTGGAGAGGTTTGAACCAGACAATCTATTACTCAGTTCCTATCGCATTCGTGGATCTGGATCTTCTGATTTTGTGTTGATGAGTTTTGCACTTGCTGACCCGTGTTGTCGTGGAATGATGGATTGGCTCCATTAAGATTAATAATTCTTCTATATCGACTGCTTTGATCTGCCGATGTTGTCACTGGTTGCTGCGGTCTGGCAGAGGAGACAGCTTTAATAACCTTTTCATAAAATCTGTGCTACAATTAATATTCTTTATGATTTTGTGCCATTCCAATCTTAATAAATGTAACGTTTCATCATGGAAACTTTTATAATGTACTTATCTAATATTAATATTATTATTAAAAGATGACCTAGTACTAATATTCTTATTAAAGGATGTGCTCACTGTTAAACACAATGATTTAAAAGGTCATGAATTTAAGATCAGTCCTTCAATCCTACCAGCTTCAGAATAGCAATATATCTGAACTGTTTAGTTTTATACTTCTAAACCTGAGTAACTTTATGCGTAAGATATGATAGGTCCTATCCAGTTGTGCTAAGATAAGATAGATCCTATATCTATATGGCAAAGATGAGATATTTTCTCGCCTTAGAGGTCAAAATCACTAACATATATGAGTAGAGGAGTAACAGATCTGAGTTAAAATTTTTGCTCTTAAACGCAGATCAGCTATTGCCTATTGCAGAAAGTTGTAAACCCGCAACTGAGCCACACTTGCAACTAATTTTAGACTAATTTTATCTTTCCTATCAAGTCGTATTCTGTGCATCTGGACTTGGGATAGAATTCTTTCCCCAGTGTTAGTTTGATTAATTATCGCCCATGATAACATCATCATCTCACATTGAATATGTTGTTTTGAAATTTCATGTGGCCATTGTGATGAACGCAAATTCACTTGCTCTGGTTTATACTATTCTAATGTGAAACACTTTTCCAATCCGGCGTTCTTACGTTCTCCACCCTGATCTCAGAAACCTTTAGGCTTCACTTGCAGATATCCTTTCAGTAGACCTTTAAGTGTTCCAGGTAATACAGTCTGCACAATGCAGCAATCTGCTTCTCTTATCTGCAAGGCCACTTACTCAGCAGCCAAAGGCAACATGCGCCAAGCACAATGGTTGGCTTATATATTCCACTCATGAAATATGGGTGTGCCAGTGAGTGAAGTGCCAATAGCATTGTAGTTGGACGTAAATTCTTGCCAGACATCAACGTTTGGAGTACATTGCATCATCAGACATTATGGTTGTTGTCTTTATGACCCTTGTGACTGAATGACCAAATATACTGGTTATCTTGAGACATCATAATGTAAGCTGAAGATTTCTAGAGTGACCAACATAGGCGTAGACTCTGGGTGGGCAGCCGGGGCACGTGCCCCCCCCCCAATAATTGATGAGCCGGCACAATGCCCCCCCCCCCAAAATCGAGAGGAGTATTTCTTCAAATATTAAAATATTATGTTGTCAATATAGACAAATATCTTCAGAAACAGAAAAACAGTCACAGAACTGAAACACTATAAGAAATTCATGATGAAAACAAAGATTTATTTTTATCTTCAATATCTTCAATATGAAACAAATTTACATGTAAACAAAACGCCCCATTTCATACACATTAACGTAACACCGAAAGCCTCCGCTGACTGTCCAGACAAGAGGTGAAAAAGTTTTTTCGGTTTTTTGGTTTTAAACAAAAACAAAAGAAAAAGAAAGCCACAAATTTTTTTTTTTTAAATAAATTTTTTATTTTTGTAGAAGTTATTTTAATAATATTGATTAATGATTTTTAATTTTCGGAAATCGCAACTGAATTAAACTGAGTTGGAGCTCTAGTTCATACCATTTATCATGATTTTTATTACCTGAAAATCTCAAAAACAACCAAAACAACAAAACCATAAAAAGCCAAAAAAAAAAAAAAGCAACAAGAAAAAACAACTGTTCATCTAGAAAAACTTGTTTTTTTTGCACCTCTGCTCCAGACCCCAGACCACCCAATATTTTGGACAAGTTTACGCCAGTGGTGCCCAGAGAAAGGTAACTTGCAGGAACCGACTTATGTCCAGCTTATTCACAGTCTTGGCTTTGTAATCTAGTGGCTAGTGCTCTCTCTGACTTGCCAGCTTAGGGTCTGGGTTTGATCCCAAGTCTGCACACAAATATTTGAGAATCTGGTTCCACTGAAGTTATTTTGGGAACTCCTGTGTGAAATGAGTGCTGTGCATTGTGATTATCATGAATGGGAGATCAGATGCTGTATCTGTGTGCTAATTTGTTGGTGGTGCTCGCTGTCAAGTCAGCGATTTGTAGTTCAATGATATAATTCACGAGGAGGACATTCTGTCCTATTGTTGGATTGTTGTTGTGAAGTTTGCATTTCAAACCATCTTCAAAACCCAGGACCACAACAGTGATGGATGCTCTGTTTAAAGGGTTGCCTTTTCAACAAGTGGCTGTCTTACTAGAAGGGTATGTTTTATTTTGCTTTTCTTAGACTGTGACAGGAAGCCATATTGGTCAGCCATTGGTCTTGGGATTTATTTATGATAATGAGGAACGCTGGAGAGATGTGTTAACAATTCTGCAGCCTTGGCCATCGATGCTCTTCCTAGCTGGATGTCACAAGAGAGCGCTATGGCAAACAACCTGAGAGAATTCGCCTCTGTGTGTCTGTGGATATATGCCGCCAGTCCTGTTGCATGTTTACTTTGCTCTTGATGCGAGATTTAAGTGCAGACTCCGGATTGCGTTGTCACGGCAACCGTAATGTTGCCAGGCAACCATAGAGGGTGGCCTTGATGGTAAAGCTTACCCACAAACTATATCTGGATTCAAACCCCAGAGCATCTTATATTGACATTATAGCTGCAAATGTGCCTGTGCCATGAAATTTAAATGATGGCGTATATGTATTAAGACGTGCTTAATTCAGTGCTCTTTGAATACTCCTCGAAAACGCTGATATTTTATTTCCAGTACTCAGTTATTAATCAGCTTTAATCTTACCAATTGTTATGGGTTGATAGGCAGGAATCAGGTATAAATCAAATTCGTCTATCTTACAAAGTGTTATAATTTGATAACCATAATTAATCATTAATCAAATTCTTTAGTCTTAGCATTTGCTGTGTATGTTCTGTAAATGGTACTTCGTTATTAACAAAATGCTTCAGTCATATTAAGTTCTTTTTAATTTGTTATTTGATGCCACAGTCTTTAATGATTAATGACTGAATCTAAGTCTTTCTAAGATATTTTATGAAGGATAATTGTAAAGCTTAGATGTTTTATGGTGGATAATTATGAGGCTTACTAGAAGTGTACTTTCTGAATTCCTTTGTCAGCCAAACCTAAGATAGTTGGGCTTTGCGGTTGGTCTGTGATGGCAGAAATACAAGTGTGCAGAAGAATAGCATTCTTGTGGTCTGTTATGAAAAGAAAACACGTGTGCAGAAGAATAACATTCTTATGGTCTGTTGTGAAAAGAAATACATGTGGTCAGAAGAATAGCATTCTTATTTCAAGGCTAATCCAATCTCAATACTTTATTAGTGTAAACTTGTTTCAAGATCATGCTCCTTGCTAATATAAACAACTAAGTGATGCTTAAACTGGGTAATGGCGTCTGTTGTCTGTCAGTGAATGCCATGTGGAGTGTGCATTGTGTGGGGGTGTATCATCAAGATCCGCTGTTGACCAATCTAGTTTAAGAGCCGTAAAGCCGGCGGGCTGAAGCTTATCAGCTGGTGCCAAGTACTCAAAGTCCAAGAGGTCCATGTTGATACCTTCTAGTCAGTGCAGAACGGAGGAAGATCTTGCTTGAGATATGCTGGGCACTTTGAACAACTACTGGTAAACAAACTTTGAAGCTGTGTAGTAGGATACTGGGAAACCAATCGTTGGGAGATGTATATCTGGGACAAACCCAAAGGCTGTATATGTCTCTCTTTCTTATCGTATCGTATTTCACTGTAGCCCGGGCTAAGACACAAGAACTTCTCTGTTGCCAAGTGACGTAAGAATGAGCTTGGCATCAATGAATGGTTACTGTTGACCTAACTTAAACCTATCTGTTGAATACTGCTGCTCAGTTTAAATTAATTTTAATGTTTTGAAGACCAGGTTTGGAGAAGAAAAGAAGTTTTCGGTAAGGATTTCAAAGTGCAGAAAGAAAGCAAAAGTTTTTTAATCCAGTAAGTTAATTTATTTTATAGATATGCAATTTTGGTGTAAAATATGTAAATATGTACACGTATATGTGAAAATATATTTGCTTATTGAACTATATATGTGAAAAACTAGGCCTACCTCTGCAGAACAAAATTGTTAAACTAAACACTGAACAACTCTTACTATTGAACTAAACATTGAGATAATATTATCACAGTTAGCATGAAATGCTTTCGATATACAAATAAATACATGCAAATAAGCATGCATCCACTCATCCATACATTCATACCTACTTATAGCACTTACATGCATGGATGCTACATATATTCACACATACATGCATACGTACGTTCATACATATATAATGCATGCATATGTATATGTGCAAACACACATGATTGAATGAATATGAGATTTATGTGTCAGACGTCAATATTTGAATCAGAAGCATAGTCAGTCACTGAGCAGAGTGGAGATGAGCAACCAAGGGTGGAAGCTAAGCAACTGATGGATTCACAAAATAGAAAGTTTGAAGTTGTCCCTCAAAGGAACAACTTTGGAGCTGACCTTATAAGTAAAGGTATTTTATTCCAGACAGTAGGAGAGTCTGAGCTAAAGCACATGCACCGAAAGCCTTAACAGAGGGAGAAGGAGAGAGAGAGAGAGAGAGAGAGAGAGAGAGAGAGAGAGAGAGAGAGAGAGAGAGAGAGAGAGAGAGAGAGAGAGAGAGAGAGAGAGAGAGAGAGAGAGAGAGAGAGAGAGAGAGAGAGAGAGAGAGAGAGAGAGAGAGAGAAAGACAGGGAGGGGAAGGGAAGGGAGAGAGGGGGAGAGACAGAGACAGAGAGAGGTTGACTATTAGCTGCCGGACCGATGGGCCACAACACTGCTGTGCCTTTATGGTAAAAACATCCTGCATTTTCTACAGCGTTTTCGTCTCGTTCGGCCGTTTTAAGACAATGGCATGTGATGCATCTCGACAGCCTTCATACTTGATAATTATACAGTCTAGTTCAAAAAGCATAATTGGGCGCTGTTTACAATGTCTATAATGTCGTGAAGTTGTCCTGCTATTTGCCTGAATGGTTTCTACGACATAGACGTACGAGTAGGAGTAGGTAGGTGTGATAAGCAGGTGATGCATTGCGATGAGACGTAGGACTACATATTGTATATAATTATATGGGCCTAGTATTAGGCTTTGACATAGACATTGTATATAGTATCGGTATTATTGTTAGCTTTGGTGTTGGCAGTAGATATAGTATTCTGGTGGTCTGTCGGTTATAATCCATTGTATGAGGGAAAACGCGGGAAAGCACAAACATCATTCACATTGACAAGAATTAAAAATGACATAGAATCTTTGCTCAACGTAAGCCAAAGTAAGGTGATGTTAAGCAAGGTAATGAAAACGAGGTAAAATAAGGTAGGATGACGTAAGGCAAAGTGACACTAGTATTTAGAGTTTCATAGGAGGATAAGTTAATTATGATTTATAGTTAGGCTAGGTAAGTATATGTAAGGTGAGGAGAGTAGGCTATAGTCGTCCGAGACATTGTTGGTTGTTGATGTTTAGGCTAAGGCAGTGGTTTTCAACCGGGGTTCCGCGGAACCCAGGGGTTCCGCGGGCGTCGGCCAAGGGTTCCGCGGCAGTTTAAAATAACATTTTAAAATATCAACTGAATAATTTACAAAAGGATTAGCAATGAGCAAAATTCTTCGTTGCTTTCAGTCATTCCTGCTTGACACAATTCTATATTGAAGTAATTAAATTATTACACGAACGTTGCATTTTACATGTCGTTATATTACATACATACCCATATATACATGAATCTACTCATGACTTAATTTGGAAGAGGCATATGCGTTAAATGGGAATTATTATTTTAACGAATGATGACAACTTTATTATTATTATCTAGTTTCCAAATGGCATTCAGACAAAGTAGGCTACCAGGACATTTTACCATTGGTTTTACCATTTATTTTTGAACCATTCCAACAGTAACTATTTTCCATCAGTAGGCTACCTGTTAACAAACCAATCGAAGTGGTAGATGATTTTTGCTACCTTGGCAGTACGTTGGCGGCGGATAGCAGTTGTGACAAGGAGATAAGAATACGTATTGGGAAGGCAAATGCGGCTTTTGGGAGACTGGAGAGGATATGGAAAAGTAAGGGATGCAGCGTGAAGATCAAGATCCGGCTATATGAGGCTGTAGTTTTGAGCACCCTACTGTATGGAGCAGAGTCGTGGCCAATGACGGTAGCAAACAGGAAAAAACTGGAGGCAGCACATCACAGGTGGCAAAGAAAAATTTTGCACATCTCCTGGAAAGATAAGATCACAAATAAAACCGTCAGAGAAAGAACAGGGCAGGATAAGCTAGAGAACATCATTAGAAAGAAACGACTGAACTGGATGGGACACGTGGCCCGCATGAATAATGATAGAAGAGCCAGCCAAGTTACTAGGTGGACTCCGGAGGGGAAGCGTGGGAGAGGAAGACCAAGGAAGAACTGGATGGGAACTGTTCGAGAAGATCTGAGATGTCTCGAGATGACGGTGGAGGATGCAGTTGAGGTGGCGAGGGACAGAGAGGAATGGAGGAACTGCGTTGCCCGATGTGCAGCTCTGCACGGGAAGGACTAAGTACTAAGTAAGTAAGTAAGGCTACCTGTTTAGCAGTAGCCTAGGCCTACGACTGGGTCATAGAAACGGCCATTTGTAGGAATTGATTCTTCTTAGGATCAGTTCACTTTGACAGAGAAGAATTCGCTGAAATCGCGACTGATGGAGTAGGCCCTACTCAACATCAAGAGCTAGGCCTAGATTTGGACTCGTTTTGGATATTGGTCGAACAGGCCTACCTATGCGAGTTCAGATTTTTGCCATAACTACCATAAAAAACAAAAAGCGAGATCGACTCCTGTCTGTTGAGGACGAATTGTTACGGGTGTGTGAGAATTAAACTTTTACGCTGAAGACAGCAGGCACAAATTTTACACTAAACTTGATGAAAGCTACTTGCAGGCAGCAGCACAGCGTTTCTATAATACTGTTGCAGAATATATTTTAATATTTTATCCATCTGTCGGAAGTAGTATATAGCTGGCGAAGTACAATAAAAGTGCTGTTGTTCAGTAGCATTGTTTTTGTGCACTACGCTTGAGTGCTAAAGTATATAGTGCTAAAATATATACAGCAGCAGAGGTGCAAGTTCACAATTTTAAAATCTAAATATTATCCAAACATTACATTTATTTCTAGCAATTTCGGATGGGTGAAATGCGCAGGGTTCCGTGAACCAATGAGCGCTTGTGTAGGGTTCCGTCACCGCAAAAAGGTTGAAAACCACTGGGCTAAGGTACCAAACGTTCAGCAGTGTTTAATCTAGTCCCCTCTTCTGGGGGGGGGGAGGAACAAGGTTTGTGGGGGACCAACGAGAGTCCGAAGGGCGGTCGCAAAACTATGTCATATTAACAAAAGTGCTATACAGAAAACTTGGTGACCTTTTTTAGGAATTCGTCTCACAAAAATTTGATGATTTTTGGGGGGAATTTCATCTTACTGGCCTTTGGAGGGGGGGGAGAAACATTTCCAACATAAATCCTGGTGGGGGAATTCCCCCACCCCAAAAGGTCTAGATTAGACACTGAACGCACTGCTATTTTCGTAACAAGGCCATTTTTCTTTGAGTTGCATCGTTCAATAATGAACGATGGGTTTACAATGATTCACCAACTGTACACTTCAGGCTCGGTTCTGAAAGGCTGAGTCGACAGCCATCAGCCATCGTAGACCCTCGTTGAATGGCTGTTGCAGGCCCTCAACGTCACTTAATGCTAGATTCTTAATCATGTGCAAGGCCTTACGAGAGATTTTAGAGTTGCATTAAGTTCGTTTCCGGCAGCAACTACTTGGATGAGATGGATCGCATAAAAGGTAGACATCGGCTGTATCTTTTGTTAGGTCCAAACAAGTTGGTAATGTAAACCCCGGTAATGTTAGGAATGGTTAAATAAGGTAATGTAAGGTAAAGCAAACTATACGATATAGGATCTGGTAAGGTATACAAGGAAAGGTGATACTAATAACACAGCTCAGTGGAATGGTAAGGTTAATCCAAGCAGTTAGAATGTATCTAGTTTGCGGTTTCTTCGCGAAGCAATGGTTGCTTACTTTGCCATGCCGAGCATTAACCTTTGCGCTGACAGTAGACTGTGTGCATGCGTTTTTGTGAAGCATCCTAGAAGTAGCTTGCTACCAACGATGCTATATAAATTGTCGTAATTACAATTACAATTACAATTACATGAGACTGAACTAATCAATGAAGAACAAATGACCAATTCATTTGTCTTTTGTTTCCAAGAAGCTCCGGGACAGTCTACGTTACAAAGAAGATGCTTTGCAAAGCAACGGTACGGATCAACTGATTCCTATCACAGCGCCTATTTTAACGCTTCCGCCTTCGCCGTTTGCATTACTTGGGCACGCGGAACTTCACTACGCATAAGTCTATACACAGGGTCGAAGCCAGGGCTGTAGTGGTAAAATTTGAGGTGAGTACACTCTACCGGTTAGTTTTCCGAAACAAATTAGAGGTGAGTATACGCTATAGTATTTTGTGAGTATACGCTACAGTATTTTAATATAAATAAAAATAAATATTTTGTGAGGTGAGTATACGGTCTCTAGAGGTGAGTATACGCTGTATACCCGCGTATACCCTCGACTACAGCCCTGGTCGAAGCGTACTAAGATTTTTAGATTCATGGTAAATTTTCCAACTTGTGGTGCGCACCAGATATAATAGGGTATAACAGGGTTTCTACTACTTATAAACTATTAATTTGCGGGTTCCTGTTCATCGCATTGTAAGCGCTAGTTTGATGCGCATCGGTGAGGCAGGTAATTAAGGCCAGGTTTGGTTCCGGGTCACAACCAAAGGTCAGGAAAGTAGATAGACATACAGGCACTGAGGTCCTACAAGTTGTCTGAGCCGGACTTCTTTTGCTATAGGTAGTAAAGTGGGGCAGTGGGTCGAGAAGTTTAAACAAACACGGACCATGCATGTGATCTTTCCCTTTATTTACTGTTGACTGGCATTGGAGCGAAAAGGATCTGAAGCCGTGGCTTCGTCTGGCCGGGGGAAGTAGGACTTTTGCCACATTGTATGCAACTGGACAATGTATACACGTGTACGCTGGCTGATGTCATTGTCATGTATATCATGTATAGTAAAGCTTAACTATTCTGTATACCCTGCAAGCGTGCTCACTTGGAGCCTACATAGGACCCATATGGCAATATGGGACCCGTGTAGAGCCCATATGGGTTCCAATTAATCCCCGTGGAAATGCTGGCAGGGTAGAGCCGTAGATGCAATTGAATTCCAAGTAGTACGCAACTCTAGGCCTATATGCAATGAATCTTAGTCATTTTGAAATTGGACCCTTTTTATGTAGGCTACTCGCTCCCTCTGGAGTTAACACCTGTCTACGCTACTGGTTAAACTTGTAATTATAAAGAGACGTGATACATTCATCGAGACTCCGGCCCATATGTGAAAATGTAGGCCTACAACTGTATGTCAGGTGCATTCTACTGACATTATCATATAAAATATAAGCTTCAAACATCGCAGTTCAGATTTCTGGAGGCTGCTTTTTTCTGCCGGAACGCTCCGGAGCGGCTTTCCAGCGCATTTTTTCAGCTGTTAAAAATAACTTAGTTATTTTAATAAAAGAATGATTTAGTTATTCTAGTTATTTTAATTTAACTTAAGTGTTTTCTGTGTTTACTGATACACACACACACACACACACACACATATATATATATATATATATATATATATATATATATATTGGTGTGAAGAAGGACATCTGCATATCTCCACGGGGCACAAATCGCAACGATCGCTGACAAGCTGAACTTGGAACTTTTTGACGTATGTCGGAGCAGTGCCGACAGTTGAGGCACGGTGCCACGGTCTGCATGACAATCTAGAAAGCAATGGTGCCAGTTCCAAGCCTGGATAAAGGAAGAGGGCGACGCTAATCATCTTCGTTATGACACAGCGTAGCTAAACAGAAGCAACACAATACTTAGGTAACAGGACTAGCAGTGGCGTGACTTTGATAGAAAAGTAGGGAGTACCAATTTTCGCATCGTTTCCCTTTCCCGGCTGTTAAATAATTACAGTACTGCCGTCCATTCCACCTGCTTTGCTTAGGCTATTTATAACAACTAGGAATGACGCATAAACGGCTGACGCTTTGCTTGACATAATTATTGGCCATAGCTGTTATAGCTCTCACGGCCAGTGCATCCGTGTATTCTGTCAGCTCATTGCTATTGGCTGAAGTCGCTTTGTCTTCCTTTACAGAATTTTTGACAGGACTAAACCAGGAATTTCCAAGTTAGTAATTCTTCCTGACAGTGATTTCTTATAGTTATATAGGTTTGTTTGATAAATAAACGTTTGCATGATTTTTACCGCTTATAAGGAGGTCTTCGCATCTTAATGACTGTAATGGTGATTTACATCTCATCTGCCAATGACCCGGTAATGTAATGTAATGTAATAAAACATTTATAGAGCGCTCCTTAAGAACCTCTGAGAGGCGATAGACACGTGCCATCTAAACGGGGTAACTAAATGTGATTGTCTCCGTGAAAACTAGCTAGCCCTTCATACTGGCTTGTAAGCTTGTAGTAAAGCTTGGCTATCATTCTGTATACCCTTATCTTATCTTATCTTATATGATTATTTATAAAGCGCCTCTCATAGCATAGACTATTCAGAGGCATGCCAGCATGCAGACCGTCAACGTTAGGCCTACTAAAGGTTAGATTCTTAATGATGTGCAGCTCTCTCCCTTCGAGAGATTTGATAGAGTTGCATTAAGTTGATGTCCGACGGCAACTACCTGAATGAGATGGATGACGTAACAGGTAGATATCATCTATATCTTATGTTAGGCCCAAACAATTGGTAAGGTAAACCAAGGTAACGTTAGGAATGTCTAAATAAGATGAGATAAGGTAAGGCAAAATATAAGGTGATTCCAGTGCTCGAAATGGACCGGAACGCACCGGAACGCCGTTCCGGTTCGTCAGCGTTCCGTTCCGGTTCGTCAAATGAATTATTGTGGAAAATACTATGAAATTAACGTGAATGCTCCCATATCTTTGACTAGCGTTCCGTTTCGTAAAATTTTCCATTTCGAGCACTGGGTGATTCTAATAGCAGAGCTCCATGGAAGGTAAGGTAAGGTTAATCTAAGCAGTTAAGATGCATCTAAATTACGGTTTCGGGTCAAAACCCAAAGGTCAGGAAAGTATATAATAGGCTCTATACAAACACTGATGTCATCACAAATTATTTCAGCGGGACTATTATACGTGCTAGGTAATAAGGCGAGGCATTCAGTAAGCCGAGAAGTTTAAACAGACACGGATCTTAGATCTTTCTCTTTGTTTACTGTTTCGTAAGTAAGTAAGTAAATAAGTAAGTATCAGACTGCATTCGATCGAAAAGTATCTGTAGCCGTGGCTTCGTCTGACCACAGTACAGTGGCGTACGGAGCTGAAATACCGCCCGGGGCGAGGGCCCAAAATTCCGCCCTTAGTCACTTAATTTTCGATATGCTATTTTCTCTAAGATATTACATGACGATCGTGTTACATATACAATTTTATTTGATACAGTTTATAACCTTTTTCTTTACAATCTTTTCTGGATTTGTCACTTTCACTGTATTTTGTAATTATCCTTTTTAGCTATAATACTGAAATCTATTTTATTAGATAATTAAACATTTTATTGCATGGAATCTATTTTATTAGATGATTAAACATTTTATTGCATGGAATCTATTTTATTAGATAATTAAACATTTTATTGCATGAAATCTATTTTATTAGATAATAAAACAATTCCTGAAACATTTTATTGCTCGACTTGCGACTGTCGCTGACTCATTCGTATACAGTGTACATACATGTATAGGGCCTACATATTAAGCCTGTGTTATTATTACCATTATTATCATTAGGCTAGGCCTATGCTATTAACGTTATCTTGCGAGCTTTTTGTGCGCAGTAGAAGTAATAACAATCAAATTAAACAATTAATCATTGTATGTTATTTACCGGATAATAGTATAATATGTTCATAGTTGGTAAACATTGTAAAACAACTGCAGTCTGCAGCATTATTCAAAAACGCAAAAGGAAAATGTAAATAGCGAGTAACCGAAATTCGAAAATAACTGAAGACCATGAACTAAACTCGGTGGTAAATTCAAAACCAGACCAATTTTAAGATTAATTTTAAAAAGAGGACCAAACTAAGTGGTGAAAGGCTGTGCTAGTGATATTGATAGTTTGTGATTAAATTTTATTCTAAGTCATTAATTCGTTTAGATACCTATAGCCCAGTGGTTCCCAAACTTCTCTGGGTCGCGACCCACTTGTGAATATCTTGGCAGTCTCGGTACCCATTGTGTAAAATTAAGCATTGTGTACTGAAATTTTCTTCGTTAATTAGCATCGAAATATGCGAATTTACGTACGGCGCTTAGAAATTTAAAGCATTAAAAGGAAACTAGGGCAAAAAAGTTTACAATTTATTGCAATCCAGATAGTTATAGCCCATTTATAGCCAAATGTTGTTGCTCCGAATAAATAAATGTTTCTCGAAAAATTTGGCGACCGACTTGCGAGAGCTTCCCGACCCACTTTTGGTTCGCGACCCACAGTTTGGGAAACTCTGCTATAGCCTACATATAGCGTATAGGGCCTATATATTATGATTACGAAGGGCAGCATAGCAAAAATATGCTTTGAAGTAGACTTTTAGTAGATAAATGCGATTCCGCCTCCTTTTCTGCAATTCTTTTTAGTGTTTAACGTATACCTCTAAGAGTGATTCCGCCCCTAACGATCAACTGAAGCCAAGCCAACTTGACCAAAGTGACGGATGCTTTCTTTCCTTCCTTTTCTTTCTTTGTCCCCTATTTTTTAAATTTTTTTAATCCAAAACTCACTTTTTATATTTTCTTCATCCCTATTTTGCGCCCCTGCAAAAGTGCCGCCCGGGGCGACTCGCCCCCTCTGCCCCTCCTTCGGTACGCCACTGCCACAGTAGGTAGGACTAGTCATAAACTTCTATATAGAAGTTCATGGACTAGTAATGGCCACGGGTCATAGATCTTTAGCCACATTTTATACAACTGGACAAAGTATACACGCGTACGCTGGCTGATGTCATTGTCATGTATATCTTGTAGTAAAGCTTGGCTGTAGGCTAGAGTCACAGCTTCTATTGAGTAGGCCTACCATGTAGTAAATGATTTTATCAGCAACGAATTTCAGTCAGTTTGAAATAAGCCATGTGCAGAACGCTCCACTTGGTTCTGTGTTCTTCTTGAAATGTTTAAAACGCATCGGTTCATCTTTCTGTCTAGTTTAAGATGCCAGCGCACCACGTGCAGTTTACTCTGGACAATATCAAACTACATCGAGCATAATGCCTTTAATTGCTTCTCATCTATTTTTAACAATTTCATATCGCTGTTTTAATAAACAAAATTTATTCATCGATGGTCACAGCTGATTCAAGCCGATCAGTAGTTTCGCAATAAGTGTCAAGCGCGGGTATAATCCATCAGAAAATCCAATTCGCATATGGATGCGGCCCAGTTAACTACATTGATTAGAGCATAGATTGCGTCCCATACTACTCTGTGTAAGAGAGCATCATCGGATCGCGCTTCGCTTCCCATACGGCCATACGGTCGCTATAATAAAAAAATATAGCCTTACATCAGCCAGCGTATGCGTGTATACATTGTCCAATTGCATAAAATGTGGCTAAAGACTTAAGGCCCGTGGCCATAACCAGTCCTACCTACTCTGGCCAGACGAAGCCACGGCTACAGATCCTTTTCGCTCGAATGCAGTCTTAAGTGGTACTCTACTCTATGCTTACTTATTTACTTACTTACTGAGCAGTAAACACGATAATATATTATACTAGTGTATTTGCCCGTCATAATTATGACGTCATATTATAGGTCTATAATTATGTATTGTTGATTATCACCGTCGCCAAGATCGCCGTCGTCAAGACGACAGGTTTATGTTTCACAATAGAACAGAACCCGTTTGTGACGTAGCGTCCACCCGACAGACGGACACTATATGGAAACTATATGTATAGATTGTCGTGTACAATAATTTACATTTTAGGGAATGCTCTTTGAATAACATTTTGTTTAAGTCGTAATCTACAATTTAATGGCCAGGAAATCTTCTGACACCATCACACCATTCGATCGTACATTCATTTGTTCGCTATTAATTAATTTATTTATTTATTCATTCATTCACTCAGTCAGTTAGGAAAGTTGTGCAGTGTCTCTTATAGCGATCTGCCCAGAAACATTTACATCACAACCTAAACAATCCTTTTAAAATGTGTAAAAAGTGTCCTTATAGTCAGAAGATATGAAATTCCATCGCAGTAGACCTCGGTTGAGTTCTTCAGGTCCAAACTTAAACACCTACTTATTTTTGCTAAGGCCTGTTCTGTTTAGTTAGTTTGGTTGTGAGGCCATAGGCGTAGACTCGGGGGGACCTGGGGCACGTGCCCCCCCCCCCATAATTGAGATAGGCTGTACACCCAATGCAACAAGTGTAGAATGAATAACGAAATCCCCCAATATTTTGAACAAGTTTACGCCGGTGTATGAGGCGCCCTTGTAACGGAAAGGCTAGTCTACGGTGCCATAAAAATCGTCGTTATTATTATTGTTATTATTACTATTATTATTATTATTATTATTTATATAACGTATGCGTAGACCTATACTTAAGCCTTGCATCCCACATTTTCCGTTCATGACTCTGACGAATTGGCCAAACGCCACGGTCTACTTATGCCGCAGCTGCTGTGGGCATAATTGACCCACTAAGTAAAGCAAAACAAATGTAAGAAACAGTCTCATGTTTAGCCAGGCGAGGTTGTCCCCTCTGGCTATGCATGTCACGATGTTGGCCCTCTGGCTAGATGTCACGATGTGGGATCAGTGTGGCGTCTGCAAACGCAGGTTGTAGCATAATATTATATCTAAACAGGAGCCATAAGGTGTACATTATCGGCCTAAATGTGTTTTATATCGTTGTGTGTATATGGGTTTGTATAAAAATATAAGCATATATTTTGTGTAGCCATCATTTAAGTAAATGGCTCTTCGGCTATATTTAGGCCTACGCCTATCATTATATTGCGTCTTATACCTTTTGCCAACAAAACAATGCATAGGCTACTGGGTTTAAAGTGCATGCATAGCTTATCTTCATCAGTATCATTAGCACCATCATCATAACCATCATCATCATCATCATCATCATCATCATCATCATCATCATCATCATCATCATCATCATCATCATCATCATCATCATCATCATCATCATCATCATCATCATCATAATCATCATCATCAACATCATCGTCATCGTCATCATCATCATCATCATCAACATCATCGTCATCATCATCATCATCATCATCATCATCATCATCATCATCATCATCATCATCATCATCATCATCATCATCATCATCAACATCATCGTCATCATCATCACTATTATCATCATCATCTGTGTCGTTGTTTTCGTTGACATCATCATTGTATTCACCATAGCAGCAGCATCGCGGCTTCTCTTGTTGATTCCAATTATGCATGTACTTGGCCGAACTCTGTCCTTTACATGAGGAAGGCCGGGCATAAAACGACATATCGACGGAACTGAAGTCCATTTTAATAACGGATCAATTGGTTTTCATGTTCGTGGCCCATTAAGAAGACATTCGACTAAGAATGGCGATCGAAGAGAGCAGGAAGCACGCGCCTGGGTTTGTTTACAAATCTGTGTGTTGTGTGCGTGCGTGCGTGTGTGTGTGTGCGTGTGTGTGTGTGTGTGTGCGTGTGTGCGTGTAGGCGTGTGTGTGTGTTGTGTGCGTGTGTGTGTGTTGTGTGTGTGTGTGTGTGTGTGTAGGCGTGTGTGTGTGCGTGTGTTGTGTGCGTGTGTGCGTGTGTGTTGTGTGCGTGTGTGTGAAGTCTGTGTGTGCTGTGTGCGTGTGTGCGCGTGTGTGTGTGTGTTGTGTGCGTGTGTGCGTGTGTTGTGTGTGTGTGTGTGTGTGCGTGTGCATGTGTGTTGTGCGCGCGCGCGCGTGTGTGTGTGTGTGTGTGTGTGCGTGTGTGTGTAGGTGTGTGTGCGTGTGTGTGTGCGTGTGTGTGTGTGTGTATGTGTGTGTGTGTGTTGTGTGCGTGTGTGAACGAGCAATAGCGAAGAGGACCGGTTACAATGGGGCAATTATGTAGTCTATCTGTTCAGCTGCTGACATTGAACAGAATGCATTCAGGCCTTTGGCCAACACAGCAGACTCGTTCGTTGAAACCAGTGGAAGGAGTATTTATGCAAGCGGTAGGTGTTGTTGGTTGATAATTCTTCATGTACTTCTTTACTTTTGTTCGGTGTGGTTTTCCAGGCCATGAAAACCAGGTCGAGCGTTAGAACTGCGTGAGACCAGGTGTCACGACGCACGCCAAAAGGACTAGCATTGATTTGGGTAGTATTGTTGTTCATCATCAACGTCTTAAGATGGGGATTGTTCAAAAGCGGTCAACCATTGCGGATAGCCTAGCCCTACGTGCGCCTGTGAAAAGAAAATAATACAGTTGTACTGCAGCTGACAGTGAATAATCGTTTCCTAGCAGGCAGACAACGATCCACTGATCCAGTTACTCAAATTTTAATAGTTGTTGCTGCTGTTGCCACATACAATGATTGCTTAGTGCGGCAGATGGTAAGGAAACACGCAGTTTGAGTTACAACGTCGTCCACGGGGCCACTAGTCATCTTTAGGAGACGTGCAGGATTTTACAAAAGCAAAAACGAAGCATATGCTTGAACCCATGAATCGCTGTACGCGATCGCTCTTCACCAAGATGAAAGGTACACTGCCAATTACAACTACGCTAGATTCAACGTAGTTCACATCATAGTAAATAGGCTACGCTGTATAATGTACTGAGTGATTCTAAGGGTTAGAATCACTTAGGTTAACGTAGTGGTTTCCGCAACTTATTAAAATACGTTATAGGTGAAGTAATAGGCCTATATACGTTGTATAGGTAATATTGTATATATATATATATAGTTATATACATATATATATATATATATGCATTCCCATATACCTATGCATAGGCTTACATATAGGTAGGCCTATATACATACATATAATTACTGTATATAACTAGACCCAATATATATTTTGTTACTGAAGAAAGCAGCATATAGGCTTCGAGGACATGGGTGACTGCCATCATCAGACATGTTTTCATATATGCTTGCATGTCTCTGTAAAGACAGAAGAGATTTTGGAAAAAAATTCCTCTATCAACACCCAAATTCCGATACTGCAGAAATGACGTCCCTGTCCCCCTTGAAAAAAAGCTGAAATGACGTCCCTGCACTTACGTAACTTTAGTTTTTTATTTGGCCAATACAACGCATGTAGGGTATACGTCCTACGATAAACAAATAGACGTATGCATTAGGCCTATACTATGCAACTCACCACTGGAATTTTACTTACGCCTAACCTGAACATTTCGGACGTTTCGAACATTTGTTAGGGACGTAAAAACAGCCATTTAGGCGTTAACGGAAACACTGACGTCAGCTCTTACGTATTAAATACACGTCATACTGTTGTCACGTACAGAGGCGGCGCTACACCAGGGCGAGCCAGGGCAAATGCCCTGGTAAAAAAGCCTTTGCATGCCCTGGTCGTTGCCTTGCCAGAATGTTTGCCCTGCCCAAAATTTGTTCGGGGCATAAATCGCCCCTGCACTGGTTACTTGTATGACTGCCCTGGTTATGCCCTGGTTTAAAAAAATGTCTCGCGCCGCCACTGGTCACGTATTAATGTAGGGTTTATAAATGAGCTTACGGACTGTTGTGTTTGAAAGAGAACCACGTTGCATTACGATAACTATGCTACTTCTTAAACTACTAATTTTACTTTAAAATATACATATAAAACTTGAATAAATATAAGCTATTATTTTGCTTAAAATATGCCGATATACATGATAAATTCGAAAATCGTAAAGTGATCCCCGTAGAATATTAAAATTAAGATGTGAAAAGAGTCCCGTTATTTGCTTTCAGGCATGTTTTGTACTTGCACGCAATATTTATGTCCTGGTTTTTTACAGTCATGCACATTTTAGCGATTAGAAATTTTCTAAATCAATTATCGTGGGAAAGTAAATAGGGATGTTGCTACATTGTGTAGGGTTGCCTTAATGCAATAATAGCTTTTACAGGAGTCGAATACAACTGTTTTTAACGGCAGCCACGCAGGGCGCCAATCACGGTCTAACACTCACTTAACTACCGCCGTCATCTAGCGAGTAGAAGGCTGAGTAAACCTTATGGAGGGCTACTGGATTCAATCTTGGTACCTTCTGTACTTCACGCCAGTGTGTTAGCCATTACTCTACGCCCCCCCTCCATGCTAGCTACCTTACACGCATACCCTCGTACAAATACATACATATGTTAATGCTAGAAATAATAATGGACACGACACTTAACGAACTGCTCCACTGGTTGTAATGATTTATTGTAACTAGGGGGCCCTATTAGCGGAACGGTTCGTTCCTTTGGGTACTCCCATTGTCACTGCATGTAACATGTACTTGTTATTTTCATGCCTATATGTTTATGGTGAACAATAAAATCATTTTGATTGATTTTGATTGATATATAATATTATATTATATACATAGTTGCAGATAGATGAATAGGCCTATATTCATTCGTCTATCCGTCCATTGTTACATCCGTCCATCCATCATTTTGTGAAGTTTATCTCCTCCACGGTATCATTACACCACAAAAAATTACATTAAGTGGATGTGGAAGCTGCTTGATTAAGTACTCAATAAATGTTTCAGTTCAGTGTTTACTTTAGAAGAAATAGGAAATATCCCTGAGCCTAACCAAACATTTTTAGACAGTGGTGAGAAGGATTGACATAGAAAATGTTTACTAAGGGAAATGTGGTGGAGAAACTGAAAAGGCTAAAACCCGACAAAAGTCCAGGCATAGATGAAATCCATCCACAGTTTTTACAGGAAGTGCGGGAAGAAATTGGAGAGGTATTAGCCCAAATCTTCAATAAATCAATGCAGACTGGAGAAGTACGTCAGGAATGGATGGATGCACTCATAGTGCCATTGTTTAAAAAGGGAGTTAGAAGTGAACTAGGTAACTACAGACCAGTTAGTTTACCAGTGTGGTGTGCAAGGTTATGGATTCAAAGCTGGTAAGAAGACAAAAGGGCATAGGTGATATTGTCTCAGACAAGGATACAATACTGAGTTGTACAAATCGCTAGTTAGGCCACAGTTAGAATACTGTATCCAGGTATATGGAATCCATACCTGAAACAGGACATGGAAAAACTGGAGAAAGTGCAAAGAAGAGCTACATAAATGATTTGGGGCTACACGCATTTGAGCTACGAAGAAAGGTTAAAGAGATGTGGACATACAATACTGGAATGAGCGAGGAGCAGGGGAGATCTTATCGAAGCTTATAAGATTATCACTGGAAAGGAAGCACTGCAGTGGGAGAAGTTCTTTGAATTAGCACCAAACAAGGCAACTCGGGGACACAGGTATAAATTATTTAAGAAGCCGAAAGGAACATTAGACAGAAATTCTTCAGTGCAAGAGTTGTAGACTTGTGAAATGGTTTGGATGATAGTACTGTCTCAGTGGACACTATCACAGCTTTTAAGAAGAAGCTAGGAAAATTGGGCCATTGAACGTTCGAGGTTTATTTGCAGTGGTTCTAACACAGACTACACGTCTTATGAACCACTTAAAACCATTGTTATGTTATGTTATGTTAAGTACATAGGTGACCCCAGTCCCCAGTTACCGGGACTTCGGTCCCTTTAGGGCTTCTCTTTGAGCTCACTACATGAATGCCATTTATTCACCCTATGCAACGGTGTCGATTTGTTTATGTTGTTCATACATACATACATACCTTGTGCTGTCAACTCCTGGAGCTCTAGCGATCGTCATGATAAACATTCTCCATTGCTTCCTATTAAAATTGCTCCACAATTAACATTCTCCATTGCTTCCTACATACATACATATATACATATTTGCATACATACATATTTGCATATATTTCATTTATACCGTATTTGTTGTTTTGTAGGAGAGAAAATGATGGATGTCCGACGGTTCTTCAACAGGAAATGCTTCGCACTGTTACTGGTCGCAGCTTTTGTGGCAGTCTGTTATATTTACGACTTCCTCAGCTATGGGCAACGACACAAAACGACGATACGCGAATCTGGACGTTTCAATCAAGGAACACCGCAAGATATCTCGTCCATTTACGAAAGACAAACCGTGAACTCAACAAATACTGTCAGCGTTTTTCAAGCCTTAAAAGAAGACGGATTCAATACTCAGTTGCTTTCAAAATTTTTCGAAAATCGAACTGCGACACGTATGAGCAAAGACATGCATCATAAGCATTTCAACAACTCTGGAGCAACGAACGTCCGTGTGCCAAATATAGTCCATTACGTTTTCATGGGATATGGGTTGACGTTTACCTTCGTCAACTACTTGAGTTTTCTGAGTGTCGAGCGATTTCTAAAACCGGATCAGATTTTAGTACATGGCTGCGATCCCCCTGTTGGCCACTGGTGGAATGTTACTGTGCAGCAGGTCAAAAACATCTATCTCGTGAAGAGACCATATATGGATACAGCCCCGAACGGAAAGCCA
>OY744610.1:48141958-48426958 GCA_963556255.1 Allolobophora icterica
TACTCATGAGTTATTTTTGGCAAAGGCTTTCACTAGTCATCACTAAAGTTGTTTCCAGTAACCTGTTAGAAAGGTCTGTAGACGTTTTTAGTTCTTATATATGTTGCCGTTAGAACATGTTTTACGAGCAGAAGCCAATGTATTGACAAAAAGTAATCTTTGTGGCAATTATACTGAGAGATTTGCTTCAAATTAGCCCAACAGCAGTGGATACGAAGTCAGATTCTGAATGATTAGGATCATGCTATTTACTCTATTTTTAAGGGTGATATCGCATTAAATGTAATCTATTTTTAAGGGTGATATCGCATTAAATGTAAACTGATTATACTTAGACTCTTATACTTCGGCACTTGTTTCGACCAAGAGATGTACTGAATCGGCCTAATATATTCAGGTTATTGCGAGATGCATGCTTCGAATAGGCCTAACGTCCTTAAACGCAACGGCCTAGTGGACAAATATATTAACGAAAAAAACTTAGCAAAAGGCACGATATTTTTATATTAGACAAGTTTTATAGACCACGCTAATTTGTAGCGAATCTAAGCGACACACGTGTCTCCTAAACGTAAAGCGATGAGTTTCAACATGCATAATGAAGCAGCTACTCTTACGTGCATTTTGAGAAATATTTCTTTGTGATATTACTCTACATCCCTTCATCTGGTAACCTGCTGATAACTTCAATTGTAGTTAAAAGAAAGTAATAATATTTTTTAAAGTAGAAAGTAATTATATATAATGTTAAGTGCCGGTATGTAGGCCTAATTTGTGCAATTTATGTAAGGAACAAAAAACTTTTGTGCAATTTATGTAAGGAACAAAAAACTCCTTTGTCTCAGGTTTGTGAATTTTATATTGTTGATTGTCTCTATCTGCCGCTTAGGAAACTTCTCCCTGCGAATCTGTTTCTGATTGAAATTTCTATTGATGGATATACTTTGGAAGAGATTCTACCCGGCGAGTCTCTTCTAGAATTACTTCACCCCGAAACAAGGTATCCGGGTGTGAAATTATTTCACCCTTGGTTAGAAAAACTCTCGCGGGTTCAGACCCGGCCCCAGGGTGTGCGGGGCCCAAGGCAGCAAGCGATGAGCGGGGCCCCAAGCAAAAATGGCATTTCTGAGTTTATTTCCTTCCAATACGGTATTGGCAATATGTAATGGTTAATGAACACAAAATGCAAACAGGCTCTTAATACAAACATTTTACTATGGAGGCAATGATTATGTTTATAAATATTTTAGCATCCTTCTAATTGAAAGTACGTTGGTCACCACAGACAACAGCGTGGGTTCTATCTTCTAAAATGTTTTTATTCATAAGCAAATCTTGCGAGCCTTGATGGGTGCAAAATCCGAAATGATTTCACTACAGTCCAGATCGTTAGCAACATCATTCTCAATTGACAAAATAGCTAAGTTAGTAAGCCGTTTTAAAGTATTGTTGATCGCATGCAGGTTTTGATAAGTTTTAGCTTTGAAAAGCTTTCTTCAGAAGCTAACAATGACAGGAAGAGTCAGAAGTATTCGAAGTGAAATGTGTGTGTTAGGAAAGTCACTCTATCGCTTGTTTATTGTAAAAAATTGCAAAATCTTAACAGGATCATTATAGGTCGCTGCAGGAATTATAGAACTGGCATGATTGCAACTCTTCAGCAAGCAAAAAGCCATCAAGATCCCTAGGTTAGCCGGCTGTAACTTTTTTTCTCCAGATTCGTACTGCAGTTTTTGTCACTCGTTAAATTTTTTATTTTAAACGACTCGTGATGCATTCTCAGTTGATCAAAGCGGCTGTCAGTCGACATGATTCCCATATCAACAATGGTTGAAATAATTTATGCGAAATTTTTCATTTATGTATCTGAAAATCCTTCATCTTCAGCTTCATATTTAATAGTCTTTTCGTTTGTGTACTCTCGTCACTTTGAAAACTGCTATTGCTGTTTCAAGGCCGCCCTCTCTGTAAGATCTGAACCATTTGCAAATATGTTCCATGCTGTTAATGGCAGGTTCTAGATCGACTGAGATGTTTTTTAATTATTTGCTGATATAATTAAACCGGACCAATATGTCGCACCCAAAAGCAATTGAATCAATATCATCACAGTAAAAAAATTATAGCCAGCAGCGCGGGGCCCAAGGCGGCTGCCGCGTTCGCCTTGCCCTAGGGCCCGGCCTGCGCGGGTTACACTATTTCCTTTCATACACGTTATTTCTGTTGTACATAGTCAATTTCTGTTCATTTTGCTGATATTTATAGGCAGCTTGACTTTAGAGCTTATTTTATAAATTCGCTGTAAAATAGTTACACATAAACATATTAAGTGATGTAGTTGCTTGCAGTAACTGTTGTTCTTGATGTTCAAAACACAATGAAGCAGATTTCTCTCTGATCACTGGAATATTCTAGTGCAGAGATGGGCAACATACCGCCCGCGGGCCGGGTCCATCCTTTGGGGACCTTTGGACCGGCCTTTGACATGTCTTTTATAGTGGCATTGCACCTGGCGCTTGGCCAACATGAATGTCTGGATTTCTGTACGTAGGTCAACATTAAAACATCTGTTTCGTATTTATTAAGAATCCGGCCTCTATCGTAGTCGTTTCCGAGCACCTATATATTTTAAACAGTTCTTCTCAAAGATTAAACTAACAAAATGCAAAGACATACTCAGACTAACAGATGACAATCTCTCCAACGAACTTCGAATTGCCACTTTGAACGTTAAAGCAAACATTCCGGATTTGTGTCTCACATTAATCATTAAATATAGCACACGATGCAAATCGATACACTGTACAGATCAAAAGTTTTATGTAGCCTACTTTTAAAACTGAAGTAACTTAAAACACATTTTTTTATTGTAGTGTAGTAGCCTACTGCATTATGTTTTATGATAAAAATTATCTTCATTTACTTTAAACTTAATTTGAATAAAATTAATATTGTTTCAGTTTCTGGGGCAAATAATAGTCTGCAAGAATTAGCCCGCGATTGGCATACGGCCCCTGAGATGTCCTTGAAATCCGGGGGAGGCCTCTGTTAAAAGAAGTTGCCCATGCCTATTGTGGTGGATAATTTATAATTATACTCAGCAAAGCCTTATTTTCAGTCCTATCCACGACAGCAGGCTTGATGCAAATCTTTTTTCACAGCGCATTAGTTAACATCACCGTTGTTTGAAAACGCCTTCACTTCTGCTGGACTAGGCTTATGCTACGAATATTATTTTCCGGTGATCGTTTAACCTTTTCATATACAATCAGTAGGCCTAACCGCAGTGGATAAAGTGGTTTGGGTGAGCAGTGGGAACGCCAAAGAAGAGCTTCACTGGAACGTATGCGTGAGCAGTGGGAACGCAAGCAAAGAATTTCGAGAGCAGTGCGAACGCCGTTCCCACGCGTTCCCACCCACTTTTACCCCTGCCTAACCGTTACTTTTAGTTTTTCGTTACCTCCTTGAACAAACTCCATTCTAATCCGCGTAGTTCCATAATTCAGTCAAATAGTTAAGACCACTTATCTTTTTTGATGGCTACACCGGCTTCTTCTTATGTCATATCTACTTTTATCAACTTTTATCAACATGCTATAAATTTTCAGTTACAATTAAAATTACTTCCATTCAAAACACTGGCTTACTGGTATCTCCGTGATACACTGATGGAATTCACTATGATTTTTCAAGGTAGGCCTATTCCCTAATTCCACATCAAATTATCAAAGAGTAGCCAGAAGTCAGCTGACATTAGGAAGCAGCAGTTTTTTCTATCCATTGACATTACATTCCAGATAATAGCTGGAAACCAAACATAATACACTTTGAAGCTGATGATGATCATGACGACGACGATGACGACGACGACGACGATGACGATGATGATGATGATGGTGGTGATGGTGATGATGATGGTGATGATTATGATTATGATTATGATGATGATGATGATGATGATGATGATGATGATGATGATGATGATGATGATGATGATGATGATGATGATGATGATGACGACGATGATGATGATGATGATGATGATATAAACATCTTGTACGGACTACGGAGACTGACAAGATGGCATCATTGCCAGGGCAACAATTTATTGCGAACGCGTCCTCTAAGAACGGCTGAAAGACGCTTCTAGTTAATCGATGATTGACGCATGCGAAAGATCAAGTAATAGCTGTAAAGTCAATTAAACTCCTTTGGCGGGCTGTCGAACACTCTTAGAAACGACCAACAGAGTTCCATCCACTGTAGATAGTCGGAGCCGTACACCGAGTTCCTGGTCCCTGTTCCGCTTAAGATGGATAATTGAGAGCGCCTCTGAATAGTAATTCTGCGAGAGGCGCTTTATAAATTGCTAGATACAATACAATACAATACAATACAATACAATACAATACAATAACTGCAGCAGCCGAAAGAATCCCTCACATCGCAGTGGCAGAGGATTTTAAAGAAATTTCCACTGGTGGGGATATTATCAACTTATTAAAATGGCATTTCTCGCGCGCAATTTTAAGTCAAAAAGCACTGAATCAGAGAAACTTGGAGAAGGACATAAATTATATTCTAATTATTTGAACTTTAAAGCAGTAAAATTATCGAAATAAAACAAATAAAACGATTAACATTAATAATTTTATACAGAATTATTTCAATTCCAAAAACAAGCATTGCACAACTGTAGACAAGAACAAGAAAAAAATAGAATAGCACTGATTATAATTATTGAAACAAGATAAATGTTAAAGAAACTAGAAAAAAATCACCAGCTTCTTTTAAAAAATTCTGTTAAAATACGCCCTGCGCAGTGGCGACTATTATCGGCCGACTGGTTGGTTTTGCAATACACGTATTTAGCTTCATCTAGTTACTGTATCATAGCGTAACATGAAACTATGCTAACCTCTATTTACAGGCATAGAATCCATTCGTGTGTAAGCTTGCACAGTTCAACCCTAGGTGAAGCAGCGACTATTGTCTGTGCTGTGTTTAGTCACAGAACTGGGACTATAATGCTAGTAGGCAGCTGTCAGAAATTGGTAGGAAGAAAGCGTCGTCATGGTAAATGACGTCAGAAAAGGTCTTCGTAACATTCATGACGCAAGTTTTAAGTAATTAGGCTATTAACTAGGAGTAATATCTAACTGGTCATCAACAACGCCATTACCAGATAACAGCAAGTAAATTTAATTATATCAGGAGCTATGGAACCGTGACATGAACCCAACGTATGTGGCAACTAAAGTACGCAACAACAAAAGGTATACGTTTTTCAATGTAGATTAATGTGACACTCTAAAATTGACAAAATAATCAAACATGGAGCAACTTTCCAGCCTTTCCATGGGGGGCTAGATAGAGTAATGGTAACACTCATGGCCAGGAGAGCATAAGGTACGCGGATCGACTCCCGTAACCCCCCCCTCTAGGGCGGCGCCTTGCATGGCTGCCAAACCGTGTGTTTAATTAAGATATTGATTGTACTTTCATGTTTCAATGTAACCTTACTGCCTCTGTCGGTTTGAAATAATATAGAATATAATTATAATTATAATTATAGTCATAGCGCTGTTTATGGATAAACCTATGGATATTCGATTGATTAGGCCTATAGGTTAAAAGGCAATATCATAAACAGAGGCCTATATTGGTCAATAAATTTTGTTAACAGGATGAAATAACTGAAACTAAAATGGACGGTAAAGAGATGCGGAACCAGTTCCTTGTCATCATCGTTTGCCTCTCATTATCTCCGTTAATTATAGGTAAGAATTGTTTTTCGTTGAATCACAATGAATAGCAGTAATCAGTTCACAAAATAGAATTCTACCTATAAACTTAGGCTACTCAACAATAATGTTGTGCAGTGCTGTTTTATATAAAACATTTTGCCCTTCGCAAAAACAATCCGATATCCAAGCCACCGTCGTTGCTATCACGATCATCGCTATCGTCACCATACGCGCATGTACGAACCTCAACGTTTGCACCGTTGCGCACCACCTTCGAAGAACCTTTCAGTCATCATCATCATCATGTTCGTAGTCGTTGTCATCATAGGCGCCGACTTCTTGGGAGCCTTGGGTGCCAATGCACCCAGAGAAAAAGTTCAGTGGGTGCCGGGCACCCAGAAGAATTCGGATCTTAAATTCAAAGTTTTTACAACTAGGCTAAGCAGTAATCTAGCAAGTTGAGAAGTACAACTACAGCAAAAAATACTCAACATTGCTCGATCTCACAGTCACAGCCCGTACATAAATAAATAAATTGTTTTTCTTTCTCAGTCTTCTGCTGTTGAGCAGGTTTGTGAAATGGACGACCTCGTGTTCCACTCCGACCTCCTCCATCCTGTTCGGTTTGTGAGGACTTCGCTTGATGACGAACGTCAGTTAGGGTTGCACTTGATTTGTCCATATCATGTCTTGGGAAATAGCCGAGGTGGTTTCCCGTTGCCTTCCTCGCGGTTTGAGTAGTGGCCTTCTACGCCGCTCACATTAGCCAGCTGTTTCAGGGTTCCTGCTGAGCCTTTCCACCTCGCGTAGCGCCCAAGGTGGTACTTCAGAAACCTTCACCACTGATGGCATAGCCTCAGCAGGCAATCCCCTACTCGGCTGTTACGCCCCCCCCCCACCACGGCGAGGTGTGAGACGGACTTTAATAACACTGGAACGTCCGAACGTAACCGATTTCCAATACTTTTTTATAACCTCTTAACCATGACAAGAAAACAATTTTCTTTCTCAGGAAAACCCGCTAAAACTCGCCTACTTAAGGGTAGGAGAAGGGGGAAGGAAGGAAGAGGGGAAGGCACCCAGAGACAAAAGCAAAAGTCGGCACCTATGGTTGTCATCATATCGTCGTCCTCCCTTTCGACCTAGCTCCACCTCCCTCTCTTCCCCTCCTTCTAAAGCTTAACATCACTTAAAACAGGTCCTTCCAAGTGAGACATATCTTCTGAACGTACGTGCGATATATCAAAACTAATAAAAGATAGCACAAGGCGAAATTTGATCACATCGGTCTACCCAATGTTAACCCAATTAGGCCTATCTAAAAAAAATATCTTATTGAGATTATATTGCCCGCTTTTAGAGATACAAAGACTGACGATTAACTTTTATTTTAAAGCCTAGAAACGAACAGCACCGCTATTTATTGGCAATGCGCCAGTATTGGTGCAAAGTATTAGAGACCTGCTCAAAGTCAATACCGTGAAGTGCAGAAGGTACCAAGATCGAATCCCGTAGCCCTCCATAAGGTTTACTCAGCCTTCTACTCGCTAGATGGCGGCGGTAGTTAAGTGAGTGTTAGGCCGTGATTGGCGCCCTGCGTGGCTGCCGTTAAAAACAGATGTATTCGACTCCTGTAAAACTGTTATCATGTGCTTCTACTGTATACGTGTATGTAAGGCGCCCTGCGTGGCCGCTGTTTCTACTATAATGTATGTTCACTGTACAGCGCAGTGCGGTTAGCAGGCGCTTAATTAAAGAAAGGATATTATAATTATTATTATTATTATTATTATTATTATTATTATTATTATTATTATTATTATTATTATTATTATTATTATTATACAACCAATAAACTAATGTGCAGACGAATTATGTTAACTATTATTATTATTATTATTATTATTATTATTATTATTATTATTATTATTATTATTATTATTATTATTATTATTATTATTATTAAACTCCGCCTTATAAGGCGGCCAGTGAACGAACAGATAGCGTTGTTAGTTGTAGATACGCCTTCGACGCGTTCTTAACAGCTTTCTGAAAACTCTAGATACTTATGCGTACTCAAATAGACAGTGACACATAGGCTACACGCAGATACGAGCTCATAAGAGGCCTACACTTTTTAAGCAAAATGATCTCATGAAGACTCATGCACATGCTACTTAGAAATGATGCAAAGAAGTTTTAAGTTTCTTTATATAGTGACCTAATTACATTGTTCGATTACCGTACACCGTATTGTGTTTCATTATATATCTTTATGCTATACTGTCTTCTAGTGGCTCAGGATAGAAAATGCTCAATTGATCCAGACAAAGCAGGTGGTGTTGTGGGCGATTCGCACAAAATGACGTGTTATTCCAAACGGGGAACTATTATACTTTCGTGGAAGATAGGAATACGATATATGCTAAGCGCCGAAGGCACCGCTCAGCAGGGAACCTTAGCCCCTGGTTTGCTGCCTACTATCGCCGACGGCATCTCTACTTTGGGCGTCAAAGGAACTGCTGAATCGGTTCACATGATATCGGCGGGATATGAGACAGCCTTTCTCTCGCTACGAAAGTCTTCAGTGAAAATTGTTAAACTGAATATGAATCACGCTAGTCCTTTCTATTGCTATGTTTTGGACATCGTGTCCAAGGTAATAGTCTTCTGTCAAGCGGACCTAAACGTATTTGGTAAGAAGTTGTTTCGTAATTTTACCAACATAGTCTACAAGTAGGCCTACATATCCAACACGGATAGGTACTCATGGAAAGTTAATTTCATTTATGAGCCATAAAACGCGCATGTATACAATCGTGCATATGTAAACACCTACATACATACAAAACAATTGCAATTGTAATCGAACATCTATAAAAGCGCCACTCAACAATGCAGAGGCGCTACATACGTACAAACACACGTTCATGTATACAAACGTAAAACATGCATGCATGCACAAATCTATACAAACATCGTAATCGTAATCATAATCGTAAACCCTAAACTTCTAAAGCACAAATCTATACAAACATCGTAATCGTAATCATAATCGTAAACCCTAAACTTCTAAAGCGCTACTCTAAAGCTAAACGCAGGGCACAAGCTTATCCACGAGCGCTGACAGCTTATTCACGAGCGCTGGCAGCTTATTCACGAGCGCTGGCAGCTTATTCACGAGCGCTGGCAGCTTATTCACGAGCGGTAACAAACGTACATACATTACATTAATACCTACATGCATAGGCGTAATTTGTGGGGGTACGAGGGGTACCCGTACCCTCCACTTTTTGGACTGAGGGGTACCGTACCCTCACTTTTTGAAGAATGCCAATCAATATTTTATTTTTGTGCCTTCAGGAGATCCCAATCTCCTCCTTGCTTCGTGTATGTAAGAAATTGATATCCCATTTCTTAGACCAAAGTTACGCCTCTGCCTACATGCTATGCATACATACAAACATGCATTCAAATGTAAACTTAGAATTTCTTATTTTGTGTCCACCGACTACATTAACCTTGAAATTGTCCGTGATTATCTAATATCTGTTATTTTTCACTTAGTATATTTCTTTTGATTTCCTTAAAGTCTGCTGAATTCAATGACGTTCACTTTTACACCTTATACAGTGCACCGACCGTTTTTTGACTCCACTGGAATCGACCTAACAAAGGGAATCGTCACCAACATAACCTGCGCCGTTAATTTCACTGGATCTGCAAGCCTGCAAATGAAAATCACGGACGCAAACAAAGTAGTTCGCAGTGAAACGGTCCAAGACTTCACCGCTTTGGGTCAGCATGCTTACAATCTCACGTATTTTCTGACAGTCCACATAACTCAAGACCGCCATCATTACAGCGTCTCTCCTGATGTTGACATACAATCTGCTTTCAGCTGTATCATAGCGATGGTCGGAACTTCCTTCAACTATACTGTGAACTGCGAAGTTGACGGTAATAGTTTCAAATGGATGAAAATTTATGTACGGGGCATTTGACCGATGACTAAAACTTAGCAACAAACAACTTAACAAGGGTCACTTTGAGGACTTAGCTAGGCGTTCAACGTTTATCGGCATACTGGTTGGATTAGGTCCAGCATCGAGATGGGAATGGCAACGATAGAGAGCTAGCCATGATGAGAGTGACAGCGAACGAATCCTTTCTGACTACAGAAGTGCAAACACATATACAACAAAGATTAGTAATGCTCTAAGCACTAGGCTTACTACAGATCATGATGCCAATATAGCTAGAAAATGTCTAAGTGGCTGATAACATCATGAATTAATTTATTGATTAATTACCGTTTTAGAGGCCTTTGAAGCCATTGCAGCGTTACTAAAATATCACGGGGCAAATTCCTAAGTGGCAATAGGCTAATAAGATGGCAGCTTGAGTCTCTTGAAAGTGTAACCTATGTTGGCACCTTAAGTCCCTTGAAAGTGTAACCTATGAAAATAGTTTGTTGATGGATTATCTCCATATCCGTTCGTTAATCAAATGCTATCTTCTTACAAAAAACCCATCTTTATGGAGATATTTGCGCAAAGTACCGTTCCATAAACGGGAGCCTACTTTATCTTACCCTAGGATATCTACGTATGCCTGTGACGCCTTCAAGGGCATATCTCTCAACAGCGCTTTTTCCGTGTATTTAGATTACCTTTCAAGCCCTGTCAAGTCTTATCTTATATTATTTAACGTTATATGACCTTATCTAACCATAACGGAACCTGACCCGACCTCGATATATTCTGTCATTAATTTCTCTTGTGTATTCACAGCTCCGGTGACGTACGCTTCGATCGCGCCCTCTAACGCTAGCAGGTGCTCTGAACATGCATGCTACATGCATGAAAAGATTGTATGCTCTTCTAACGGCCGACCGAAGCCGCATCTATTCCAGTGGCGTCTTTCCGTCAACTATAAGCAGTACAGAACCCTGATAGATCAGACGCCAGAACAGTACACCCAGGAGAATGGACGCAGCACATTTGAGTGCAGAGTCTTCAACGTTCTTAGTGACTACAATTTTACCGCCGCTGTAAAGTTCACCGCCCATATTCAAGGTAGGCCCTACGCTAAGACATGTCCACATATCCAACTATCATTCAAAGTGTGCCGAGTGCAGGAGTTGATATCAAACGGTCCGTAAAACTTTTGAATCATGCTAAATCCGCCTGCCTTTGTAATCTGGCCTCCGAAAACTTTGTTCTCCTACAAGACCTAGCCTACATCATTGTTTTGAACTCTAAAAATGGCGTTGCACCGTTAGAAATTTGAGCGTTGTTGATGCATTATCTGGGCATGAATTCATCTCGCAGCTTCAATAGCATCTCATAATAAAATTATTAGATGCTCCTATTCATCCTGTATAAACTAAGAACTAATTTTTGTGGGCCTAATTTCTCTTTAGTGGTGATGGTTTAACTTTAGAGAAGATTTGTGAAAAAAATTGAATTGAAGTTCTTCAAAAGCATCCAGTCACCCCAACACTGTCTTCACCAATTACTGCCTGCAGAGCACCTTCATAAATTCAACTTAAGGAAAAGGGGACATGCTTTTGAATTACCGCACTTTAATACATTGCTACATAAGAAATCTTTCATCATTCGCTCACTGTACAAGTATAAAAACTGGGTTAATGCTGGTTCTAGTACCTGTTCTGATATCTAAACTGGCTCTTTTTGTAGACCATAGTAATGCTTATGTTCCTTAGAATGTAAGGCTTAGATCATAACTTTAGTTATAGATAGGCCTATGTATGTAAATAAGACACTATCGTTTATTGTTTATAATACTGTATAAATTATAATGTATATGTATGTAAATAAGACATTATATAGAATTGCTTGTGTTTAAACTGTCTTACAGTGTTACTGATATTGTGATCCTTTTGTATGTATTGTTGTAAAGTATGAGCGTTTGTCTTATACTAATAAAAGATTACTTACTTACTTACTTTACTTACTTACTTAAGACATACGGTACGTGACTATAGCAATTGGCTGCATTGCCATCGCAGACTCTTATAGGGCTGTGCTATCTCTTCGCAGCAAAACCTCTCATTTATTCCCAACTAATTTTAAAGCAATGATTATTTGTAATTGTATTAACAGCATTCGAGTGGATCCTAGACGAATATGCTACGTACTTATCAAGCGGTAAGCTTACCTTAGATATAGGGGAAATGGGTAAATGTTGACATACGAGTTAACTGTATTGGGCTTCTGAGCATCCTCGGTAGTTGACTGCGATGATGATCCTGAGTTTTATAATTAATGTATTTATTACCATCCTCGTTTACTAATGAAATAGGCCTATAATCATCACCGTCCTGTCATCATAAAGTTTTGCAAATGACTGTTTAGAAATAGAGTGCGATAGTGTATATGTATGCACAGCAGGTCAGCATAGAAACCTTAAATTAAGCACACAGAGGACGTTGAAGTTAATATCCCAAACTCAACCAAATGTTTTGTTAGAGAAAAGCACAATACGTCAACCAGCGAATTAATCTGTGAATGAGAATCGTTCTAACTTTGTATCACAGTATCACAGGGTAATCATGTTAAATAAGAGTGACTCGTTTAGCACCAACGTTGTCATGTGACCGTGGGTTTTCCTTGTACATTTATAAATTGAATTTATTTGATAGCCCACACTGTTTTAGGTAGGAGTAAATTCAAGATCTGGTATCTCATGACGATTGTTGTTCCCGTTACTGCCATCAGTTGGGTCTTCTTGTCTTGTCGAAGGCATTACTGTTATCACGTCTAATAAATTCTGTAAGTATTTCTGCATATTACACTATATATAGTTTGTAATGTAATATCACGGATGAACTTTTGTAGCGGTCTTTTATGCCTTTAAACCCCCGCTGTAAAAAATGGCGCAATATGTTTTCTCAGATTTCGGATGATGAACTGTTATTCAGTTTGTTTGCATGGATATTCCGAACCATTTTATAGCATTTTTCAGGAACCCCAGTTGATAAGATCTGCATTGGCAAGGTCTGGTAACATGATTTCTTGGCAACATGATTTCTTATTGCCTTTTAAGGATAATAGAAATTTTATTTCCAGGGTTTTGTATAAAAACATTAAAACTTTAGCAGATTGATTAGTGTATTTTACTTATTATTATTACTTAATCATAAAACTGTTTTTATACATGCTATTTCATCATTTAAGAATGATTATTCTTTCTATTTTCAAGGTCTTGTTTAATATATCATAATTATTGATTTCTATTGATGGCTATGTAAAGAGCTTTATATTGTTGCATCCCTGTATTAATATGCTTATGTTTTTACTGTAATGGTTTGCGGTATGTCAAACAAAATTTGCAATAATAAACGAATACTACTACTGGTAAATACAAATAGGCCTAATCCTACAAATTAGTCGTCATACACTCCCTAATCAGACGTATTATTGGTAGACTGGTTCTCTTTATGGATGATGAACGTCTGTGCATAATATGCCAGCTCAAAACCTGACTAGTCTTTATCTATAATATCACGTTGCATTTTCATAAGACATAAATAACGATAAAGTCGATGGTTGACCAGATTAGTGCAACCATCGGTGATGGACGAAGAAATTTATTAAAAGCCTCAGTGGATGAGCAGTAATAGAAATTTGCTGGTTTTTTTCAGGTGCTACAGAAGAAGTACTTCTCTTGAAAAAAAGAAACGAAATCACTTCAGTCATTTGATGATCCATTCATCATTGACAAATGACATAGAAAATAGCAGTGAATTGTGCCATCGTTGTTTTACGACTTCAATATAACACGTGAATTGCATTTAATGAAGATGGCAAATCATGGTTGAAGCCTTATTGAGTGGACAATTTTTTGCGTTGGAGAGATCTGTTATTGCCAACAGACTCTGAGATTGCATCTATCCTAGTCTCATGTAGTGTTCAAAGTTAACATCATCTAAGTGTTTCAGTCAGTCAGTCAGTCAGTCAGTCAGTCAGTCAGTCAGTCAGTCAGTCAGTCAGTCAGTCAGTTAGTCCCGTTACTGAGCCGTACACAAGATGTGACTGGGATTGACTGGGATGTCAGTCAGTCAGTCAGTCAGTCAGTCAGTCAGTCAGTCAGTCAGTCAGTCAGTCAGTCAGTCAGTCAGTCAGTCAGTCAGTCAGTCAGTCAGTCAGTCAGTCAGTCAGTCAGTCAGTCAGTCAGTCAGTCAGTCAGTGTGCCTGCCTGTTTGTCTGTGTGTCTGTCTATCAGACAGACAGCAGACAGACAGATAGACTGCCTGACTGACTGACTGATTTAGCCACTTGGATGACATAAGGATACGGTTCTTGTTATTCTTATGTTTAAGGTTATGCTCCTGGTACACGTATTGCTTTGGCCGGCGTTCATTCACAGTACTGTTGTCGGTCCATACATCTGGAATTCTCTGTCTCCTCATGTTCGCAAATCTCCTACCGAGACTGTCTTTCGCTCTAAACTGAAACTGGTCTCTTCCAGTCTACTTGTGACTCTTAGTGGTTGCCCGACTTCAATATGCACTTCTGAACTTTGTTGGGAGGTCATTATCAAATTACAGTTGTATAGTATTGTATTGTTCAGCTCGCTGAGGAGCTAATTAATAAGTTTGGCGAAATGCTGTCCTTAGCTTTCATGAAAGTTGCATAGAGTTAGAAAGGTATTTTAGATATTTTCTAAACTGTTTCGCCTCTAGAACTTTTGTATATTGGCATAAGCATCAATTAATATTGATCAGTTTCTAAGAGTGTGCGATAGACTGCTGTAAAACGTGACGCTGCCAAACGAGAATATCATTCGTTCCTCGGATCATAGTTGGAGCCGTACACAGGTTTCCAATAATTCCTAATGCGATTAGGAAGGAGAGTGGCAACAGCCGAGTGAGGCTCTCGTATCGCATTGGAGATGAACATCGATTGATTGGCTGGATTGTGAAATCTATAAGCTTATCTGCACAGTGCATTTATAGCACACCGTGGAACTCTATGCCAACCTCTATGCCAGTGTTAAAAGTCAACCTTTTGGTAGTGACTGAACCTTACAGAAAGCTACCATTTGCTTAAAGAACCCAGCGCATTTAAACCATTTCAGTTTCCAAGAAATAGATATAGAACTTTGTAACATTTGATATTGGAATAATATTTAGATTTTAGAATTTTAAACTTTGAATATCAGGTATTTATATCTCTGTTACAGGCCTTAATATTACATTAACAGTAAATACTTAGCCTAGCACTCATGTGTATTGCACACAAACCAGGGCATATTTTAACTGTATAACTAGTGGGACAAATGTCCCAGTAGTCTTAGGATTTGTCCCAGTAGTCAGAGCGATTTGTCCCAGGCAATGTATGTATAAAGTACAACTAGTGGGACAAATGTTGGAAGAATTTAAAGATTTGTCCCAGTAGTATAATGAGAAAGGTATGACATTATTGTTGAATGACCCCTTATTATTGGTTGGGAGACCCGAGAAAAGTAGTAAAAGAAGGTGATGACTAAAAAAAAAGGTCATCAACTTTTTTCGAAGATGAATTTTGAAAATTTTTTCGAAAAAGTCTAAAAGTTGTACTTTTCTGAAGATTTATTCCTTAAAAAAGTTCTTCGACCAGATCATGGCCGACTTTCTCCGACCCATGGCTGATTTTGTCCCAGTAGTCAAAATTCCTTAAAATATGCACTGACACAAACAATGTCAGCATTTTTATTGAACTGCAGCGAGACACCTAGACGACACCCGCGGAACCTAAGGGTTCTGCAGAGCCTCGGCTGAAAACCACTGCTCGATGCAGAGACATAGAAAGCATTTACGTTGGCACTCTTACAGTTGCAGGTTTGCTTTTATAGGCGTAGTTGCCAATTTTGTCTGCGCTTGTCATGCGCGAAATGGGTGCTACGATAATAATATTGCTGGACCTACTTTTTGGAACTCTCTTCCTGTTTCTGTTTTCGCTCTGCTCAGTCGCTTTTGTCATTTCGTTCTCAACTTAAAACTTATCTCTTTCGAATTGCTTATCTACCATAGGCTGCCTCTCTGTCTTACGGACTGACCTTCTGGATTTTGACCTGATTACGGCTTGGTTTTGGTGTGCCATCGGTTGATGCCTTGTGCATTAGACACCGGCGCAATAGAAGTTACTAATTAATAATAATAATAAAAATAATAATAATAATAATAATAATAATATAATAATAATAATAATAATAATAATAATAATTATAATAATAATATGCCCTTCCTTCCTCTCTAGGGTTAATCTTACTTTCTGGATCTCTTCCTACATTCCTTTCCTTGCTTAAAACCTTTTCTTCTCTCGGAGCATTCGCATTGGGAGCGCTGCTGAGTGGCCTCAGCTGTGTTTAGGCGCTATACAAATCTCCAGATACTAGGCCTATACTATACTATACAAACGTACATAATGGTACAGTGTTGTATCTAAAATTATCATCAATGATGCTTTGGCAATACAATGTGGTGCTATACAAATTAGCAAACTTCAGAGCGGTCTCGCAGAAATAGCTTTCGCAAACATATAATAGTAATTTAATTAATTATATTAGATACATTACTATATTACCGCTAACCTAATTTTATTATTTTAATAAGTGCTTTTATCGGTATTTGTAATGTTAGTTGATCCATGTTAAGGGTTTTCGGGTTTTAAATATAAATTACGTCATTTTAGTGTTTGTTCATGTATTCCGATGACGTCATCGTCTCTATAGTTCCGTCTTTGTTGCAATTTTGTTAGTTAACGTTTTGGACAGAGTTGATTTTCAGCGCAATTTCTGAGCGAAATTCTTAACTTTTCTCTTTAATTTTGTATCAACGAGTCATTTGATGTCGCCATGCTGCGTCTAGTTGGCGGGTGTTTTCTCTGGGAAGGAGGATGAGGGATTCGCTGTGGATGAGGGCTTTCTTGTTTTGACGACGTAGCTTTCGCCGGTAATCAGGTTGTATGGTTCCTGTTACCCCACATCTGACCCTGCACTTGGTTACCTTTCTGGTACGGCCTGGCACACTGATATTTCCGGCGGTGAGTTCCCCAATTCTGTCTTGGATGGCGATTCGGATACTGAGTACTAAAAGTCCAGTTCGTCGATTACCTAGCCTTATGTTACCATACCTTAGCTTATTTAAGCTTACCTTACCTTGGTTTACTTTTTGTTACTGTATTTTGTGAAGATGAACGAGGAATGGTTCTCTGGAAAGATGAGTTGACTGCTGTCGTCAGCTTCCGTCTGCTGCAGATTGTGTCCTAAGCTGAAACGAACAAGGACAGGTGAGGAAAACGTGTAGCAATTATCATACCTCACTTTACCTTGACTTACCTTACACCCTCAGCTATGTAACTTAAAAGATGTTGGCGGATAAGTGTTGGGTAGGGTGGTTCACAGATACATGGTAAAAAATAAAGTTCAAGCTAGAAACCAGGACACCCTCTCAGTTTCTTAGACCTATTAATAGTATTATTGAGACAAAATTTCAGCTTCTTATTCCAACTGGAAGACGGTGCTCACGGACAGTGTTACTTTGTCATATACCGATGAATAGACATTAATTGCAGAAATGAATGTGTCGAGCATACAAATGCATTTTATTTCAAGATAGATAAAATATTACTGTAATTTGACAATATATTTGATGCAAGAACATTTAGCCAGATGGAACTGTAAAATTTCAGTAGGTTGGAAATGTCGAAAAATGTCAAAAAAACATCGTCCAATCCATGAATATCGAATGTCGATTGTTCTTGTTTTATAATTTCAACACCCGTTACCGTTTTTGACTCTAGAAACTGCAAGGCTTTGCAAGCACTGCATCAACAGCAGACTCAACAAGAGTAAGAACAGCTTTCCTATTTGCCTTGACCACTTGCAGAAGAAACTGCTTTTCTTCTTCATCACTGGTGATGAATCGGTAGAATTCATCGAACAACTTCACACCCTCTCAGCCGCGTCATTCACCACTCTCAACTGCTGAATTATCTCTCTACCTTGCTTGTAATCCTCATTCTGGATCCATTTCTCTAGTGGAAGTGTAACAAAGGAATCACTCATCTTCAGGTATGACAGTAGTGTCAATGCTCACTGGTTTGTAAAATCACCCAAAATCCCCTCCTTCAGTACCGTAGCATCAGCTCTCACCTCCTTTCATCAGGCTTTGCAGTCATTCTGTCGACAATCTTCATTTTATCTGTTATAAGAAGTTGGTCTGAAAACAGTCCCAGACCTACAGCCTCATCTGAAAGGTACCACAAGTGGTTTTCTAGGACCTTCCTGGCAGCAATGCTGATCTCACAGTCGATAGACTCATATTGTCCTAGACCAATCCAAAGTGACAGATCTTGTTCTGGAGCTTTAGCAGCAAGGGGCCTTTGTCCATGCCTTTGCGTAAACTGGACACCAAAGTTCAAAAATCAATTAATCTGAGTTTCTTCTTGAATACATCAGGTTGATCGCGAAAAAGGAAGATTTTGATTGCATACAGTAACTTGGCCATCCAATGTCCATGGTCAATTGACCCAGGGGCTCTCCAGTGAATTACTGAAGGCTGACGTCCAAGGACAACCACTGTCAGCTCAATGAGCTCTTGGTAGTTGTCTCTGATCTCTGAATCGGACTTTCTTTCAGCAAACTCCTTGAGAAAACTGATGCTGTTTCATGGGGGCTTCAGTGCCGGATATGACTTCCAGTCCTCGGAAGTTGACACGTGTCACACCTTCCAAGCACATTTAAATCTCTTGAAGATTGGGATTTATGGTGAACAGATGGACTGCAGCACAAGGTGAATACTTTGGCTAAAATCAATTCCTTTTCATGATGACGGCAGGCCAACCACAGGAGCTCTCAGCCTATTTGTCTTCCAGCAGAACATACACTCCGTTGAAACGCCCAGTGTTGACAAACATTGTATCAAAGCTCAAGGCTTGAGCTTGGTCAACTGTGAGTTTTCACAACTTCAGAAGAATATGAACGACCATGAATTCAGTGTATCCTGTCCCAAAGAAAAATTTCGGCACAAAGAGGAGCTTATCAACACCACCACCTGAAACCAGCACTGGTAGGCGGTCGACATTTCCTGCTTCAAAGATCTTAGGCAGGGTTTTCCCAATCCAGTGTAGTACCAGTGGCTAATCTGCTGCAAATTCAGATCTTACAGTTTCAGCATGCTGTGTCCTGGCTTTCTTACGCACTCTGTGGATGGTTCAAAGTGGCAGGCAGAAGGATCACAGCCTAGCGCTGCAGCAATTGTAATGTAAAAATTTACTTGTGAAAATATGTCCCCCAAAAAACACAGGAAGTGGGCACCATGACCTTCAACAAGAACTGTACACTTTTTTATTCCAAGTACCAGTAAGTAAGTAAGTATGATAACACAACAGAAACTATTTCAAGCTCATCTCCATGACAAATGTTGACCAAGTTATACGGCATCAAGATTTACAGCAAATACTACTATATGGTAATATTTATATGTCATTGAGCACCGTCTTCTAGTTGGAATAGGAAGCTGAAAGTTTGTCTCAATAATACTACTGACAGGTCTAAAAAACTGAGAGGGTGTCCTGGCTTCTAGCTTGAACTTTGTTTTTGTGGACCACCCTAGTGTTGGGGGTTCAAAATTAATTTTGTAAACGAGAACGGTTGAGAGAAACGTTTAGTAATTATCACACCTCATTTTACCTTTCCTTCCTTACCATGCATTACCTTGCCTTGACTTACTTTTCCATGAATTACCCTACCCTATTTCTGCCTATTTCATCTTACCTTAACTTGCTTTGCATTCCTTTACCTAATATCATTTTGCCTTTCATAGCCGTTTAAATAATTCTTTTCGGCTGTTATTTTAGGCGCCCATTACAATCGCTGTATTGCATTCTCCTCAGCTGTTATTTCAATCGTCGTATCGAATTCTCCTCAGCTGTTATTTCAATCGTCGTATTGAATTCTCCTCAGCTGTTATTTCAATCGCTGTATTGCATTCTCCTCAGCTGTTATTTCAATCGTCGTATTGCATTCTCCTCAGCTGTTATATCAATCGCTGTATTGCATTCTCTTCAGCCGTTATTTCAATCGCCGTATTGAATTCTCCTCAGCCGTTATTTCAATCGCCGTATAGAATTCTCTTCAGCCGTTATTTCAATCGCCGTATTGAATTCTCCTCAGCTATGCGTCCACTCGAGTTCAGGTCATAAAGTCTTTAACTGGAACTCACACGTCACAAGTCAAACAGGTATCACATTTGTCTCCTACTTTTTAAGTTTATTTCAACATAGTATGAAGAATTACCATAATTATTTGTCTAGTGATGCATAGTATACTCTATTTTCAGTCTATTCTGATCTAATTTAATCTGGAACTTCTCTAGCGCCATTATTCAAAATGCACGAGGCATCAGTCGTCTGTGACTTCTAAGGAAAATTGTAGTCCAGAAACAGAATCCATTTTAGAGAATCAGAACCAGAGGTTATGGGTAAATTCTGGAACTTAGAGAATAAATCTCATAATTGCTGTTCCATTAGCAACCTTTGGTGAACTCAGCAATGGATGAGAAGATATCGTGAAGAGGCGGTATATAAATCTTCTGAATGAACATCTGGAGGTCTCATTGTTCTTCACCTGGCGATTGACTAACCACACATCAGGTTCAAAATTCTGTGTGACTGCATGCATGAAAAATTGTAATAATAATTAATAATACAGAATGGTTAAATAAGTTGTGCTTTTGTATTAAATTTCACCTGCATGGCACAGGTATGTTGCTTCGATTCTTTCAACAATGGAACCCTGTTGACGTCTCCACCATTTGCTGGTTTCCCTGTTGTTTCCTATATCTGGGAAATGACTCCCAAGCGTATCTCTGGTGTTCTGTTCGGTCCAACAAATACTGCGGCCTTTCCATTTCACTCAGAGCCACTGGATTTTGCTAATGCTCATGCAGCACCTGTTGAAGGAAGGTAGGGCAAACAGTGATCTCCCTTTAGTAGTTTAAGGCAGTGGATATGAGCGGTGTTGAACAAACTTAAGCATTTGTGCTCCATCATGTTTTGGACTGTGATATAGGCAGCTGAAGTGCAGGGATACTGTAAAATAGGCGTGCTTTAATGCAGAATTAAGTTCAGGTGCTCGATAGTCTAGTGGATAGCGTGCTGAACTGGTTTGAAGGGCGTTGTAGGTAAGAGATACAATTTTGTTAGGGATGAGTTGAGGACTTTTAGCCAATGAAGTTATGTGGTGGTTTTTGGGAGTTTTGATGACGGCGCGGGCGAGAGCATTCTGGACTGTGTGCATGCGTTTTATTTGAGAAGGGAATTGCGGAAGTCGAGCTTGGAATGGACAATTGAGGTGGCTAATGTGCAGGCATTAACTGTCATGAGCCACTATTTAATTCAGGGGATTTTTTCCCCACCAAACATTTCTATGTGCCTTCAATTAAGATTTATTGACTGTGGAAAAATGCAGTGATTTAAGTAACAATATAAAAAGAAATTCTTATGAATTGTAGCAGTGTATAAAATACTCAGAAATGTCAACTACGCACCTTTCCCTAAACTTTCAAACTGTACTTGGACTGGTAAGGAAAATTTCAGGTATTAGAATGAAATCGTGTAGAGTTAACTTGAGCTAATTCTCTCATAAATTCTTACTACACAGTACACACTGCACACTCCAAACAAGTCAACTGCACATTCGACAATGTCAACTGCTTACTTTATATCACAAAACACTCTACCTTAGTCCCTGAATTGTAGGTTAGCTCATGACAACAGACCGATTTACGATCAACCGTTGTCTATGCAGCAATAACAGACACGTGGAAATTGGCCCACGAGGTGCGTCAGGCCCTGTGCGATCGTTTCTGCGTCTGCCCGGGTCTCGTCGTCAACCTCCTCCGCTGCATCAAATTCGACTCCAGCCGCGAGATTAACGAGGCAACGTTCAGCGTCCAAGAAGCCATCGACGACTACGATACCACTCCTACATCGAGACAGAGAGGACCACCATCCTCTTCATCCTCCTTATTCTCAACAGTATCCTTAGCACCCTCATCTTCATAAACCTCACCCTCATCTTCACCCTCATCCTCGTCCTGACCCTCATCCTCAGCCTCCTCAGCCTCATCCTAAGCATCCTCACCCTAAGCATCCTCAGCCTTACCATCCTCATCCTCAACCTTTAACTTCCTCATCCTCAGCATTGTCATCACCAGCATCCTCATCTGCAGCATCCTCTTCCTCATCAACAGCATCGTCACCCTCACAATCGTCATCGTCAGCATCCTCATCCTCAGCATCGTCATCCTCACCCTCAGCATCGTCATCCTCACCCTCAGCATCGTCATCCTGAACATCCTAATCCTCACACTCAGCATCGTCATCATCAGCATCCTCATTCTCAACCTCAGCATCGTCATCGTTAGCATCCTCATCCTCATCCTCACACTCAGCATCGTCATCATCAGCATCCTCATTCTCATCCTCAGCATCGTCATCGTCAGCATCCTCATCCTCATCCTCATCTTCGGCATCCTCAGGATCCTCATCCTCAGCATCGTCGTCGTCCTCCTCCTCCTTATCACTATTATTACTAGAGTGTTTGCCCGTCATATGACGGGTTGAAAATGAAAATTAATGGATTGTTAGGAAGAGAAAAGAATTTGTTTATTGCAATGCTTGATTATAAGTCGCATTGCTTGATGAGTACTTTGATGAGTACTTTGATGTTGTCTCTGATTCGCGAACGCAGAATCAGTCTTCGCCTCGTTCTTGCTCCTCCTCCCCCATATTGAGGGAGTGATACCGGGAAGGAGGAGGCAGTGATGGATGTAGGAAATCCATCCATAGGGAGGGAGGGAGGGAGGGAGGGAGGCAGGGAGGGAGGGAGGGAGGGAGGGAGGGAGGGAGGGAGGGAGGGAGGGAGAGGGGAGGGAGGGACGCAGAGACAGACTTATTAACCGCTGTTTGTCTGTCTATCAATCCGTCTGTGGCGAGTGTTCTTTGACCGAACCAATTTCGGACGCCCGTGTTATATTGCGTCGGGCTTCGCCCGATATCCGCCTGCCCGTCCGTCTGACCGTCCGTCCGTCTGTCCGGCTGTGCGTGTATATGCCTACCTGCCGAGTGCCGAGTGTTCTTTGGCCGGGCCAATTTCGGGCGCCCGTGTATATTGCCGGCTTTAGGCAGGTCGGCCAACGGCCTGTCAGGCACATTCCATACATTCCACTGCAGCCACGAAGGGAGGGGCACTACATCCCTGAAGCGTTTCTCGTACGATAGACACACTGATCTAGGAAACTATATAATAGATTTATTATTATTATTATTATCATTATTATTATTATTATTATTATTATTATTATTATTATTATTATTATTATTATTATTATCATCATCATTATTATTATTTTAACACCCAAGTAAAAATAATCCATCCGGCTCTTATAGACTCTCCGAAGAGCTTGGTCGTTCTGGAGTAAACCCGCAGACCTCTAGTGTCTACATCTAATTTTTATTTTGTCTTGAGACTTGACATGTTTGTTTACGTGTGAACCAACATAATAATATGTTCTGCAATGTGTGTTATATCGGTAAAAAGACATTTCTATTGGGCTTCCTTTGTAGCGAACTACTTGTGAAAATCGGCGACGACCCGCGGAATTCTGTCTGGCAGAACTGATGTCTCCATTCGATGGAACACAAATCGATCCAGGAGAGACACCGAATATCCAGTTGACCGACTCTCGAACAGCAGGTAGGCCTAAGTTTGAGTTTTTATGAAAATTTGCAACGAATCCAGTAGAGCGGTTGACGATATAGGGCCTACTGAGTACGTAGCTGGGCCAGGGTCAGTATATAAATCAGACTTAGGATCAGGATTTATTTACCTAATCGTTATTCTGCCATTGTGGATTAAAACGCATGTTTATTTCAGCCGGAATTATGACGCTTAGTGCTCGAGTTTGTAAGGTGTGAACGGTAGTATGGTGGTTAGCGTGGTGGACTGTCAATCGAGAGATCTGGGTTCAGATCCCCGCCAGAGAAGACATTTCGTGCAAGGTTTCTCCTCCATCTGCGTCCCTAGCCTACTCAGATATTAATGAGTAGGACTGATCGTGCACTATCATTGGAAAGATGAGACGGCGAGGCAGAGGACTGGCCACCCGCCCTCATATACGGAGGATAAGAAAATGAAGTCGCTAACTTCATACCCATGGTTACCTCAGGGCTAGTTTAAGGGGCTGCTCTTCTTCTTATTCTTTTTTGCGTTGTTTACCATATCATGGGTTTCATTTACTTTCATTGGGTAGGCCCTATAATTCGTTCCATGTTATTAGGTTTCATTAGGCATTTCTATGTTTCATTGGGTGTCATTGGATTACAGTGTGTGTTAAAGCAAAACCGTCACTGTTACTTAGGCCTATTAGGAGATTCGCACACTGAAGATTGAAATAAAATAAAATTTAACATATTTTTTATAACGTTGAATATGCACTGTCCAATATGGCCGCTCTACTGGGGTTAGGTAAGAAATTCTGACCATTTTACAGTTCCTCGCTCACTGAATGCTTTTGTATTAGCCCACTTTGTCAGCCTCTGTAGCGGATCCCGTCTTTAGCAGACTTGGTGCCAGAATATAGCATATAGCGATACACGGACTTGCCTCTGAGGTTTACTCTTTGTATTCTAGTCATAACTGAATGTAGCGCGTAAACCTGGTATTTGATCTTATACCCAGCGCTCGTGAATAGGTTGGTACCCTGAGCTTGGCTTTCGAGTGGCGCTTTATAAGTTTGGAGATTACGATTACGATTACCCGCTACTTCAGTTTAATTGCCCCTATCTTTAGCATTGGCAACCAAATACATAACGTAGTAATGAATGTCAATCAGTTTCTTCAGTTTAATTATTCAATATATATGAGAATAACGCATAATCATTACACAATCATGTGATCAATGTTCTATAATTATATAAATTGCTAACTGACAGAATCGTAGATTATCACTACCAATCCAGCATCTTGGCATTAACTAGTTGTTTTTTATCAATGCTAACCCCACCTTCCCAACTTGATTCTTGCCGTTGACTCGTACTTGGATAATGGATTGTTCCAAAAAATGTCTCTTCACAGTTCGCACTGCTCGTAGAACTGTGGCGTTCCACATTCGAACTGGTTGAAAGTTCAGTTCAAAGTTCACTTCTTGTTGAAGTATAATATCCAAAATCGAAGATCGATGCCTTCGATCGACGATTATTTCGCACGTTCTTTTCACTGTCACTTCGTACAACTCGCAAACCGTCCTTGCAACTGTCCTTGAAGATACTAAACCTCAGACGCCGTCTTCACTTCTTGTCGAAGTATAATATCCAAAATCGAAGATTGCTGACTTCGGTCGACGATTATTTTGGGCTTCAGAAAGCCAGATAAAGGTTGCATCACCTGGAAAAAATACCAGTCTGCGTTTTTAAACCTATAAATTATAATCCTTGCGATGTTTAATCTACTTAAAATTACTTAAGTAAGGCGCTATATAATTATATGTATACAACATCACCTTGTCGACAAATTACACAGGTCAGACCACTCCGGCAGTTTTGGCACCGTCCAATCCGACCGCCATGGCAGGTGAGTCATGACGTGTGGCGTTTCAGTAGAGAATTGACATTGTCAGTACTGAGACACTGTAAGAACTATAGGCTGGATATCGATAGCCATTGCACGACTAGTTCTCACAGTGTGTCGGTATGGGACTCTGTCACTCCTGACCCCGGTCTCAATGACATCTGACATGGTACGCTGTTCGAGTTGTCCCCGGCATCTGTATCTGCACCGCCAACGACTGGTAGAATGCCGCCAACGAACGGAAGAATGCCGCCAACGACTGGCAGAATGTCAAGTCTCTTCCAAGTCTCGTGGAAGCAGGTACGTTTGAGTTTTCATTAGGCTTGCGATGAATCCAACAAATAGGTAAGTTGCTGTAGAAATCGTCTTGAATCATGATGTTTTGGTGACAACATGGGAACCAAAATAATATGCTCTGCAATGCGTGTTCTATTGGAAAATGAAATGTACGGTATATTGGGCTTCGTTTGTAGCGAACTACTTGCAGTAAGCTAGTCGTGATCGTCGCATACAGAGAGAGAGGTATTATAAATATAATGTAGGCCCTATAAATGCTTATATGGGTCATTATCCGAAAGTGCAGAACTGATGTCCCATGCTGGTTTTTTGAGTTTTTTCGATAATTTTTTCAAATGTTTTTGCCTATCCTTCAAAGAATGAGCAGCTTAACATTTCCCATCATTGCTTTAGCTGCTAGATTTTGAAAATTTTGAAAAAAGTTACTAAATGTGTACAAAATATCATTACCATCCAATGTCCGAGACGGTGTACAATGCATTAAATTAAGTTTTTCCACAAATTTATTCCATTACAACCTGTAACAAAGGTATATTATTTTGATTAATTAGTAGCTAGCATATGCAATAATTAAACATTTAGACTCATTTTTGTAATATTTCTTTCTTTTTGGACCTATTTATACTTGTCCATAGAAATAAGCATCATAGCCATCTCAATTTTTGGGAAGCCTATAACTTTAGAGAACGTGCTTACTTACTAAAATAAAAACATCAGGAACAAGATATTGTCAACAATTAATGGAATCACACAGATTTGTGTTGAAATACATAATATTCTATTTTTAATTTAAGTTTGTGTGTTCCAAATTACAAGAAAAGTAAATTTCTGTTTCATTGCCATCTAGTGTGATATTTCCGGCTTTTGGTAGATTATAACATTGATAACTTATTTTATTTGTCGCTTTTGTTGAACTGATTGAAATTACTTACCTGATGGAGTAATTCACGTGAAAATGTTTGACGGCTGTTTCAAATTTCATCACTATGTCATTACCATCCGCGGTTGTTTTTCATCATTACCATCCGTTTACATCAGATTTTTGCTATTTTCTCATCTTGTCACGGATGGTAATGACGCATTGCTCAGAGTGAATTACATGTTTTTTTGTTAATTATCTGATATAAAAATAAATTGCAAGTAATTAGAATTTACTAGCAACTCTTAAGATGTTGTTCAACTTGTATCTAATGCATATGACATACAGTTATAGCTAATGCTGCACATATTTTTTTCTGCAGCTGAAAATAATATTTCTTTTTTAAAAATAATTTCGAAAAATGTCTTAATTTCTTGACACCAGACTAATATATTATGTGAAGGAAAGGACTATTGTATTCCAACTTAATGCTGGTATAATTTATTTTAAGAAATTGCCATTTTATTACCACCAGAGGAATATTTCAGGTCCCTGTGATGAAATATGATTACACAAAAAGGGCGGATTTTAATGAAAAAAGAGGAGTTTTGACTATATAAATTCTGAAAAAATATTAACTTATGATTAAAAATGTAGTGGATTTCTTTCAAATTAGTTAAAATTAACTATGTACATGACTAAAAAAATTGCAACCAATTTCTGGAAATTTTTTTTTTGTTTTTTCGGAGACGAAATTTGTAACCTTTTCTTATAATGACCCATAGGCTATATATAGAAATTGATAAAATTTGGTACTAGATAGCAAGACTTTTAGTCACAATATTTTATTAGATTTTATTAGATATTTATTAGATTATTGTCGTCGGTTTAATTTAGCTTCATTGGATTTCATTTATTAGCATCTTATTGGTTTAATTAAATATGGGCTGTTGGGTTTCATTAGTTGTTTTGGGTTTCACTGGATGTTACTGGGTTTCAATGTGCGTAAAGTTTGCCACTGCAAGTCACTAGGTTTTGGGGTAAATAATTGTGGATTGAATAGAAAATTAAATGTAACTTTTTTTTAATACAAACCCAGCACTTCTTGTTGTTCCGTCCAATGTGATAATCTCGTATATAGTTTTCCAGTCTGTGTGTCCTACGATAAACGCTGTGGAATGTATGGAATATAACTGTTTCCGCTAAACGTATCTGAGAGGCCGTTGGCCGACCTCCCTAAGGCCTGCATGCCCGATGCAGGCGCACGGGCGCCGCTAACCGTGCTTGGGAGGCCGTTGGCCGACCTCCCTAAGGCCTTCGTCGGGCTTCGCCTGATGCAGGTGCACGGGCGCTGCTAACCAAGACCTGCATCGGACATCACTCCCTCAATATGGCACACGATCTGGCGGGAGGTTTAGGGGAAGGGGAGCAAGGACGAGGCGAAGACTGATTAGCCTAAACATCGATTGGTCACGTGCAATACACGAAAACAACAATAAAGAGCAAATACCATATTGTTGGTAAATCGTCCTGAAAATTTCGTTGTCCCGTGAATGAAGAAAGTCCCCAAGAGCAGCGATTATGCTTAAATCGTGCGCAACGGCAAAGTTGGATGGCCCTACAAAGCAAGAAACTCTCGATCGTCTGCGAAATTCTGTCTGGCAGAACGGATGTCTTCACTCGATAGAAAACACATCGAGCCAGAAGAGTCCCCGAATATCCACTTTTATCCAGTTGACCGACTCTCGCGGAAACAGGTAGGCCTAAGTTTGAGTTTGTATGAAAATTTGCGACGAATCCAGTAGAACGGTTTCTGATTAAATCCTAAGGTATTGTGACGATATAAGGGCCTATACCGAGTAGCTGAGTTAGGGTCAGTATATAAATCAGACTTAGGATCAGGATTTATTTACCTAATCGTTATTCTGCCATTGTGTACTCAAACGCATGTTTGTTTAAGCCAGAATTATGACGCTTAGTGCTCGAGTTTGTATGGGTTTGCTCGGTAGTGTGGTAGTTAGCGTGGTGGACTGTCAATCAAAAGATCTAGGATTACATCCTCGCCAGGGCAGAAATTTGGTGCAAGATTTCTCCTCCACATAGCCTATATTCTGCAAGTCGGTAGCAGTACGTAGGCATATGATTAATTTTTACGTGGATTTGTGTGTTGTCACAAAAGAACCACAATATGTATGTGTTGGAATGTTAAACGGGTAATTTTTTAACCTATCTCATCGGCAGAATGAAGAAGGTGTTCAGGTGATGGATCGCAATTCCAGTCAGGACAGTCTAAGGCGAACCACCTGATAGTAGAAGCAGTTACGTTTGAGGTTTCATGTGGACGAATACAACAAATAGGTAAGTTGTTGATTTTCGCTAGGGAGGTAATTGGATCGGGATTTCTGCTCCACCTGCGCCCCTTTGTTAACTTAGCTATATTGAGTACTCTTACTATCGGTTGGAAGATGAGACGACGATTGGGAGAGTACTGGCCACCCGCTCTCATATGCCGAGGTTAAGAAAATGAAGTCGCTAACACTTCATATCAATGATCTTTTAGGGCTAGGTAAAGGGACTGCATGCTCTTCTTTTTCTGCTCTTGTGACGCTTTTCGACATTAGAACCAAAACCTGTCTGCACGATGTTATCATTAAAAAGAAAAATTTGCATGGGCATCGTTAGTAGCAAACTAGGGCCTACATTTAGTATTCTATGCGTAATAGGCGCTCTTGGTAGGACGTTTTAGGTTTTGGTAGCAAGCAGAAACATCAGGAATTCACTTTTATTTACAATTTCTTTGGATATCATGGGTTTTGTTTTGTTTCATTGGCTATAGGCCCTATAATTCGTTCCGTGTTACTAGGTTTCATTAGGTATTTCTGGGTTTCATTGGGTGTCATTGGACTTCAGAGTGTGTCAAAACTATCAGTTTTAGTCATTATGAGATTCGGACAATAATTGAAGATCGAAACAAATAGTGGAAATAGTAGCAATAGAAGAAGCTCTAAATTGGTTAACTTCTAACCAGATTAGATGGACTCTAAGCCAAACCTGGTCTGTCTGTCTGTCTGTCTGTCTGTCTGTCTGTCTGTCTGTCTGTCTGTCTGTCTGTCTGTCTATCTATCTATAATAAACTTATATAGACTTATATAGTGCCCCTTAAAGAAATCTACTCAGTGGGCGCTCCCGACCCAGGTCCGATCAAAAAGAAAAGTCCTGAGAAGGTCATAGAAAGAACCAGAAAGATACATAAGGAGGGAACGAAGGGGTTGGCGTCATTCCAGACGGCAGGACCAACAATCGAGAATGCCCTACGCTGTGCTATGGCAGTATGAGCGTAGGGAACAGCAGTCTCCCAGAGATGCCGAGCGCAAGATACGTCGCCCCCACACTGGAGGCTAAACCATTATCTCTATAAAACAGGCCATTATCCAACCGGAAATATGACCAATGCAACACTCAGGAAACGATAAAACACTTCCTACTGGCATGTAAGCACTATAACTAAGCAGGACAAATAGGAATTGCTAAGAATATTGGTGGCATTGATCTATCCAATCGATCATATGACCACGAACTATAGATCATAATAAGGAACATAAATAGAAACCTACAGACTTTCATGTGTTTTAATCCAATTGCTGCTAGAGTGATGCTGCAAAGTATTTGGTTTTTCAGAAATGAAATGTGGAAAAGACAAGGCGATGAAGATTGTAACTGACAGAATATAGCAGCCTGAAACAACAAAGCCGAGCTCCAAGAAGACAGCTGAACTGGGGAGGAAGAGTTAACTTCCTTAAGCTGATCTTGAGCACAGGAAAAATCTTATATCTCCCTCATCCTGCAATGTCAGGGACTAGAGTTGGGTAGCGGGCTCGTAGCAATTCCAAAAAGCCTAATTATGACAGTGCCATAATTATCTGCTTTTGGGATTGATAAGACAATAGATTATACGAAACCATTAACAAATAGTGGAAGAACATTTTGTATGTAGGCCTATGTTTTAATATACAAACATTTAATATCATGTCTACTATGTAAGGGGATCATCATCTTATTCATGCGTGCTCACCAAACTTCAATAAAAAAAGTCTGGAGTTATGACGCTTTGTGCTTGAGTTAGCATGAGTTAGAGTTAGACTAACTTAGAGAGTTAGTTAATTTCAAAAGACGCTATGGAAATTTACCACCACAATCAATTAGGAACCCCATAAAAGCGTTTTTCGGACTACAACTACTAATTTAAACGTTACGACAACAATGGTCTTCAATTGATTTAAAACAATATTTTTAACGTTTATGTCAGCTTAACTCTCTGTCGATTTAAATCTATCATTCAAGAGGCTCATTTTCAAAATGGCGTCGTTTACGTTGTCGTAATCACGTGACCAGAAAAACTAGTCAACAAGCAGCAATGCAAGTCGACGTACTGTGTAATTATCTATACTATGGTAGGGCTTTCTTAACTGATTTTTGAACTCATTTCGGATTTCTTATTTCTAAAATATAGGCCTACATGGCCTACTTATAGGATTTTGCAGAAAGTAGCTATTTCAGATGATGACCATCCATCTAGACAGCTTGCTTCTGCGTAAAAGGAACTTCTAAAATGTCTACTTAACTAGTTTTTGAAACTCACCTCTTTAATCGTTTAGTATAATAATTTGCTTATGCTAAGATATTGCAGAATTTACAGTTTACAAGAGTTTCCTATAATTATACTGATAATTTTATATCCTGCTTTGAAAGCATTTTGGGTATAATATTATTTGCGGCATGATTGTCTGTTCAGCGACGCGCGTTGTCTGTAATCCAACGTTATTTGGTGTAGGCTTACGTTTGAACTTGTCCCGTTCGAACTTCTCCGGCCCTAGATTTAAAATTGACTGACGTTACCAGCCTCGGTTGATAAATTGATAACATATGTGCGTTGTTTTCTTTCACAATGAAAGGTAAAAATGGCTGTTTTTCGTGGAAGAGAATAACTGTTTTATTGGCGTCTTTTCATAAACCTTTCTGATTTGACGCAGCGCTCTTAAATTATCTTGTGTTCTGCGCCTAGGTTTTATGTAGCGCTTTAGTAATTTTGAGTTAACGAATACGATACAATTTAAAATATGACGTGCCATCTGTTGATCATTGAATAGGCCTACATCCAGCTTCTTCGTACACTATTTATATTTTGTCCGGAAGTTGTACAACTTTTAAGAATGACAAAAGTCTGACATTGTAAGAGTATTTCCGTTTCATTTTACGCAGAATGTATGGTCGTTTAATTAAAACAAAAGTGCCCATTTATTTTGAACGTTTTTTGCAAGCAGAAAGTCATCTGCCTATTTTTTCCATAATAACGGTAGCAATAAGCTTATTTCTGTATAAGATTAAGCACAGAATAGATAAAGCTGTATCTATTATGTGGTATAAGCGCACAATGGGAATGTTTAGTCTGTGATTATATGACATGAATGTATGTAGCGTATGTATTTGGACTTTTATAGAATAATAATAATAATAATAATAATAATAATAATAATAATAATAATAATAATAATAATAATAATAATAATAATAATAATAATAATAATAATAATAATAATAACCGTTCCAGAAAAATTGCACACTTAATCTCTAAGTCCCTGAGGGAATGAAGTACCTCAGGGCAAAAAAAAAAATAATAATAATAATAATTATTATTATTATTATTATTATTATTATTATTATTATCATTATTATTATTATTATTATTATTATTATTACTATATATTTGTATTTATTGACAAGCTCACTGACAAACCGCAATTCGCAAGTAACATTGAAACATAATTATGAGAGTACAATAATTATCAAGATCCTTTAGAACACGCGAGGCTGCTGCAGTCGGAAACTAATATAAAACAATGTGTAGCCATGACAACTGACGTCATAGGAGGTCTTCGTGGCATTGCGAGACGTAGTCTGATGGTTCAAACTGATCGTCTAAAAGGTGATGTTTAAGTGCATGTAACCAATGCTAATAACATGAGAACCGCAATTAAATATCATTCTATAAGAAGCGGTGGAAACGTGATTGGTAACCAGCTTAGGAAGGAGTATTAGTAACTTACACTGAACACAGAACGACGAAAGGTAGGTTAAATTAGGAATAAATTATCGTCCGAAAATAGGACATATTCTAACCTGATTATGTATTTTCATGCCAAATTCGGTGTAACAGAAACGAGGACACTGTATAAGGATAAATCGGCGGAAATATTTTTACGGAAACAGGTTCGAAGGCAATATTTGCGCTCAGTGCTTATATATTAACTTAATTAGTATCAAATTCCAAGGCCTGGTGAAAATGTTGACTCGTTTAAGTGATGCAGCTTCACGCGCAGCTTGCTAATTTAAATGATCTTATAGCACTCCTTATAAGATACGACACTCAGCGATTGTTGATGTCCTGTTCATTGTTCAATGAACTGATCGCCACCGTAACTCGTTTGAATCTGTTCAACGCCGTTGAAGGTGTACAGTATGTGCCCACTTGAAATTCAACTTTCTGAAATATGCCATCATCTATATTCCAACCGAAATCCTCAAGCACACCAGAGTCGCTTTGACATACGCTGTAGCCGATTTATCTAAATGGAAAAGTTATCGTAATAGTAATCTCCAAACTTCTAAAGCGCCACTCGAAGGCCAAGCGCAGGGGCGCAGGGCACAAGCTTTTCACGAGCGCTACATTAAATCAGACGGGTTTTACAGAGAGTAGTCCGAAGGAGGTCCAAGTTCGGGTTTACAGGGATCTATAGAGAAGAGGCACAGCAGCTGCTGAGGCAGGTTTCGTTTCTTGCAAGAAGAATTGAAGGGCGGGGGATCAGGTGAGTCAGGGAAGGAGTAATTGAAAAGGTGAGATTTCAGTTTTGAGTGGAAAGCCCGGGGGTGACAGATAGAGGCAGGTCGTCTATCCCCCCTAAGTCATTGGAGCAACGTCCCGTTTCCCCCTCTTCTTCCCCCTTTCCGTTCCTCCCCCCCCCCCATAAAATGGTGGCACGCACACTGACAGATCTCCCTCTATTTCTTGGATGGAGCATTTGCTCCAAAGTTTCTATGGTGTAGACGGCCCTGGATAGAGGAACATGAGGAGGAGGAGGATGGAGTACGGTTGCAATGATGATGGAGGAACCGATAATCTGCGAGTAGATAGTCTAAGATCTTAGTGGTGATGTTGGTAATTTACCTTCGAGGTTTATAGTTCATGATGAGAAATTGTCCGAATGTTTGTAAGTCTGCACTTAAGCCGACAGATCTTGGAACACTCCTGCCTGGATTCAGATTCAGATTTAATTTATTGATCACCATGTAACAAAATACATTGCCACGGTGTCACATGCAATAGTACCAATAAAGTAAACCCATAAGGATTACTCGTGTAACAAGTGATGGATAGAAGCAAAATGTGCCCTATTCATTTGTGTGCTACTGTGGTTCCTGATAAACTAAAGACCAATATAAAAATCGAAAATTCTCTTACTCTCAAGCTCTCTTAGCTCGAATCGTTGGTGGAAAGATCTATAGGGAAAAAATCGTTTCGTAATATAGCCAAAGACTAGCAGAATATCGATATTCTTTGTTACAGAACGCCTTATAAGATGGTGAAACGGTTCCTTGCCCTCATCGCTTGCCTTACATTGTCCTCGTCCCTTGCAGGTAAGAACTTGTTTTTCGTTGAATCACAATGCAGTTCACGAAATAGTATTCTACACGTAAAGCTACTCAACAATTGTTTTGCACAGCTTATATAACATATTTCGCCCTTTCGCAGAGCAATCTTATCCTGAGACCTCATAGTCATCATCATCATCATCATCATCATCATCATCATCATCATCATCATCATCATCATCATCATCATCATCATCATCATCATCATCATCATCATCATCATCATCATCATCATCATCATCATCATCATCATCATCATCATAATCATCATCATCATCATCATAATCATCATTATCATCATCATCATCATCATCATCATCATCATCATCATCATCATCATCATCATCATCATTATCATCATCATCATTATCATTATCATCATCATCGTCATCATCATCATTATCATCATCATCATAATCATCATCATCATCATCATCATCATCATCATTATCATTATCATCATCATCGTCATCATCATCATCATCGTCATCATCATCATCATCATCATCATCATCATCATCATCATCATCATCATCATCATCATAATCATCATTATCTTCATCATTATCATTATCATCATCATCATCATCATCATCATCATCATCATCATCATCATCATTATCATCATCATCGTCATCATCATCATCATCATCATCAGCATCATCAGCATCATCATCATCATCGTCATCATCATCATCATCATCACCATCATAATCATCATTATCATCATCATCGTCATCATCGTCATCATTATCATTATCATCATCATCATAATTCGCCTTTGATAATATTATAGGCCTATTCTTAAATGGTCCGTTGAAATATCTAGATTCACGAATAGACAGACAGACGGTCAAGCATGGTACTAGGACTAAATGTCCCCGGACAAAATGTCCCGGACATAATGTCCCGGACAAAAAGTCCCCAGACAAAAAGTCCCAGGATAAAAAGTCCCCAGACAAAAAGTCCCAGGATCAAAAGTCCCCAGACAAAAGTCCCAGGATAAAATGTCCCCAGACAAAAAGTCCCAGGATAAAATGTCCCCAGACAAAATGTCCCCCGAAAAAATGTCCCCGGACAAAATGTCCCCAGACAACATATCCACACATATCTTCACCAAGGTCAGTGACCATGGGAATCGGGATCCCATGCAATACTTTAACAACATAGCATGTGTGCAAAATATAAAGTTGTGTGAATTCCACTCTAGTCTATATTAATTAAATATATAAATTAAATTTTACTGCTTGTCGCTTTGGTGAAGTTTTGTTTTGACAGTTGCAATTTTATAGAACATTTCTGACTAATTAATTAGATAACTTATTTCAGTTTATACAACGTAGGCCTAATGACTTTTATGTTTTGTTTAACGACCAAGTGTGCGAAATATAAACGTTGTGTGGATAGCACTCTAGTCTGAAGACATGCTATCATTTCACTGTTTTGTAACCAAAGATTTTGGCTAAGCATGTTAAACAATATGAAAAAAGAACTCCTGTTAAATATTGATCTGTCAAAGAATGACGTATTAAAGATATATATTCATCGATATTCATCTTCAAACAGTGACCCGCTCCCATATATTTGGAGCAGTCGGCCATGAGCATCTAGGGAAGAATCATTCTCTGCTGAGACAAATCATCTGGGGACTTGTCTAGGGACAATTTGTCTGGGACATTTTGTCCGGGGGACATTTTTTCGGGGGACATTTTGTCTGAGGACATTTTGTCTGGGGACATTTTGTCCGGGGACATTTTGTCCGGGGACATTTTGTCTGGGGACATTTTGTCTGGGGACATTTTGTCTGTAGACATTTTGTCTAGGGACATTTCGTCCGGGACATTTTGTCCGGGACATTTTATCCGGGGACATTTTGTCCGGCCACGGTCAAGCATACATAGGCCTACACGGTTGGAAAAACATACACGTTGTGAAACAAAATGATCTCGTGAAGAAGTACTGTTAATTTAGAAATTATGTAAGCAAAAGTTTCTTTAATAACAATGTATATTCGAATTGTTTGATTACTCTGCACTGCATTGTCTTGTATTATATAGGCCTATTGTTACGTTATGCTGTCCTCTAGTGGCCCAGGATAGAACCTGCTCAGTTGTTCCAGCCAATCAACCTGCTACCGCGGGCGAAACACACGAATTAACGTGTTTTGCCAAACCGAGAACTATCATAATCTCATGGAAGATGGGACTTGATCCTCGAGCACCTACCACCGCCATCGTCTATCAGGTGGACATCTCAGGAAGCATAGAAGCGACAAACCATGCACAAGCGGCTGGGTTCTCGACCGATTACGACTCGCTAAGAAGGTCTACAATGAAAATTACCAGTGTGACTCTAGATAATGCCGGATTTGCCTACTGTTGTGCTTTGGACATGATCAGCAAGGAAATGTTTTATTGTGCTTCGAAGTTAAATGTATTTGGTAAGACGCTCTTTGTAAATTTATCAACGAGTAGAGATATCTAAGACGGATAGACACTTTTAGTTGCTAGCTCAGATAACTGGACAGTTAATTCTATAGGGCCTATATGAACCAAAACGTAAATTATAGGGCCTATATATATCTAATTCACACCTACGACCTACGAATATATATTATATATATTCATACAAACATGTGCACACACATAAATCCACTTAGTTATACGTGGGGCATATATTTATTCAAACAAACATATAGGTCTATACATTCATTCTTTTATAAGCTTATAGAAATTCTTAAATTGTGTCAACTTAGTTAACTGGACTTGAAAAATTTCCTACTGCATCGTTAATAGATCGCTTAATAAACTCCTGAATTTTAATATTTTTAAAGCCATATGAATTTTTAAAAGTTCACATTGACATGTTGTAGCGCAACGTCCGTTTTTTGTCTCCAACGGAATAAGTATTAGACTAGGAATCGTCACCAACATCACCTGTGGCGTGACTTTCAAGGGATCTGGAACCCTGGTTATTTCCATCATGGATAACACCAGAAGTGGTACTTCACGCAATGACACATCCGTACCCTTCGCGGATTTCGATTCACACAGTCTAAATCTCACGTACCAACAGAAAGTCAACATGACTTTGGCCAAACATCATAGCGACACCGTATTAGGCCTGTCTACCGATATGAAAATACAATCTGTTTACTACTGTACGGTAGCGTTCGCTGACAGTGATTCCTACAAGCTTCTTGTGAACATCGAAGCGGACGGTAAGAACTTCCACTTGGACTACGTCCTTTAATCTTATCTGTAGTTTATTTCTAAATTATATAGCGCCACTCAAGAAAACTAATCTACGCTCGTTTAATGGTGCTAAATATATTAGTTGAGAACAAAATATTCATCAGTTAGCAGGGACGTCATTTAAGTTTTTTCCAGAGGGGGAGGGGGAGGCAACAACGCGCTCATAATTTTTCATCATGTGGGGGACAACAGTACACTGTTCAAGGTGGGGTTATTGTCCCCCTCGACCCCTCGCGATCGCTGCATACATGTATATGTTTGTATTAATTTTAGTCTACATGTGCACAACTGTAAGCCAGTGCTGCAAATGAGTTTTTTTTTTCTTTTTAACACCTTTCTTCCTCCTCCTTTTCTTTTTTATATCTTTTTTCTTTATTTCCAAAAATCAGGGGGCAAATGCTCCCCTTTCCCCTCCAAATGATGTCCCTGTCAGTTAGCTCTGTCGTATGGTTATGCATGCACTGTGAAATTTGGCCGGAAGGCAGCGTCCAACAGAGCTGCATTTGTTATTAAGTTTACATCGCTAGCTATTCCTGAGACGAAGTGAATGCGTGTGTCACGCATCGAAATTCTGTTTTCCATGTGCCTAGGAGGTATATCATTAATGCCGAGTTAAATAAATTTAATGTAAAAATAAATATGACATGACTATATGCGCAGTAAAAGCTCAATATGAAAATGCGTCGGTGGTCAGCCATATTTGCTGTGCCATTACCACTATGCAGCGTTTCTTACGAACATAATGGCCACAAGGACGAAAAGTGTATCCTATAGTGTGGGACTAATTATGTATGTCTTTAGACACATAATTATGTTTCGTCTTTGATTATCTCACAAAGGCGTTGAGGAACGCAAGAAGCACTGCGCATTAAGAAGATAAGCTGAAAATGTTTACTGAGCTAATAATAATAATAATAATAATAATAATAATAATAATAATAATAATAATAATAATAATAATAATAATAATAATAATAATAATAATAATAATAATAATAATAATAATAATAATAGAGGCCGTTCCAGATGGTTTACTTATTTTAATTAATATTTAAGTCCCCAAGGGATCATATGTACCTTGGGGCAAAAAAATAATAATTATAATAACATGGAGAATTTCTATAGCGCCGTAACGCGACCATGCCGCTGTACAGACACAAGTCACACAACCCACAGCCTAACATAACATCCGGTCCTATTCATCAGAAGGATAAGCCCTGGAGAAGAGATGACTCTTGAGCCGGAACTTGAATGCCTCGACTGATGGCACAGAACGGACCTCGGGTGGAAGGCCGTTCCAGCAACTAATAATTAGTAAGGAGAAAGTTAAAGGCAGAGGATTTGGAAGGTTGAATTAAGGTATGGGAATGAACGAGGCTAGGAGAAAGTTTGAAAGTTTACAGAATTCATGAGGACAATTACTGAAGAAAACCCCTCCTGAGCAAAAACAAAAGCAAGAGGTAACGCGAGAGGTTCCAAAAGAGAAAGGCACAAAACGAAGCATAGAAGAATTTTCAGAAGTTAAAGATGGAAAAGAAATAACCTGGGCTGGAGCATCGGAATAGGCCTACTAATATACAAACGCCGATTGAAGAAGGAAGAGGGAAACGGAGAAGTCGTTGTGGATGACGTGAAAGTTGCTGCTGCTGATCTGTACGGAATAAATATTTAGCTAAGTGTTTACATTGGAAGACCTTGGAAACTTCCCCCCCACCCAACAAATTACAGAGTGGTGGAAAGGTATTATCACAGATATTGCTTGCTAAAGCAAATGCAAGAAAATAGGTAATAAAGTCAGAAATTAGCAGCAGGCCAGATATAGTGGAACTACATCTGTTGGCCCTACATGGAGACGTACAAGCATTGTATTTATGTATGACTTGTATGTATGTATGTATGCATTTATTTATATATGTATGGATGTATGTATTTATTTATGTATAGACGGATGGATGTGTGAATGTATGTATTTATGTATGTATTTATGTATGTATGGATGTATATATGTGTTTATTTATGTTTGCATGTTTGTATATACTATATATGCATGTAAATATTTATCTAATGCCATTAAATAGGCCCTACCTTTCAAAATTGCTTTACGTTCCCGAACGTTGCTTCGCCTTTTCAGTTGTCAAAATTTTTCTGTGTCTTTTTTCCTTAGCTTATTATACCTTACCCAATCTGATCTTACCTTACCCAGCCCAACGTGATCATGTATTTTAACATTTCTGACTCAGTTTCGCTTGTGTATGACAGCTCCGGTGACGTTCGCCGCCATAGTGCCGTATTCTGCCAAAAAGTGCTCCGAAAGCAGATGCAAAATGCACGAGAAACTGGTGTGTATTTCTGACGGGAAACCAAAACCATATAATTTCCACTGGGAATTACTCACAGATAGGGCGCGTTTCTATTTCACCAGTAACCTTGTTAACAACGAGCTGCACACACGGGACAGTGGCCGCAGCATTTATCGGTGCACGGTCTACAACTCCGTGGATAACCACAACTTCACCGCCGCTGCAAGGTTCGCCACACACGTCGAAGGTAGGATAATCTAGACACGCCCTAACAGTACCTTTACGACATATATAGACATACATAAATATGTACATGCATACATGCATGCATAAATACATAAGCCTACATACAAACCTACATATATACATGCATACATACATACATATATACATACATACATCAAATCAAATCAATCAAATCAAAAGTCTTTATTGCAACCAAAAAAAACCAAAACGTAACAAGCTTTCCATATATCAACGTAAAAAACCACAAGAAAAATACATCTTTTCGATTGTAAATACAACATATAAATACTGGTTAAAGGTTGCAAAGGGTGGCCCCAAAGGGATATAATCCCGCTAGGCGGGGTCACCCATACAACGTATTATAATTTATAAATTCATGGCTGGCTTTTCTTAATTAAGTTCAAACTCGCTTAACTAAATTCTTAACTAAATGGCTCAACAGCCGGGCCCCGGTGCACGTACACGCCTACCAATTGGAGATGTCTCTTCTATTAATTAAGGCTTTATCATATAAAACTGGGGGGAGCTATACATTAATTAGATATTCTCTTAGTTGAAGTTTAAATTCGAAGCGATTTTTAGAGTGCCGAATTTCAAGAGGAGTCTCATTCCAAAGTTGTGGCCCTGATGCTTTCATACTAAATTCTCTTATATTTGTACGAGCCCGTATTGGGCGATATGTAGCTGCTGTTCTAGTGTTATGTGCATGGATTTGTGATCCCATGGTAAAATATCCCCTGAACGACTTTGGGAGTAAGTTCCGTTCATACTGATATACGAATTCTACTATTTGCATTCTTCTAATTTGATCGATTTTTAATATATTTAAATTCTTGAATATTGGGTCAGAGTGTTCTCTTCGAGGGGACCCATTTATTATTCTCACGGCTTTTTTTTGCAGTAACATTAGTTTATTAAGTCTGGACTCATAATTAGAAGCCCATATCATACTACAGTAGCTTAAATAGGGGTATATTAGTGAATAATATAGGTTCAGTCTGATGTCCTTGGGAAGCAAGTATGATACTCTAGATATTATCCCTATAATTTTGGCAATTTTCAATGTGATATAATTGATGTGATCCTTCCAATTTAAGTGTTGATCAACGTATATGCCAAGAAATTTAGTAGTTTTAACTTGGGTAATGGGTACTCCATCAATTTGTAATTCCACATCAACTACTTTGATTTTTCTATGCGATTTAAATAATATGAAATTTGTCTTATCAATGTTAAGGGTGAGTTTATTTGCTGCAAACCATGTGTTTATAGTTGCTAGTTCCTTATTAACAATCTCAGTAAGGGATACCCAGGAGCTGTTTGAGTAAAAAATATTGGTGTCATCTGCGAATAGTATAAAATGCATGACTTTTGAGGTGTTTGCTAGGTCGTTTATATATAAAAGAAATAGAAGTGGTCCGAGGTTTGAGCCTTGTGGAACTCCATGAGTGATATACCCAATATCTGATAATATACCATTACATGCCACCTTTTGGGTTCTATTTTGTAAATAACTTTGAAACCATTTTAACTGTGTCCCTCTTACTCCGTAGTTAGATAACTTTTTTAACAAGATGTTATGGTCCACAGTGTCAAATGCTTTTGCTAGGTCGATGAATATTCCAACTGAATATTCATTATTGTCTATTGCCTTAGAAATTCTATCTTCCATTTCTAAAAGTGCCATAGAAGTAGAGTGCCCCTGTCTAAACCCATGCTGCGCCGGGTGTATTATATCCGCCGAATTTATATAATTGCTAATTCTATCATATACAATTTTTTCGAAATACTTAGCAAAATATGGGAGAACTGATATTGGCCTATAATTGGTCACATTTTCTGTATCTCCTTTTTTAAAAATTGGTGTTATTTTAGCTATTTTGAGTGAGTCCGGGACCACACCGGTTAGAAGAGAACAGTTAATTATTTCCACCAAAGGATACACTATCATAGATAAATTGGGGGTACATACATACATGCATACATACATACATACATACATACATACATACATACATACATGCATACATACATACATACATACATACATACATACATACATACATACATACATAAATACATAGGCCTACATACAAACCTACATATATACATGCATACAGGTAGGATAACTTATGCACACCTTACCACTGCCTTAATGACATATAGACATACATACATACAAACATACATACATACATACATACATAAATACATAGGCCTACATACATACCTACATATATACATACATACAGGTAGGATAACTTATGCACACGTTACCACTGCCTTATTGACATATAGACTTACGTACAGTCGTACATATATACATACATGCATAGGTCTACATACATACATACATACATACATACATACATACATACATACATACATACATACATACATACATACATACATACATACATACATAATATATACTTAAGATAATTGTGGTTGTAGAAAATTGTAATGTGTATCATTATTTATTGACTAATAATTTCGAAATTTATGTAGGTCCATTGTACGTCGTTCAGTGTTGTGCACAAGACCAAAAACCTAAGACCAAGACCGAGACCAAGACCGCATGGTCCAAGACCAAGACCGAGACCAAGACCGCGTGGTCCAAGACCAAGACCGAGACCAAGACCGCGTGGTCCAAGACCAAGACCGAGACCAAGACCGCATGGTCCAAGACCAAGACCGAGACCAAGACCGCATAGTCCAGGGCCAAGACCGAGACCGAGACCGCATAGTCCAAGACCGAGACGAAGACTTTGTGGTCCAAGACCAAGACCTAAGCCTCAAAACCAGTGCCGTAAACGCCATTCTCGATTTCAGTGTAACATAATCCCATAATTCAAATCAGACGTTTATTACATTTTATAAGAACTAATTTAAATCACATAAGGTTTTTCCTGAAGTCTTGCCCTATGAGGTCTCATGAAGAGTCCACTACAGCTAAACACCCTCTCAGCAGGTGCAGGTGTTGCTGGGATGCAAAAAAACTAACGATCGCAAAGACCAGCAAATATCGACAGCAACATTTAACAAATACTCCACACTCCACTGTCGAACCCACCCATGGCAAGCTGTGCTGGCTTTAGGTATAGGCGATATAGGTGGCTGCCTAGACCGGCATTTCTCAATGGGCGGCAATTTCCGGCAAAATAAAAATAATATAATTAGTTAATAAGAAATTAAATGGAAATATATGTTTATAGTAAGGGGTGGCATTTTAGTCCTTGCTGCTCGCCTATAGCTGCCTATAGCACAAAACTGTCAAGAGGCCGCCTCTGCACCCAAGGTCGAGACCAAAGGCAAATGACCGAGACCAGACGCCCAAGACCAAGACCAAGACCAAGACCGCACCATTAAGACCAAGACCAAGACCAAGACCGGCACATTCAAGACCAAGACCGAGACCAAGACCGCACGTTTTCGGTCTCGAGACGGTCTCGAGACCAAGACCGCGGTCTCGAGACCCCATCACTGACGTCGTTGCCATAAGTTAACACTAAAGGCATGCGTATATGCAGCACTTTGGTTCAGTCGAGCTTCATCTGATACATAGTGCTACATAAAGTGCTAATATTAGGTCTAGCAAGCAGTTGCCTGGAGCGCCAGTTTCCCAATATTGTGTTGTATGCTGTGAAGTTATCTAATCAATTTTTCAATGATTATTTGTCACTGGAATTCAATATTATACTAAGGCCACACTTCAAGTTAGAGAAAATATTGAATATATTGAATACTAAGGCCACACTTCAAGTTAGAGAAAATATTGAATATATTGAATACTAAGGCCACACTTCAAGTTAGAGAAAATATTGAATATATTGAATACTAAGGCCACACTTCAAGTTAGAGAAAATATTGAATATATTGAATACTAAGGCCACACTTCAAGTTAGAGAAAATATTGAATATATTGAATACTAAGGCCACACTTCAAGTTAGAGAAAATATTGAATATATTGAATACTAAGGCCACACTTCAAGTTAGAGAAAATATTGAATTCCAGTGACAAATAATCCTTGAAAAATTGATTAGATAACTTCACAGCATACAACACAATATTGGGAAACTGGCGCTCCAGGCAACTGCTTGCTAGACCTAATGTTAGCACTTTATGTAGCACTATGTATCAGATGAAGCTCGACTGAACCAAAGTGCTGCATATACGCATGTCTTTAGTATATAGGGTCATTTACTCATTTAGTCGTAACGATAAACTCCACATTTCCTAAGCGCCACTGGGAAGCTAAGCGCAGGGGGGCACATGCTTATTTACGAGCGCTGCGTCTGGTCAGATGGTTGTCCGGAGAGTTGAAGATCCAAGTCTGGGTGGAAGAAAGACCAAGGAGAGTAGGCAGAAGAGAAAGAAGGCGGAGGGTTAGATGGGTCAGAGTAGGCCTGACTAGTTTGCGGTGCTTACGCATCGGAGTCGGGACCGCTAAAATGGATAATTTGCTTGCGAGTGCAACGTCATTGAGGCCAAGGCCGAACTTGTCAAAACAATGTCCTCCGCGTTCGATAAGAAAGAGTTCATCTTTGGTGGGAATCGTCGACATAATTATCTCTTAACGTTTTCCGATGCATAGTTGATGCATTATTTGGGCATTCATTTATGTAGCATTCTTGCGTGGAACATATATCCAAACAGCAGATACTACATGCCATTCCTTCACAAAAAGGGACGTCATTTGGAGGAAGAAGAACACTTGCCCCCGCCCCTCTGATTTTTGGAAGAAAAGAAAAAAGATGTAAAAAAGAAAAAGAGGAAGAAGAAAGAGGAAAGGTGTAAAAAGGGGGGAAAGACTCCTTTACAGCACTGACTTACAGGTGGCGCTTTAGAAATTTGGAGTTTACGATTACGATTACAATGTTACGGACTGGCGTCTGTTTGCCAATGTTACAATCATTTGTTTAAACTTTTATTTAAGCATAATTGAAAAAGCCGTCTAATAGAGTATATTTAAGGCATAAATGCACTTAACATCGGATTGCACAACCAGTTAATCCTCTGCTAGACTTTTGCATTTCCATTCACATCAGATCATAAGCGTAGACACTGGGGAGGGGCAGCCGGGGGAAGTCCCCCCTAATACTTTAGATGGACTGTACATTTAATGCAACAAGTGTAGAATAAATCACCAAATCCCCCCAATATTTTGGACAAGTAACGGCATGGCTGTAGGGTTGCCACCCGTCCCGATTTTGTCGGGACCGTCCCGATTTTGAGCTAAATGTCCCGTGTCCCTACCTGACCTAGTCGGGACAGCCAAATGTCCCTACTTTCAAAATTGTGGTAATTAATTTTTTTTCCAAACTAACAAAATGTGGCTTTAAACACATTCAGGATGAGAATTGTCGGGGTTGGGGGTTCAACTCTCCAAGTCTTTCTTAGGACCCCCAGATAAGTCTTCATTGCATATTAGGGTGCAGTGAAAAAAGTTTTTTTAAATAAATGAATTCTTATAGTGGGCAAAAGATGGAACTTGGGTAAAGAAAGAAACACACCAAATATTTTTAATATCAAACGATATCTTCAGCCCTCTACCAGTGATGCAATATTTCAACGTGGTTGACCTATAGTCCACAGTGGATGTCATCCAATCTCCTTTGTCTTAACTCTTCCAAAACAGAATTAATCATCTTAGGCCTTCCTGATCATATCAAGAAAAGTCCTAACCCTTCCATACATATATTAACTCATCGTCTTTTACCTTCACCCCGGCCTCTCCAAACCGCAATCTTGGTATTACTTTTGATCCGCAACTCTCTTTCTCTAACCACAACTCCAACCTCTCGCCCTCCTGCTTCACGCACATTCTTGACCCTCATCGCATCCGGCCCAAGATTGACTTTAAAACTTCCTCTACCATTGCTACCTCCATTGTTCATTCAAAGCTTGATTACAGTAATTCCCTCTTCTTCAACCTCGAATCCACCCAAATCAAGCGTCTCCAACTTATCCAAAACTCACTAGCCAGGGCTGTCACTAGAACGCCTAAACATCATCATATCACTCCCATGGTCAAATCACTCCATTGCTTAAACTAGCGAATCCACTTCAAAGTCCTATCACTAACCTACAACACGGTACAATATTCCCAGCCCAAGTATCTCCGTGATCTCTTCACCACCTAGGCAACCCGCTCCACCCGATCATCCTATCTCAGTCTTTCTCGACCCCAGTCACTACTCATCTCAAGCTCTCCAACCGAGCCATATCCAGCAGAGCACCATTCCTCTGGAACGATCTCCCCCTTGAATTTCGCATATCCTCGGTTCCTCCATCATCATTCCAACCTGTCCTCCATCCTTCTCCTCATGTTCCTCTTTCTATCTATGGGTTTCCACTCAAAACTGAAGTCTCGCCTTTTCAAGTACTCCTACCCTGACTCATCTGATCTTCTGCGTTTCAATTCTTCTAACCCTAAACGACACCCTCCTTCACAACTGCTCTGCCTCCTCTCTTGATACCCCCCCCCCGGAAACCGGACTCGGGCCTCGTTTGGACTACTCTCTGGAAACTCCCTCAACACCCACAGTCATATCCTGGCGCATTCTGCTTGAACAGAGCTTTGGTACGGTACTTCTTTCGTTCTCTCCTAATTTTCTTCCCTTCAATGACATCCCTTCACTCATTAGGCGTTACAATTCCATAATCCTGTAGGATGCCAGATGCGATTGCCGCAACTGATTTGAACGTGTAATTCATGAATTGTAACCGTTCGACGATAATAGTTCAAGAAAAAGAAAAAAATAATGCACTACATTGACGTTTTTCCAAAGGATTATAAATATATGTTAGGCTAAATATTTTACCGCCGGTAGAGGGCAGAAGCGCAAAGCAAAATCATAAATATTTTTAGCACTATTACACTAACATGCTGGAAACTTTTGATCACTATTAGAAAACGTTTGCTTAAACAAAATTTTTATTGCCATTTTCACTCCACTCCATTGCACATCACTGGGGGGTAGTTTGAACTAGTTTCCAACCCCATCAGTTATGCTAGTGTGATCATATCGTGCATATAGTTTAGCATTTTCTGTCACACATCGCTGTGTGGGTTACCAATAAAGTAATGCTCTAGTTTATTGTGAGATTTATGAGCATGTGAATTGTATACTAATAAAGTTGATGGTGTAATAACTTTAAGCTTTCTATTGCATTTGTGAATTTTCTCAGTTTGCAAAATTTCAGATAAAATATTCGACTCCACCAAACTCATCAAAGTCTAACCCCTCCCCAGTCTTTTCTGTACAATTCTCACACTGAACACATTATCTGTAAGCCTACTATAGTTGTTCAACACCGCTATAAATTATTACGCAGGCGAAGTGAAATATCATAAATAACGACATTTAAACACGGTCTGACATCATTACAGTGTTCAAAATCATAAATCTTAATCGTCTTTTTAAAATAAAATAGTTACTTTCCCAAAATTTACTCGGTTACACAATTTGCGCCTCTGGTCCCACATCGTGAGGTGATTTACGATTTCGGTGCGCCAAAATTGCGTCCCGACTTCCTAGTTTAGAAAGGTGGCAACCCTACATGGCTGTGTTACGGCGCCATATAAATTGTCACTATTATTATATTATCAGATAATCTCGCCTAAGCCACTGATTGTATGGCGATGCATTTGTGTCTATAGCATTCGAACTGAAACTGGACGAATATGCAACGTACGAAGATAGCGGTAAGCTCAGCTAAATACTAGAAAAGCTTTTGAGCCTGACCATTGAAGAGGTTAATCCATTATAAATCTAATGATTTATATAGAGCCTAAACAGAATTACCTTTTGAAATGCCAATGGGAAGCGAGTCATAATAGTCAAGATGGTTAGAGAACAAGGCATTTGACAGAAAATCCAAGGCAGGGAAAGGAATGTGACGCCTAAACCTGACCTACTTACTGACCTACTAAAAACTTGACAAAACCCAAATTACGGCGCTGAATAGCATAATTTCCTAAACGCACAAATGTCAGTAATGGTCAGCGTATGCATCAATTTTTCTACCAGAAGCAATAAGTACCAGATTTCTCATTACAAATTTTAATAGAGAGATGCTTGATCTAATAAAGACCACATTGACTGATTGTTTAATCTAACCGAAACTACAGTGGAAATTAATAGTATTTAATTGCTCTATATTGTCATGAATAGATAGTCACGGCCGGACAGGATTGAAATCTTTGTTTTTGTTTCACATTGTTGCAAAATGTGTTGATGACGAGCGATAAATCGGTCTATTACTATGATGGTGGTGGTGGTGATTGCGATGGTAGTGGTGGGAGTGATGATAATGATGATTTTAATGACGATGATGAGGACCACTAAGGTAGTCTTGATTATTTTATTATTATTTTGAGAAATTAATCGATTAATTTCTTAATATCATTTTCATAATCATTGCCGTCATCGTTATCCTGAGGTTTCCAAAATGTATAGGATAGAAATAATAGAACATATCACATGTCTTATCACCTCTGGACCATTGAAATTCAATACTACGTTCTCTCCTTTTCGCTTTTACGAATTCTCTCAATTTTTCCGTACTTCTATTGGTATATTATTTCCTAGACCCTAATTGTTTTAGGGAGCAAACATATGATCTGGAGTCCCATGACGATAGTTGTTGCAGTTACTGGAATCATTTGGGTCTTCATGCCTTCCTGTAAGCATTACTATTATCACGTCTAGTCATGGGCGTCCGCAGGAATTTTTTAGGGGGGCGCAAAATTTATTTTTAGGGGCAAAATTTTTGTAAGGGGGCAAAATGACGTTTTTGCAGAGAAAAAAATTTGCATAGAAAAAACTTAAAAGTATATAATGATCGAGGACTTTATCTAAATAATTAAGTGTTTTTTCGCATTGACGAAATCGTGTTGGGGCTGTTGTAATAATCAAAATAATCAAAAGATTTTATTTTTATAAAATATTTGCAAAATCCAGGGTGCGCAAATGCGCCCCCTTGCGCCCCCTCCGGACGCCCATGCGTCTAGTATATTATGTATTTATGATTATAAGACAGTTTGTTACGTTAAATGAAAACGGCGTTATAGAAGTCATTAGGTCAGATCAGACCAGACTAGAATACATTATATTAGATATCACCTTTTATGCCACAGCAATGCTGCCACGCTTTCGCTTTCGTTTCTAAGTTTTCATAGTAGTATAATGGTGAGCTTTTGATCGCTTTGTCCTGTGCATCTATATACATAGGCTATAATATCCATATAACGTCCGTCTGTCGGAAGATGCTACGTCACAAACGGTTTCTGTTCTATTGTGAAACAGAAACCGTTTGTGACGTCAGTACTGCCGTATTGACGACGGCGATCAGACCATTTTAACCAACGACATAATTATATAGGCCTACACTGCCGTCATAATATGACGGGCAAACACTCTAGTGTACATATACCTCTCTATTTATAAACCAGGGCAGTCGCGAACACTGGGTTCAAACTTTTCCGCCTTTTACCTAAGGTGGCAACTAGAGGGTGACGCACTATTGACACAAAGTGCGTCTGTAAGGGATAACGCATTTCGGAAATACCTCTGCATTGGCAAGCTGTGGTGGTAGACTTGAATAAGCCAGTCAAGACAACCTATCCACTCGATTGTAGGCCTATATAGACTGGCAGTCCGCAGTCAGAAGTCTGTTGGATGACAGAAGTGAATTTATGTGTATATCCTAGCATAATGAGCGTATACGCGTATTCTCTTTATCTGTAAAACTGGGTAGACTTTATTAATACATTCTAAATTTCAGTAGGATTATATTATTTATAAGCGTCAAAGGCGATGATTATGTTTCAGTAGGCGACCAATAATAGCGTCAAAATTGATAGCTTTACAATTATGTTTATTATATCAATGCATTTGTGTGCAGGTACTACAGAAGAAATGTTGTCATAATGGATGGAATGAATCGCTTCCGTTGGCTGATTATTCAGTTGCTATCGACAAAGCGAAGCAGTTGCATCGTCGTTATTTTACTCTCCTAAATTCCGTTTAATGCTGGCCAATCATGATTTAAGTTTTATTCTGTACAAAGTTTAGTGTTCGAAATCTCGTATCGTCAAATGACTCTAGGTAACATATCTTAATGTAATATATTGAAAATCATGGGCGTCTAAACCGGGGAGGATCACACATGATGTGCCAGAAAAATTTAACCAGGAAGGAAAAAATTCATATTTTGGGGTGATTGAAATAGGAAGCAACAGTTCTTAAAGGGTAATTCCCTTAATTTTAATATATACGGAGGTGATAAAAGGCTCAAGTTACAAGTAGTTATAAATAACCCTTGGGTGAAGTTAAAATGTGAAGTATGTCGTCGTAAATTCTAACGATAAGAAAGGTCGTTCAAATATTCCGATGACTAAGAAATTAAAATAATTCTCAACTATTCTTGATTTTGTTGCTCTTTCTAAAATTGCGGAACATTGGTTCATGTGGTAGCTCGCTGGGTGTATAGCCTAACAATTACGGGTTCGAGTCTTCTCAGTGGATTCCGTAAAACGAACCCAGACAAGTTGATAGCACACACTTCTATCGCGCCTCAGATTAATTTTCCTGACCGTGGGCACATATATATTAATTGCAATAAATAAATAAATAACCTTTGGATTTCACAGTGGCTGCTAAGAAAGGGCACTATAGTCTTTCGTGCGCGAGTAGGGTGCCTTTCGGGAATGCGTTGTTGGACTTGGGAGAATACACGCCTCTGAATTAAGTGTTATCGTCTGAGTTGGCTCAGAAACAGTTAGCCAAGGTTAGGCTTGGACTAGTCATCGGACCTATTCCAAGCAAACTTAATCTAGGCCTAACTAAACACTTAAGCCGCGGCGCGTCTTCGTGACAAATGAAAATGGTCTACTTATAATGAAAGTCTTTTTCTAGTCAGACCTGGAGCCTTGTTTACCTACCGACTTTATAATCATTCACGTGAGCACAACAGGCTCAACAACTTTACAATGTTATATTTTACATGGGCCTGCGTAGGCCTACAGATTTTGTATAAGACAGACTGTCTCGATGGTAGGCATACGCCTTTACATTGCAGATCGCAGTGTTAAGACGATGTGAACATAGTCCAAATTCTTCTTATAGGCCTGGATAACAGGGTCCGCGAATAATTAATTAGTTTATTGCAAGCACTTAGCTAGTTAGCTTCTAACTAGCGAGTAAGAAATTTTCAACTTTACGATTACCAATTTACGATTCCTTTATTTTTCATCACTAGTGCAGTTTAATGTAGTGTGAGGAAGCTAAAAGGTGCTGCATTAGGAGAATTAATATATGCATGCATGCACATAATATTACGAAAACTTTATTAGCGGAAGTCAGCGTTGATCAAGCACAAACACTGTAATCGGCCTAGTTGCGACCGACGAGTAGTCACGTTTGAACGGTGTTGTGAGGCGCATTATTAAACGGCTGCATATTTAATTTCCCCTTATGCTTCGCTTCTGTAAGGTTGGAAAGTTTCAGTCTTCAAAACTATTAACAGTTTATGTCAAAGAGTTTTACATCAGCACGTTAGTATGTATCAGGCTGTCGGGCTGCTTGTATGTTTGCCTGTTTCTCTCTATCTACCTATATTCACATCTGTATTTGCAGTGCTTTTTTCAGCCGGAACGCGCCGGACGGCTACTAAAAATAGTTTATTTATTTTAATAATAAAAACAATAATTTAGTTACTTTAATTTAATTTCAATGTTTTGAACTCTTTTCAGTGTTTATTGAGACCCCTCCCAACCCCCAATCCCGTTTTTTCTCGAGATTTTAGCACTTCCATAATTGTTCAGTTCCGGAACCTTTTTATCTAGACAAAAAGCACTGTGTATTTGTCTGTCTGCCTGCCCTCCCGTCACCAATTCGTCCTTTCAATTTCCAGCGTCTCTTCCTTCATAGAAGCTGTAGGCCCTCGCCCTAAATATCCTTGGCCCGTCGTTGTGCATAAGGAGCAATGCCGTGGGCTAGTCTTTACGGCGTAGGCCTACAATCGCTCTTAGGCCATTTTAATTGACCGGTCGGCTATTGATGTTGTATTTGACGCACGACTGACTTGCAACGCATATTCACAAACTGTTGAAATAGTTCCTGGGCTACGATTGTTGGATACCCACCATTACAAGGTAATGAACTTTTTGAAACTTTAAACTTGTTTGAGATAACGTAATGCCGACTTCAGACTTAAGCTCGAATATACATTTGCATTGTTGTTAATATCAATTTATAAGAATCGTAATCGTAAACTCCAAATTTCTAAAGCGCTACTCTAAAGCTAAGCGCCAAGCACCAGTTTATTCACGAGCTCTGCGTCGTATCAGAGATTGATGTCCGTTGGAGGTCTGAGTTCGGTTGCCACAGAGACCATGCAGATCTTATCTTATCTTATCTTATCTTATCTTATCTTATCTGAACATTTATAGGCCTAAAGCGCTTCTCTCAGCAGGGCTATACAGAAGCGCTCTCAACGTGACAGGCCCGTAAACAAGTAAGTCTTTAGGCAGCGAAGAGAAGCAGGTGTGATCCCCTCTAGAATCCTACTACGGACTGCAGGGGGAAGGTCATTCCATAGTGACGGACCCACTACAGCGAAGGCCCGATGTTGGGTCAGAGAAGTCCGCGATCGAGGGACAAAGAGATCAAGTCGGACGGAGGAACGAAGAGGACGAGATGAGCGAGCAGAGAGTGGTTTACACATCAAATCACAGAGATATTTAGGCGCTAAACCCTGCTGGGACTTAGTTACTAAGAGCAAGACTATAGAGGCAGAGCAGCTTCCCTATGAATTGTATCCTTAGGCATGCATTACTATATTTTGCAGTAGCGCTTTAAATAGTAAGATCATCAAATTTAGTGTAACTGGTTGTAAACGACCAGTGCTATCAGAAATAAGGTATCTATCTCTCTGATCGAAAATGTGAAGCATCGCATTAATTAGAACGAGGACCAGACCGTTGAAATAATTTGAGCCAATGGCTTCAGAGCAATGGCGTAAACTTGTCCAAAATATGGGGGAGGGGATTTGGTTATTCATTCTACATTTGTTGCATTGGTGTACAGTCCATCTCAATTATTGGGGCACGTGCCTCGCTGCCCCCCCCCCCCAGAGTCTGCGCCTACGCTTCAGATAATGTCTGTTGAAGAATATTACCTATGCAGCCATCATGCCCACATGGAGCCTATATAGTACTAATATTCAACTTCTATATATATATAGATATATATATATATATACATATATATACATATATATATACATATATCCGAACACTAAGTACGTACCCCCATCAGTGTCCAGAACGGGACAACAGCTGCTTCAAGTGTACCATTCTGTCTGCGCTTAATGCAGAGGACCGTGTACCCAGCGTAACGACGAGCCCTCTTTTGCGAACTAAACTTCGATGGGATAGACTTCCCTGTGAAGATGAATGACGTCACCAAGCTGGATCGTCAGAATCAAGGAATTAACGTGGAGTTGGCATTACATCTGGACCAAGTCTCTGGCTTGCATGCTGTGCAAGAATAACAGCCACAAAAAGAACAAAACCTCGTGCCACCGCTGCCTGCACGTGTTCTCCATCCACAAACGGTTCGATTCTCACAGGGCAGACTTTTTGTATATGTTGGGTGTGAGTGCACAACTGATAATCTGATTTGCTCCCAAACACTTCCAGGTCTTTTGAGGTTAGGGCACACTGCAGCTGAAGATGACAGCGTATGGTGGGGTCCACAAACTGGCGAGTGGCGATCGGCGGGCTAATGGTAGAGCGCATGGCAGCTACAGTGCTGGAGCAATCGTCAGTGGCTAGCCAACTACATTTCATACTGCAAATTATTTTTCGACGCTGCTGATATCCTTCTGTTATTCTGACTTATTTGGTCTATATACTGAAGCCAAATTGTTCAGATACATTATTCCTCAAAAAGCAAGTCCACTTAACCTATCATCAATTGCCACCTTGGGAAACATTCAGCATTGCAACCTTTAAAGCTGATATCTTTAATTGCATAGGCTATGAAAGCAGACATTGGGTGACGTTTTTTGCAATATGAGAAATCCAATATGATGCCTGGCTAGTTCATCACAGAGGATCAATTTATGCAATCAATTAACAGAAGAGTTGCTAATAGTGTGTTGGAAACATGGATGCCATTTTTACTATTTCATTTATACGTTTGTATGTACCTATCAAGACACTTCATGTAGCGCATTTACATCACAGAAGCAATGCACATATGACTATCTAACTAATCTACACAAGTGCGTGTTAAGATAGTTCGAAAGTTTGCTGAGCGGAGTCAAGTGCAACTACACGTAAATGCAGTGGTAGACTGTTCCACTAGGACAGTTCAACACAAGACAAGGCACAATGACCTCAGGTTGCAGTGCCGAAGCGCGGCACCTGCATATATCCACAGGCTGCAGAGGGTAATAATCGCCGACCCAGCTGACCTACTGCTCGATACTAGAACACACAGCTCCCTGATATATGTCGGTGCAGTGCCGACGGGTAAGGCACATACCATCAGGAATGTCGGCCCGTGTTTATAAATGTGTTGTAGTAGCCTATTAGGAGCCGCGGGAAATCTTCGAGGAAGTGTGCAGCTCAGCACTGAGGGACATGCACACATTGCACAGTGTAGTAAACTACCTGAGCTTATCTATTTATATATAATTAGATATATGTGTGTATATGTATATACCAGCTCAGGTAATAGAAAGTTTAGACAAGACTGAAATGTATAAGATAATGTGATATACATAGTATGTCTTCACAAGTTTTATATATAATTATGGATAGGCCTACAGCTACCTTAAAGGTTTAAGATATATTATAATATAATTATATAAAGTGTGACATGTATCTAAAATCTGTGAGCAGAGTAGGGTTGACGTTAGGCCTTCAGTGCGTGATGACAGTTAAGATTTTGGAGCGACGCTTTTCTTATAAGAACTTCGCAGGACAATCTATGCCCGAGGCAACGAATAGACGGCGAGGTCTCCTCGGATGAGGAATTTACGGGTCATTCCGCAAGGATGAACAAAGTCATCCTAAGATTGGGCTATTGAAGACAGACACTTCAGCCGGCAGGGGCTCCCTCTTTTCCCCCGCCCTCAAAGTGCCCAAACTTTATCTTTATGGATTTATGTGGGCCGATGTTTACGTTCAAGACCCAACCTGTTAGCCTTGTGAGGTCTTAACTGAGAAGGGCGGTTGCCCGTTTCACGAGGGTAATGAAAAGATGACCTACACCATCCGTGCGCATCAGTGGATGCGGTAAATTTGTTTGGGCTTGATCAGAGAGTAAAGCTCTCTGTCTCTGTCTCTGTCTCTGTCTCTGTCTGTCTGTCTTTGTCATTAATCTATTTAGCATGACTTATAAGCCTATGAATTTCCAGACCAGGTGGGGGCAAAATACAGTTGATATCTAAAGTAGACGTGGGTGCATATTCATATAGCACTAAGCACTCTTTATTTAGAGGGTGGCGCTACATAAACTGGGGGCTCGTCCGGGATTGAACTGCTTAATTAATTAGGAGAATTGATTAAGGCAAACGGAGAACATATCCCATATTAGACACGAGTAACTAGACTGTGTTTACTTACGTGTTAGATTAAAACGTATAGGTCGTCTGCTTTGCATGACGTCACATTTGTTTGAATTGTCGACGTGTGATTGGCTGAAGGTAAGGTCAGGTCAACGGTCGCAAATCGAAAGAGCTAACTATTGGTAAGAGTTAGGTCAGGTCAAGGTTGTTCACTGTATAAGTTATAAACAAGGTGAACTTGCTTTGAAATCGGAAATTTATCTGGAGCCTTGTCTCAAAAGAAATTGATATAGCGCAATGGCTGGTGAGATTCAGAAATGGATTAAGGTGGCCCAGGATCTTGGGTACACAGAAGATGCTGTTAGAGAATATGTTAAGGACAGACAGAATGAGATTAGGGAAGATAAAAGACGTGAGGCTGAGGAGAAGCTACGTCTAGCTGAACTGGAAGATAAAAGACGCGAGGCTGAAAGGGAAGATAAAAGGCGTGAGGCTGAAGAAAAGCTACGTCTAGTGGAAATGGAAAATCTGAAGGAGATAAAACTTAAAGAGCTAGAGCTTCAGATGACACGTGAGACAAGACGAGAAGATGGAGATAGGATGAGACTCGATGGAGATGGAGAGTATCCCGGACAGGCAAATAATGCCAAACATGTTAAAATGCCCATTTTCAGAGAAGAAAGAGATTCTTTAGACGCCTATCTTCTTAGATTCGAAAGGACCCGTACAGCATACAGAGTTCCGAATGAGTTATGGGTTCTGACACTAGTAAAGTCGCTTCAAGGCCGAGCACTTGAAGTATACGAAAGAATGAGTATAGAAGAATCTCAAGACTATGAAAAGTTAAAGGAGAAACTACTCATAAGGTTCAAACTGTCTGAATCAGGATACAGAAATTTGTTTAAACAAAGCCCTAGAGAAAAAGACGAAACTCCGGAACAATATGTAGGAAGACTTAAGCGTTACTTAAGGCAGTGGCATCAAATGTCAGGCTTTAGCGAAGACAGAGAGGGTTTAGAACAACTCATATTGAGAGACCAATTCTTCATTATGTGTGACAATGAGATGAGACGCTTTCTAAAAGAGAAAGGGAAACTAAATCTTGAGGACATGTTGGAACAGGCCCAAAACCTCATAGAAGCGAGAGAATCGGATGAAAGGAAATGGATTCATACTCAGAAGAATAAAGACAAAGAGTCCAAAATACAACCGAGAGATAATAAGCAGAAGAGTTTTGAGAATACAAGCAACTCTCACAACAAATTTAGAGAACAGAGGGAGTTCAGAGATAAAAATCAATTCAAGAGTAATTGGAAGTTCTCCGACAACAAGAAATATGGAGTAGAAACAGAAACCCAGAAGACGGGATGTTTCCGCTGTGGGTCAAAATCTCACAGAATAGCCCAGTGCAGTGAGAAAGACAAGACAGGGAGAGAACATAGAGTAGCAACAATGCAATGTGACGAGGAATCAGATGGAAATGGAGATAAGCGAGAAGCAGTAATTTCATACTGTTCTGCATACGTCGAACAAGAAGGAAAGTGTATAATAGAAGAACACAAGTATCAGGGACCAGTTGTAATTAATGGATGTGAAACAAAAGGTGTCTTTGACACTGGTTCGAATTGTGTTGCAGTGAGAGAAAGTCTGATTAGAAGAGACGAATATGTTGGTCGAAACATGATATGTACTTTTATGAATGGTACTAAACATGAGTATCCGATGGCGAAAGTCGCAATACAGAGCGAATACCTCACGGGTGTGGTAGAAGCAGCTGTGATCAAAGATCTAGAAGTAGAAACGATCATTGGATCAAGGGTAGAAGCTACTGAAGATCCTAAATTGAATTTGTGTTATTGTGAGGCTGAAGTAGTAAAGTGGAAGAAAGAGGCAGAGAGAAATGCTGAAGAGTTCACTAGCAAAGTCAGAGTAAATGAAATAGATACTAAATGCCTGTATGATACAGGAGCAAATTGTGTTGCTGTGCAAAAGAGATTAGTGAAACCAGAACAATACACAAACAAGTTTATGGTGTGCAGATTTGCTAATGGGAAGAAAGAAAAATATCCCATGGCAAGAATTAAGATTGAAGGTAATGACTTCAAGGGTGTGACGGATGCTGTAGTAATAGAATCCTTGGTGATAGGATTAATCACGGGTCCATGTTTGTACGATAAGAGTATAAACAGAATCCAACCGAAAGAGATAGGGTGATGTTATTAGCCCATGGATCATTACTAGCTGCACATCAAGGGATGAAGAGAACTCAAGCTAAAATAATGACTTCGTTCTACTGGCCATCTATACAACAAGATGTAAAGAGATATGTCTTAAGCTGTGATGTATGTCAGAGGGCTGTGGATAAACGAGGAATACAGAGAGCACCGTTGGGACATTTACCTCTCGTAGATGTGCCATTCCATATGATCGGTGTAGACTTGGTGGGACCAATAGAACCCAGGTCAAGCAGAGGAAACCGGTACATACTGAAGACAATAGACATGGCAACTAGATTTCCTGAGGCGATTCCACTGAAAGGAATAACTACAGAAGAAGTGGCTGAGGCATTGTTCGAATTCTACAGTAGGATGGGAACACCACGTAGAATACATACTGATAGAGGAAGCCAATTCACTTCAGATCTGATGAAAGAGATTGATAAATTACTATTGATGAAACATACGCTAACTACTCCATACCATGCGATGGGCAACGGTGCAGTGGAAAGACTGAATGGGACAATAAAGTCTACATTGAAAAAGTTGATAGTGGAACAGCCCAAAGAGTGGGATAGATTTCTAATACCTCTTCTATTTGCATTGAGAGATAGCATTCATGAGAGTCACGGGTTCACACCATTTGAACTAGTCTATGGGAGAAGTATAAGAGGCCCAATGACTATACTTAGAGAATTATGGACTAGAGAAGAAGTGGAAGGTGAGACTCGTGATGCTTATAGCTACATGTTGGACTTACAAAATAGAATAGAAGAAACATGTAGAATTGCACAAAAGGGATTGGAGAAGATGCAAATCAAAAATGAGAAACATTATAATAAGAAGGCTAGATATAGGAGACTGAGCATAGGTGAGAAAGTTCTATTGTTGTTACCGATGAAGACAAATAAGTTAATGTTGAAGTGGCAAGGGCCATATGAAGTGAAGGATAGAGTTGGAGAATGTGATTATAGGATTGAAATAGCACCTGGTAAAGTGAAGACATATCATGTAAACATGCTAAAGAAATACAATGAGAGAGAAATGATGGAAGAACAGTTAGCTACAGTAGTAACTGTAGTGAACGACGGAGAAACTGGAAAAGAAGATGAGCTCCTAGAACTATACAACGGAGAACAAAAGGAAACATATAGGGATGTAAAGATCAGTCCACAACTTGACGATAAGAAAAGAAATCAGCTGATGAGACTGCTGGATGAATATAAAGATATTTTCTCTGATGTGCCTGGCAAGACTGACTGGGTGGAGCATGAGATTAAGTTGACAAACGAAACACCAGTCAGGTCAAAAGCATATCCTACACCATATGGATTACAAAAGCAAATTGATGAGGAGATAACAATGATGTTGAAAAATGGTGTGATAGAGAGATCAACCGCTGCATATGCAGCACCGTTAGTTGTAGTTAAGAAGGCTGACGGCACAAATAGATTGTGTTGTAATTACCAACAACTAAACAAAATCACAATCTTTGACCCAGAGCCCATGATGGCAAATGAAGATATATTCAACAAGCTTAGTGGGAGCAAAATCTTCAGTAAATTTGACTTTTCGAAGGGATACTGGCAAATCCCAATGTCTAAGAAATCACAAGACTACACGACATTCGTGTGTGCCAATGGACTATTCAAATTCAAAGTTATGCCATTTGGATTGATAAACAGCGCTTCGAGCTATAATAGGCTGATGCGGAAGGTATTAGATGGACTGAAGAATTTGGAGAGTTATGTAGACGACGTCTTAACTCACACTCAAAACTGGGAAGAACATATATTAGCATTGAAGGAGTTCTTTGGGAGAGTGAGAGAAGCAAAATTAACACTTAAACCAAAGAAGTGTGAGATTGGATTTCAAACAATTGACTTCCTTGGACATACCTTGAGTGGTGGAGAAATTAAACCAAAGGAAGAATCAATAGACAAGATCATAGAAATGCCCAGACCAAACAACAAAAAACAAGTAAGAAGTTTTCTGGGAGCAGTCAACTATTACAGGAAATTCATACCAAACTGTGCGATGATAATGAAACCACTCACAGAATTAACCAAGAAAAATGCCAAAGTAATTGTTGAATGGACTAAAGAATTGGAGAGTGCATTCACAGAACTGAAGAAGGTGTTATCAGAGGCACCAATATTAAAACTACCAGACCTAGACAGAGAATTTGTAGTTAGAACAGATGCCTCGAATGCAGCTTTGGGAGGTGTACTGATGCAAGAATACGAAGGAGTGATGCATCCGGTGTCATATGTGAGTAGAAAGTTGAGCGAAGCAGAAAAGCGATATTCCGTGGAGGAACGAGAATGCTTAGGCATGATATTCACAGATATCTCTATGGAAAGGAATTTGTGATGGAAACAGATCATTGTAGTTTACAATACTTGAAGACAGGTAATGTGAAGAATGATCGTGTGATGAGGTGGAATCTGTTATTGCAAAATTACAAGTTTAGGATAAGATACATTAAAGGTAGTGACAATGTAGTGGCAGATTACTTAAGTAGAGGACTAGAATAAGCCAATTAGAATAACTATAAGTAAGATAGTAAGTGAAATGTTAAGGTAAGATGTAAGGTGATAGAAAAAGTTATCACTTTATTTATAAATTAGGTGTTGTAATATATATTAAACATAGTTGTAGGTTGATAGTTATCACAGGCTAAGATAGTGTGTTTAGTTAGCCTAATGATAGAGTAGTTGTAGATGATAAGCAGTTCAGATAGTTAAAAGACTGAATGTATGTTACTTTAAAGTATAAGTTAATGGATTATTATGTCAAGTTGATATATTTCACTACTTAAAGTTAAACCAGTTGAAATAGTGAATGGCTCAACTGATTAATTGATATATGTTATTATAAACTGTGTAGTTAAGAATATTGTGTAGTTGTTAGGTAAGGAATCGTAAGGAATCGTAGTAGTTTAGAGAAAAATTGTAACAATTTTCTTGATTGTGGAGGTTGATGTGACGATTCTCTAAGACCACACAATTATTCTTGCCCACACTACTTAATGCATGTTAATGTATTATAGATAAGAGTAAGTTTATAGCATGCGATGTAAGATTAATGGAGCTATATAAATGTAATTCATTTAGTATGCCAGCAAGATAAAGCCAGCATTATAAGATAATAATGAAATTTAAGGTACAGGGGCAGATCATATCTTCAAAGAAGCGGCGAGATAACGTGGACTCACCTCATTGGTCAAACGGAAACATTTCAGTTAAGTTGCTATGGTGATAACAGCTGACGCGTCGGGAGCTTAGCAACGAATGATGACGATGTACGGAGTTAATTCAGTTGTATGTTTGGATTTCGAATGATCTAGTCGATTTGTGAAATCGCGGAGACATCAACTCGTTAAGTTCGGCTAAGACGGCTGTTGTAATCCGTAGTTGGCGAACGTTGTCGTGAGATTAGTTCGGATGAACTAATAAGTCGTGCAGTCAGACTGTGAATATAAATTCTTCGAATGAAACGCTTGCGAACGGGAACGGTTACGAGGCGTGACTTTCTTATATAGAAACGTCGTCAATTCGAACGATCCACAGTTAACGGACTTCGTATGTTTTGTTGCGAGTGAAGTGTAGGCCTATGTGCTTTCGAAGACAGTAAAGCCTTCATTCGAACTATAAACTTCGATCTCTACGAAGGAGACAAGGGATTATGTGGAGTTGAAGACAGTGGTCAATTTTCGTAATTCAACGCGGAGAGGAATTGACTCATCTGTCAACTGCTGGGAGAACAGGCGAGTGCACAACGACACGTGAAGAAACACAGGAACGTGAGAACTTTCGTTGATACAGAATTTCCTGGGGAGGTTAATTATAGGCAATAATAAGATTAATGTAATAAATGCTGGCTAAGTAAGAGATTCGACATTATAATCAAATACATAAATTGATAGAGACTTAAAGCTTCTTAAATGTTGTGTTGACTATACATGTCATTACTTTGAATTTGACATTATATACATATCTATCAAAATGTACATTCAAGCCTTTGTCATTAATCTATTTAGCATGACTTATAAGCCTATGAATTTCCAGACCAGGTGGGGGCAAAATACAGTTGATATCTAAAGTAGACGTGGGTGCATATTCATATAGCACTAAGCACTCTTTATTTAGAGGGTGGCGCTACACTACACCATCCGTGCGCATCAGTGGATGCGGTAAATTTGTTTGGGCTTGATCAGAGAGTAAAGCTCTCTGTCTCTGTCTCTGTCTCTGTCTCTGTCTCTGTCTCTGTCTCTGTCTCTGTCTCTGTCTCTGTCTCTGTCTCTGTCTCTGTCTGTCTGTCTGTCTGTCTGTCTGTCTCTCTCTCTCTCTCTCTCTCTCTCTCTCTCTCTCTCTCTCTCTCTCTCTCTCTCTCTCTCTCTCTCTCTCTCTCTCTCTCTCTCTCTCTCTCTCTCTCTCTCTCTCTCTCTCTCTCTCTCTCTCTCTCTCATGGAAAGTTAAACCCTGGCTTATGGATTTTCCGGACTCACATCGACAATGTAATGTGCGGGTCGTTGAAGATGTGGTTTGTTCGAAAAGTAGCAGTGCTGTTTGCATTAACCTAACGGGAAAACGGGTATCCCTCAATAAGGGCGCGCATAAAAGGGCGCGACACAAAAGAGCGCGCACATAAGGGCGCTGTCAAATAAAATCGCAGAAAAATAAGAGCGGGTTGCAATATGAGCGCGCGCTAATCAAGGCGTGTGCAAATAAGGTCGCCATTTAATAAAATTTAATCGCAGGTTAATTAGAGCGTCTTGTGATCTGAGTGCGCAGTTGCGCACTAGACCTACTGCTGTGTACATTCTTTTGTGGTTTGTCTCAACTTCTTTTCGTCAAAAATAATCTAAGTTGACATCAATGTTTGTTCTATTCACGCTTACAATGAAGTTCGTTATACCGTAATCGTAATCTCCAAACTTCTAAAGCGCCACTTGAAGGCCAAACGCAGGGCACCAGCATGTATTCATGAGGATTTTTAAAAGAGTAGTCCAAAGGAGGTCTGAGTTCGGTTACCAAGGGATCCAGATCAAGAGAGGAGGAAGAGCAGATGTTAAGGTGGTGTCGTTTAGGGCGAGAAGAATTGGAAGGTAGAAAATCAGGTAGGAGTTCTTGAAAAGGCGAGACTTCAGTTTGAGTGGTTAGCCCGGGGGGGATAGATAGAGGAGCATGAGGATGAGAAGGACGGAACTCAGGAGCTCGTTCCAGAGGTGTGGTGCTATATTGTATTGTATTGTATTGTATACACACCAAACCAAAAACGCCGATAGTCGCAGATGGTGGGACTCCCAGGCCGAAGCGCGACTCAAAAGCTACTGGGGAAGAGCAAGACGGTGAGTCAATGACCCTTCGGTCTAATGAAGTGATTCTTTGGTCATGTTATGCGATCTGATGAGCTAGAAAAGGAAATGATGTTGGCTTGTGGTGAGGGAAAAAAAAGACGGGGTCGACCAAGGAAGAAATGGATGGATGAGATTCACGATGTAACTGGCATGAATCTGGAAGAACTAAGGGACCTGACTTCGAATAGGAAGCAATGGAGAATGTTTATCATGACGATCGCTAGAGACCCAGGAGTTGTCAGCACAAGGTGACAAGGTGATTGTATTGTATTGCGAAAGACCCAATCACCATATATAAGAGTTAATTTTATAGACAAGGATATCTAAACAGCGATTTCATTTACTCCGGCCTTTATTAGTGATTAAATGTTAGCGATTAAATGTTAGTATTATGTATTTATGCATGCTTTCGTACACATGGATTCATTGGATTTATTAAACGGCGATCTTATTTGCACACGCCTTTATTAGCGCGCGCTCATATTGCAACACGATTTTATTAACCTGCGCTGTTATTTGACAGCGCCCTTGTGTGTGTGCTCTTTTGTGTCGCGCCCTTTTATGCGCGCCCTTATCGATGTAAACCCGGAAAACGTCCTTATCTGACCTCTTTCCTGTGTAAGTCACGTTGCTGATTTCAAATGCAGACCTCTGTATATACTGTAGCTAAGAGTTTTCCATTGTTATTTTATCTGCATTATGTTAAGGTTTTCACATTTAGCATTGCCATTACAGAAGTTTATTTTCAAATTTCTAAGGTTGTATTAAGCCGAATTTCAATTGTTTACAGGTAATGTTCTATTTTTCTGCAGAGTGCCATGTTGAACTGTGCGTATTCATTTGCCATTGGGCTTTTAATCACAGTTATAATGACAGGTACGATAATTTATTAATTTTTTTATAAATTGAATTACCTCTTAAAGTGGAAGATGCTTGAGAATTGAAATTGTTCAGTTTAGGCCAATAATCTAAAGAACACTAAACTGAGAAATGTAATGCTATAAAACAGTATTGAGAAAAACCTATGAATTTTCTTTTGAGCAAATAATTATCTGGGTGGTGTGGTGTACGACCTGCTGGGTAGGTCCTATACCACCAAAGTATTTGTTGCTACTTTACATTACAGTGAAGTGTTTCCAAACCGACACCAAAGTTAGAATGATGTACCACTACGTGGCTTCGATCTGTTTTCTCCGTCAGTATTCCCTCCAAATTTCCCCATGCGCGCAGTGGCCTGCCGCATGGGTAATAATGTTTGGGACTTGTATTCTGAATTTGCTTAGACCATCGACTGATGTCTGTGCCTTTACGATAACCGTGTTATAGCAAAGACAGACCAAGTTTATCATCCAAACTACTGTATTTATTTCTTTACCTGTTCTAGCTTTTTGGTATATTTCTAAAGTAAGCCATGTTTACAAAAGTTTACATTTTCCGTTAATGCTATAAGCATAATTGCTAATCCTGACAGGAATAAATTATATTGTGTTGTCTATGTGTTTTTACTCCTTAGGTGTTGGTGGCTGTACTGTGGACAGGGTTGATAAAGCGGCTGTTGTTGGGGATGATATCTCAGTTACATGCAGTGCAGGTGATGGATTGAAGGTATTGGAATGGAGATTTGAAGGAGAGGTTGCATTTCTTATCTTCAGGACTGCATACTATGACCCCAGCACAGGAGCTTTTGTATCTGCATATCTCAAAGATGGATATTTCATGGATAATATAAGCAATCCTATTTTGAAAGAGAGCACTCTTACCATTAACAATGTCAATCATTCAAATGCTGGAGGGTATTCCTGTGGTTGTGCACCAGAATTTACTGTTACACCTGTGGCATCAGCGATTTCGAATATAGTCATAGGTAAGGATATTTCTGCATTTTCTAAAAGTTAAACTCAGTGGCGGTTCTAGACTTTTTGGACTGGAGGTATAAAAATTGCTTTAGCTCCTCTCCTCTCCATAAATGTACATGTTCACACTGCTGATGTATGGCTAATTAGACGTTAAACTGGGGCTTGGGGGCCCAAATGTGCATGGGGGCTAAGAAAAACTAAGGGGCTAACTTTCCAGTTGGGGGCTATAGCCCAACATTCCAAGTAAAACCGCCACTGGCTAAACTGAGAAAGGTGTTTATTGGGATAGTTTATTTTCTGATCGTTAAATGATCTATTATGACTCTAGAATATTTGATTTGATTGTTATTCTTCATTTTTCTTGGGGAACTTAATGGGTGACACTATTTCCGTGCAAATATTCAAATAGCTGTTTCAAGTGCGTTTTGTTTTTAGTTACTTACTGGCTAAATCTGACTTTTGACTTGAGAGGAGGCAGGGCAGATGTTAAGGTTGATTTCGTTGAGGACGAGAAAGCTTGGATGGCAGAAGATCGGATGGATTAGAGTAGGAATTCTTGAAGAGGTTACACTTCAAGTTGAAGTGGAAAGAATGTAGGGTGAAAATTAGAGGAAGATTTATGTAGGTCAATGGTGGTATTTGTTGGAGGAACTGAGAATTCGCGGATTCCGAGAGAAGTTTGTTCCAAAGTCGCGGTGGAGTGTGGGATATGGATCAGCTGGAGAACTTGAGGCTAGTAGTGAATGGGAGACGGGAGAGAGTGAGATAGGAGGCTCATCAGTTACAGCGGGTGGATGGTGAAGCGTTCTCGAAGGTACTTTGGTGGGGAGTATTGCAGTGAGTTGTACGCTAGCGAATGGACTGTGTAGTGAATTCGCTCAGGGATTTTCAGCCAGTGGAGTAATTTTAAGGAATAGAGTGATATGGTAAATGTAAATGTAAATCTCCGAAATTTTTCAGCGCCCCACAAAAGCCGCGTCAGGGAGACCAGCTTAAACACCGACGCTATATCAAATCAAGTCCGCAATAGACAGGCTACCTTGTCTGTTCCGGTGCCAAGTTAGAGTCCGGGGGGGGGGGGCCAAGCAGAGGAATGTGATGCTTCGGTGTCCTGTTGACAGCAAGGGCGAGTGAACTTTGGATGAGTTGTACCCGCTTAATTCGAGGTTGAGGAAAAGGGAATGACAGTAATCAAGCTACACGTAGACAATAGAGGTAGCGATGACGGATGCAGTTTAAAAGTCAAACATGGATCGAATGCGGCGTACTTCTCGAGTATATGCATGAAACCAGTGTTTAATCTAGACGTCTTTTGGGGGGGAAATTCCCCCCCCCCCAGGATTGAAGTTTCCCCCCCAGAACTCAGCAATATTGTAAGGCAGACACCTTTTTGGGGGAAATTCCCCCCCGAGAAACCTTGTTTCCCCCCCCAGAACAGGGGGACTAGATTACACACTGGCATGAAACAGGTGCGCGAGAGGTTGAAGATGTGGTTAGATAAGGATAGATGTGGATCAAAGATAATGCCAAGATTGTGAAAAGGCGAGTCGGAAGTGAAAGTGAGAGAAGAGGGGTTTAAAAACGTGTTTAGATGCATATATGAAGAGCGTAATTTAGAATCAAAAGAACGCGCCGTTCAACATCATGTACAGGAATTTCTAAATTTCATTTGATAATGTATTGGAATATTCTGCCTCACCATAAACCGTGTTGTTGACACTAAATAAGTTATTACATTAGGAGAAGTTAAATTTGTCCTCTGCTGTGTGCCTGGCCGCCCATGAAACTGCCAATAAATTGTGAATCTGATTTTCAAATAAAATGTCTATTTCTTTATAAGACTGTCATTGGTAGATTCCTGAGTATCGGACAAATTCCTTCATCCTAATTATTGATTAACTGTCTTGGATTACTTTCAACCAACAAAATATTGGAGAAGGCCACATACTTATTTTTCTTCACCTTCTTGACGCCTTTCTGTATATTTATTTTGAAAGAGTGCTTCAATGTCCTTGATGCAACGTATCGTCAATTTCTCATGGATCCTTTTGCTCTTGCGGTTGTCCAACCTGTCTTGACTCGGGCGACCCTTCTAACTGCAGATTCATGTGAACTTTGAAGTTTGCATTTATGAATGTACAATATTCTTGAACTGGTTACAGTCAATCGTATGCAACTTCGCTTATCTTCCAAGACACGGATCTGTATACCGCAAGTTTTATTCAGTGTAATCTGCGCTTCTTGCAGTGACATCGTGCTCAATGCATAAGGGTAATGTGACTGAACTTGTTCTCCTTAACATGTCTGCTGTTTTTGATACTGTGGACCATTCTCTTTCCCTTTGAATCGCCTGTAACACTGGTTTGGGATTTCTGGTCCTATACTGAATTGGTTTGCTACTTTTTCTAATGCTCTTTGTCATTAGGCCTATATTTAACTGGTAACTATTCATCTAGTGTTTCGTTGACATGTGGAGCTCTACATGAGAGCGCGTTTTATCCTCTTTTGCTTGCATTGTACATCACACCGCAAGAAACACTGTTCAACAATCATATTTTGGATTCACTGGGTTGTCATTTCTATGGTGACTGTAGTTATTTGTACCAAAATCTACATTTCATTTGACAGTGTGCGTTGTCACTTGACACTGTGCAGCTGTTGTCAACAGCCTTAGAGGAGGTGCAGTCTTGGATGGCGGCCAGTAAACTCTTCGTTATTTCAGCGAAAACTGAATTTCAAAAACTGGGCGCTCCACAGCAAAGTAACAGATTTGAATGACTTAAATGTTAGATATTGGTTGAGTTGGTTAATGCTGCTTATAGTTTGAACCTCGATTAGATTCTACCATGTCTGTCAGTGACTAAGTAAGCGATATTTGTAACTCGTCTTATATGTACATTCATGACGTATGCAGAATTAGGCATATGTTCCCATTTTTAAGGATATATCTGGAACATTTATTGAGATCCAGTCACCTTGCTTGCTATAATTCGTTTCTTGTTGGTATCACATAGTCAACCGTTGCTGGGCCTGAACTTCGGAACTCTCTTATGGCAAATATTTGCGATGCAGAGTGTGTTTGAGCTTTCAGTTCTCGACAAACACATCTCTTCCTGAACTCAGTTGCTCAGTTGACTGTATCAATGCATTCTTGGATTCTTGCCTTGGTTGTTGACTGCACTCACATTGCAATTTAACTCGCCTGATGATTTTGCTTAGCAGCAGCCATTGATACCTTGAGCTTTATTACACTGGTGCTGTAAAAGTTCATTGATTACTTTTATTTAAATTATTCTGAGCTTGTGTGTTTTATTCAATTGAAAAAAACAGGATCAGGACCTTTGATATTTCAATAGGAATGCTACATTATTAGCATAATTGGGGTAAGTGAGTAGTGCTATGAAAAGTGTGAACCTGTTTTGAATTATATGCACTCTGTTGACTAAATTTTTTAATTTTTCTTTAGTTTCGAATCCAAAGTTTTCTACCACAACTGACTTGCATGATGGAGAACCTATCAGTTTTATTTGCAATGTTTCATTCAGTGGAATAGCACATTCCTCAATCGCAATTGAGGGTTCCACGGGGACAGACTTTACTGCTAGGAATTATGCTGTTAACTCGAGAGGTCTGCACAACTTCACTCTAACATATGATGTCACAGCAAATTCCAGCATTGACCAGATATACTGGTGTAACGTCACTTTGACAAATGACTCATCAAATACCCAAATTTATACAACAAAACCGGAAGCCTCAGTGCAATGGAGTAAGTTGTTAAATTTCTAAACACATTTATAAAAGTTAATACATGGTTGGGTGATAATAGGCATTTCAGTTTTTTAAATTACTTAAATATGCGTTACAATTGAACTATGTTGATTAATCATTTGCAGTGTGAGCAGTCTCATTGTCAAGACCTTAAACCTCAGGACCAAGATCAAGACTTTGAACCTCAAGACCACGACTTTTGGTCTCAAGACCAAGATCAAGACTTTTAAAAACGAACTCGAGTGCACTCGAGACCAAGACCTTGGTCTATTAGAGAGGTTTAGCAAAGGTTTTTACCCCGGATACACGACTTGATTTTCAGTATAAAAAGTTGACCAAATATCAGAGTAATAATGTTGAATTTGTAATTATTGTTTTTAATATAAGTCCAAAGGTTAGTTCGGTTTCTAGTATGACTACGAATGTTTAAATTAAGAATTTTTACATTAGACTGGAAGTTACTACAATAAACCATCTCGTTATAATTGCCCTCTACATGTAGGTCCTATAGCATTTGGAGAAAGATCTAGTTTTAGGAGTAATCAAATTACAATCCGAGTCGATATCATCGTTCGGTGCAATAGATAAAGTCATGTTCAATACCGGGGTTCTTGGCTACTCATAATTTCTCTTGTTTTGTTGAAATTTACTACCAGGAGTGGTTCTTCTTCCGAGTCTATATTTATTTCTGTACTTAATTATCATTATTATCAAAGCGTGACTTGATGAGTCACGTTTTGCAGACAGTCAGATTCAATTAGTTTTACTCTGCCATCATTGAGTTCTATATAAAAAGAGCTCTGGTGCTGAGGTTCATGTGTGCATTTGGTTTGCTTTCTGTAATGTTCTATTTACATATTGAAAACTTTAATTGCTAATTTATCTCATGATAAATCTGTTAGATTTTTAGTTTGTCTTTGAATGAAAGCAGTATTCTGCTGACGAACTGTCATTGGTCTCGTTTGCATGACGACGGCATAACTGATAGCCCTAGACTATCTGTGGCTTACTCCCCACCGACGAATAAATCAGGATTCACAGCAAGATCTTTGCACGCCACCCTCACACTAACACTGTTTCTCCTCGCACCTAAGCATAATTTGGATAGTTTTAGCATATTGTGGATTATTAAAATGACGGCTGTGTTGTTTTCGTTTATTCGACAAAATGTTTGATGTAATTGTGTGCCATAGACCATTGGACCACTGGAATCCACTGCACCGGTTCTCAGTAATAATAACAGTGAAACTTAAAACCTAAATGCTTTCTCTGACTTAATTGAACTACTGTTACTATATGAATAAATGCCATTCGTGTTTGAAAAGACTACCTCATAGACATCATGAATACATGCATTAATGTTTTAAATCTGAGATCACATGTATCTTCATTTTGCTGCAACAAATAGCTTTCGTGCTTACGTGATCAACTAGACCACGCTAATTTTGGAAAACCGTGTACAACGAATTAACGGATGACTTTTGTCTTAATCTTCAGCTAGTTAGTCTATCGCCTAATCCAGCTTCGTGCAAACCGTTTGTCAGAGGCTCTAGCCAGAGACTAACTAATACGAAAAAGCGCTATAGTTGGTGCTGTAATATAACGCTACACTGAGTTGTGTCAGACGTTGCTTTTTACTTCATTCAAAACTATACATATCCAGAAAACATTCAACATTGAATGACTGCTTATTTTGCAGACAAAACTGGTAACTGCAGTCACTGTTAGCAAAGCATTATTATACCTTGGGCGAGTCTACTATTGTCTATTATTTATAAATGAATTTCTGATTGTTTGTTACATTATATTCTTGCAGCTCCTGTACAAAATGTCAAAATCAACCCCAATGACAATACAAGGTGTTTTAATGGCGGACAATGTGCCATTGATGAAGTACTTATCTGTTCCGCTGATGGAAATCCCAAACCTGCTACCTTTAATTGGACAATTTCTATAAATGGAAGTGAATCTACAGAAGCTAATATTCATGGAGATCGGCTTGCCTTGACAAATACAGGTCCACAAACGATCCATTGCACAGCTTTTAACTTTATCAAAGGTTTCAGATACCAAAGTGCTTCATTCAAATTTACAACACAAGGTTAGTGGCATCCTGGTGAAAGACTGTTAATTAGTATCGAGCTAACGCCGCCAAGCCCTAATAACGCGACAGAGCGATGCATCAATCTATCTGTTGCATCTAAAAGATCTAGAGATATATAAAGCAGAGCTGTTTCATGTGAACGATAACAAATGTAATTGTTATTAGAAATTTATATGGCACCGCTTCAAGTGAAACAAATCAGGGTGCTCTCTTTGCTTGCCTATAGAATAAAATGATGATTTTAAATATTAATTAGAACATAATGTAAACCAGTTAGCAAGCAGTGCTGAGGTTACAAGAAATGTCAAAAGTGGTGGGCTCCTGCATACATAGGGCCTACATAGTTTTGATTGATTGATTGATTGATTGATTGATTGATTGATTGATTGATTGATTGATTGATTGATTGATTGATTGATTGATTGATTGATTGATTGATTGATTGATTGATTGATTGATTGATTGATTGATTGATTGATTGATAGTCCAACTAACGAATGCGAATTGCAGGTGTGGCATCAAACTATTTGCATGCAAGCAAATGTCCAATCAGCCGCTCCTGAAGCAGTCGCTCTCTTACCTTTGAAATGAGTGATAGGTTGCAAATCGGTCTGTAGTCTTTCGTTGAAAGTGTTGCTATTATAGAGTTGTATGGCATGATTTTGTGTAAAGTGAATGTTGTGATGTTGAAAGAATAATGACCATGTTGCAAGGTTAATAATGTTAAAGTTGTCTTTTAAGTTGACAAGATTTAGCTATTCTAGACGATTTTCAATCTTCCTAAGCAATTTCTTAATCTTCAGAGTTGACCCTGGAGCTATTATTAACTGGCTTTCATTCTGAGCTTATTGCATCTAAATTGTAAGATCATGAAACGCTTATGAGCTTACCTCCATAATGACAAGTGTACCGTCTATCGCTCTATCATCTAATCGTTGTCGTTTTACAACAAATTTATCCAGTTTCCTTAACAGCAGAATCGGAGCACAACGTGTAGGCCCTCAATGTCAAAATCAATGCCGTCTTAAATGGTCATATTACGTAACGGAGGCAGCTCTCTATAGCTAGTCGGCTTGGATATAATATTATGTTTAGACAAAGACAATCACAGATGCTGAAATAATGAGGCAACAATATGAGAGTGGGTCCATATATAGATTTGTAACTGATGACAGAAAACACGAGCTTGCACATTGGGCTACATCTTCACATCCCGAGACGACTAAGATGACAACCATAGGGCCGAGGATGAGTGTGATGTCTAATCTTGCCAAGAAGAATGTAGCCGTGGCCTAGCTATGTGGCGCTGCATGTCGGCCACGGCCGTGAGCCTGTCGGTTGACCTGTGTGGCTGAAAATGTACCTGTCTGAGTGCCTGAGACTCACTTCGTCTGGCTATCAGTTTACCTGTATTGTATTGTATTCATAAATTTCTAAAGCGCCTCTCTCTCAGTGCAACCTAGTCAGAGGCACTCCGAGTGCGAAGAACCCCAAGGAAAAGAAAAGATTTAAGACTTCGGAAATCTGTAGCAGGACACCCAGTGATAATGGAGGAGCGAGTAGGAGGCGACAGGCCATTCCAAAATGATTGACCGACGTGGGAAAAAGCACGGTCCTGGGCCATAGCAGTCCTAGAGCGATGGACTAAAAGGTGCAGCCTATCCGATAAGCGAAGCGAGCGATGAGAAGCCGCAGAAACAGAGGGACTAATAGAGTCACAGAGGAACTAATAGACTCGCAGAGATACTTAGAACTTGAGCAAGGTAGGATCTATAGATGAAAAAGATATTATTTTAAGCTTAATGCGAGCAAAAAAACGGGAAGCCAGTGAAAGTGGTCCGACATATAGCTAGAAATGTGAGAGAAGCGAGGAAGACGTGCAATCAACCGAGCAGCAGCATTAAGGACCGAATGAAGAAGAGAGAGACGCAGTTTAGGAAGACCTGCGAGCAGAGAGTTGCAGTAGTCCAAACGAGAGCAGATAAAGGCGTCAACAATAGATTTGAAGACTTAAGAGTGCAAAAATACAATGCTACCTGTCGCCCACTGTACATTTGTAAAGTGTGTATCTAAGTACTTTCATACTTATGTATTACATACTCTGTCTGTCTACAAACGCGAAAGAAGACGAAGACTGCAATATCTGGAAAGGCACAATTACAAAATATTGATTAGCATTATTTAAAAGAGATGGTACGGTACTCTTAGATCAAAGAGTGGGGGTACACGTACTCCTCGTGTCCCCGAAAATTGCGCCTATGATGGTGGGTGACATGCCAAATGATTGATGTAGTCACTGGAGGTGAATACTTGTAGTTAGGGGTCCACGGGTAAGACATTTTCCGCCGGAAACCGAATTCAAGTATTTGGATGTATTTTTGCCGGATCCGGTAACGAACCGGAAACGAACCGGGTACCATTTGTTCCATATGCGAAGCTTCACATTTTCATGTAATAAGAAATTATCGACATAAATTTGTGTAGGCCTACTTGTAATAAGTGACTAATACAATTTGAATTGTAGTCATTTCTGTGCAGTTGTAAAGTTTTCTGTGTAATTGTTTTAAGGTTCAACATTTATAATTTTATATAAGTAAGTTTATTGAATAAGTTTTTAAAGAAAAGAAAATTTGTAAAGAAAATTTTTTGCAACTATTTGCGTCTACAATTTTTGCCGAGGCGAATACTTCCGGAAACGGGATTTCCGGCGGAAGCGAATATCCGAGGCGGTTTCCGGTGGACCCCTACTTGTAGTCAACTGTGTCGGATGCAACAGACTGACCCAGAAGAGAGAGACTGTTGAAAGTCTGTATGTTCTAATGGAATGGTTGATTAGTTGAGTCGTGAATGCGGCGGTTGTATCGGCACAATCCTTCAGCAGCCACTTGGTAGGAGGTCGGCCGTTGACTGCATATTTCGAGTGTTTACATTGACTGACCCTGAAATGATGGAAGGCTGACTGGGCGATAGATAGCATGGTATTTTTTCTTGGATGGTGATCTCTCCCCGTCCTGGTAAAACCAAAATCATATCAACATCACCAAGAAGCCACTCAACTATTGCAGAAAATGCTTGTTATTTGACTAATGCTACAACCTCAGGATAACAGTCTATTAATTAGGGCTGATTCGATCAGTCCACTAAGCCGGGACGCGATCCCTTTCTGCGCGTTGCTCGTATTTCATCTCGGACAAAGAGGAGCGCGGAATTATGGGCCTCTGCTCTGATAAACAGCCATGCTCCGAGCGCAGCAGTTGGCGTCGAACCGTGGGCGTTCGTGCTGGATAATTAGACCCATTTCCGCTTATCGACACACTGTGCCAGTCAATCGATTCGGAGACTTTTGCCAATTGCACTAACTTAGATAACGAGGCTCGGTGGCCGATTGGCTACAGCGGGTCTGCTTGTGGCGGAGAATACGTGTTCGAGGCTCCATTGAGACGGTTACTGTGTTTTATGGACCATGAGGAAGTGTCCTTCAATCATAGTTACACAGCGCCATCAAGTGGTGCTTAGTCATAGTTATAGTTGCCAGTGCCGTCTTAACACTGCAGCACTGTAGGCCCTGAGCAATACACTGGGGCCCATGCCCAACCACGAGGATGATAAAAATTTAAACGGTCAATAAAATTTTGACTATAGATTTATTGTCGGGCTGTACCGAACATTCGCTTCGTATTCGCTTCGGGGCCTAATAGTGGGCCAAATAGCTATTCGGTATTCGGCCGAATTGTAGCGGTCGGACCGAATACGAATAGTGGCAACGTGACATCTATTTCTGCATATGCGGCTGCTATAGCGAGTGGACTGAAGTAACTCTCTCTTTAACATAATAATTATATGCTGTGGTTGCAGCCAGGCGTTGCCTACTGCCTGGACCACGGTATCGCAGTGTCAGTGGTCTCATTCTTTGTGTACAGTGAGTAAACGTTAACGTATTTTTGAATGTTGTCGGGTGACCTATTTTGTACACTAGTCCAATTATTCGTATTCGGCCGAATAGTGATAATCACCTATTCGGTACAGCCCTACTACTAATATTCTTAGTCTTTAAATCCTCTTATTTAACCAGTCTGTACAAGGATGCGGTGTGTCAGCGTTTATAAGTAATAAACGAATATGATAATAATAATATTTGGGAGCCATATCATGAGCTAGGGCCTACCTTATAGTAAGCATGTGTCATTGTGGAGTCATCTTCTAAAGAGGAACAAAATTTTGGATTCATGTCCATTGCCATGTTATATTAGAATTCATGTTATAATTAAGGATGAAAAGCAATAATACCGTAATAGTTATGAGGGTAATAGACAGAACGTGAAATGATGATAATTATGTTAACTGATATAGGCCTAATTTCAATTTTTCAATTCAATTCAACTTTATTGATCCGAATTCAATACAAAAGTACAGTGGGCACCAATCGGAATGTAAAAACATTCGGGATACAATAGGGAAAGCCCAAAAGGGACATAGGTCCCGCTTAATTAGGGCTGCCTATTTGTTACATAGTAATAAGATGACACCAAAAAAGAAAAGGAAAAAATGATGGGGACAAAAACCAGGCCCTGAAAATAATGTCCTCGAGGTATAGTATGAATGAAAAGTAAAGGACTAGTTGAAAATACAAGAAAATGCAAACAAACAAAACAAAAACAAACAAAAAACCGAAAAGAAAATGCATCAGATGATCAGCATGGCTCAGCCGAGCACCTATTACTGTAAACAGGATTACAGAAAAGAACTTGGTAAAATAAACAATGTGTTTATCTGTACAAAGGCATTTTGAATTGCAAATTGACTTAAGTATTTCAAACATTTTTAGTGACTGTCGATGGGCCGGAAACAAGCCAGAGTAAGTTTGCTTGTGTACCATTATTATGTAATTATTTAACATTTTAGAAGTCTCATATTACTCAAAGTTATGTTGATGATTAAGTTTTCTTCATAGCCACAGTAAATGTTAAATAATATGATAGTGATGCTGTGGCAGCTACCACTACTACTGCCGTTAACTTGACGATGACGACGATGGTGCTGATGACAGTGATGATGAGATGATTATAACTATTTTGAAAAGGATGATTATGATTTTGATTGATTAATCATGCTCAGTTTAATGGTGCAGCAGCCGAGATGGCTGCTGATGATTTTGTCTTGTTCATTTGGATGACCTGGTTCACTGTATGCGGAATTTGCTCCATTCTCATAGGTTCAGACGTCTATCATGTCCAAGTTTTTACTTTGGCATTATTTCTTGATATCATGTGTTTTGCTAGGTACTTGGATGCATATAATCACAATATAAATGCCATTTTGAATTGGATAATGTATAAAAGGTAGACTGGTTCCTATTGGACAGGGACCAGTCTACCTCATAGGCGTATGTGTTGATAGGCCTATGATCTACCTCACAGGCCTATACATGGATGACATGCCATATGATTGATGGATCACTAGTGGAGACGTTGATATATATTGCAGATGGCACATGCAAGCTCCGGCTTGCTTGTGCCGTCTACTCTGGTAAAATCTCGAATTAGGCGATGATGCAGCGAAGTAGGATCTTTTGCAGTGGTATAACTACAAATCACGAGATACTGCTCACAGTTGTTGGTTGGGGTGTTATGCTAGTGCAGCGCTTTCTACCACGTTCAAATGCCAGTCTGTGAGCGTAACCAAGTGCTACGAATACTTCATTAACATTACTGCCGTTATTCCTGATCCTCAATATTATTCATCACGGACCAGGAATTCGAAGCACTGTGTCAACTGTCAGTCTTTGTTGTAACTCCATTGGTTGGGTTTGTACTCTTACATGTGTGCAAGCAAGAGCCCTTAAATTGTGCTTAGTGAAAAATAAGTGTGTAATAGGTGCACAAAGTCTTTTACTGTGTCATTGTAAGTGAATAGTTTCATAATTCTTTTCCTCTTGTGAGTTTTTCCGAAAACGAAACTAAGAGGCGGAATGCATTGATAATTGGCCTTGTAGTTTTGGATTTGTTATTTTTGCCTGAATTGTGGTCTTGTTCACATTGTACAAACACTTGAGCTTCTAGAAGCTTTTGATGTTCGAATCCTTATATTGATTCCGTCATAAGAATATGATGCAATTGCAATCAGTACACTTACTTTTCACAAGTTGATATATATATTTTGGAAAATAGTTTTCTCTTGTGCAAAAGAGCAAAGGCTGTCGTGTGATTGCATATTATACTGTTAATCAGCTGGGGTACTTTTTGTAGCCTAATTCTTTTAGAACGCCTTGAAAAGTTATTTGGATTTGTGGTTTATCCTCTGCAGGGGTTGTGCTTATTTCTCTTTAACCTCACCTAGTTTTTTGGTTCTACCCGCTAAACCTGGTCACAGGTCTCATTTGGACTGCCACAGAGTTCCATCCTAAGTCCTCTGCTTTATGTCCTTACAATCCTTTTCACTGCAGACCTAAAAGCCACTTGTTTTCCTCTATGGGAGTTGTTGCTCACCAGTATGCCGACGATACACAAGAATATATTTAAGGAAAAACTTCAGAGGCGGTCTCCTTAGCTGAGAAATTTGTTGAGACTTGAGACATCAAAGGCCTTTTGTGCGTCGTTGTCGCGAACCGCCTTCAGTTCAATCCAGGAAAAACTGAACTGGCCTGGCTTGGTAAACGTCGGCAGTTCCAATAGATAGACTTGCGTAACTTGCAGCTTCTGTTTCTTGACTTAGGCATTACACTTGACCAGTAATTAACCTTCTTTGAGCATGTGAAAACAGGAAGTATAGGCTATATCGAATATGCTTTAATCGTCTGCGTCAGACCCGCGGTATACGCCACTCGCTGTCTTAAGGCTGCTTCTACCTTGATACATGCATATCATATGCGGGCCTCTCGCTCGGGTTAATGAACTTCGATCTCTTTTAAACTCTGCAGCTCGGTTAATTGGTCATATATCATCTAATTACCTGCAGGACGAGCTACGTTGGTTTCCCATGCGAAGCCGCGTTGAGTTTATGCTGATACGTAGCTACCTGACCGGTTTTGCTCCATCCTACCGTATAGGGAGCTATGTAGGCCCTATTACAGTGTCATCATATGAGGTCATTAGGTCTACCTGGTTGTAAATCTCTTCGTTCTACAACGCATGGTAATCTGGTTGTTTCCCCGGCGCGTACCTCAACAATGCAACAAGGAAGCTTTGCAGTAGTCGGCCCCTTATTCTGGAATAGGCTGCCATGCAATCTGCGATATGAGCCTCTTCTACTTTCTACGCCTGTTAGGCCTATATCGCAAGTGTTCGACCGTGGCCTTATGTATAGGCCTAATCAGGTCCTGAGTACATGTGATGAGTTTCTTGAAGAGGCGCTACATAAATATGTACAAATTGGTGCTTTGCCCTTGAGTATGGAGCAGCGCTTTAGAAATTAAAGTTTACGATTAGGGCCTACAATTACAATGAATGTCGGATGTGATGGACTGGACTCATTTACTTAGCTGAGCGCTGTTGGCAAGCTGGTGAAATCTTTGTTCCTAATGGACTTATCGATTATATATGAATAACACAGATTAGTGTAATTACAAAAATACTGAAAGAGGTATAAGAGTGATAACAGAGTGAAAGTCTGGAGAAAGGAGTTTAAACTATAATTGTCCCAAAACGCAAAAATCTGCTTAGAGACAGTTTTAAAGCATAGGAGTGGGAAATAACTAATAGATGAACCTTATGGAGTGGTTTAAATTCTGAAAGAAACGTGGACAGCAATTCTTATTCGCATTATCACCTTGCACACTGCATTGCATTTTCCTGTGTGTCTAGACATTTACGCAGCACCTTCAGAAACTAAAGTCGACTATCTCTTCTACCTCCTATCTCTCAACTTTCTACCTCTTCTCTCTGTCTCTCTATGTCTCTGTCTCTCTGTCTGTATCTGTGTCTGTCTGTCTATCTGCCTCTGTCTGTATGTCTGTCTGTCCCTCTGTCTGTCTGTCTCTGTGTCTGTGTCTCTATCTGTGTGTGTGTCTGTGTCTCTATCTGTGTCTGTGTCTGTGTCTGTCTGTCTGTCTGTCTGTCTGTCTGTCTGTCTGTCTGTCTGTCTGTCTGTCTGTCTGTCTGTCTGTCTGTCTGTCTGTCTGTCTCTCTCTCTCTCTCTCTCTCTCTCTTCTCTCTCTGGTCTCTGGCAATCGGACTAGGATCAGGGAACTTTCTTAGACACCTCGGGACAACGCACCGATGCGACGCAGCGTTCGTGAATACGCTGGTACCCTGCGTTTAGCTTTATTTCTGCCTTTAAATAAATGACTTCGAAACTTTGAACTTAAGTGAAGACTACATTTGATATCATTTTCAGAGACGAGCAGTCCAAGCAACACTGCGCTGATTGTAGGACTTGTGGTTGGACTTGGAGGATCCATGATTACTCTCACAATAATTGCATTAGGAGTCATGTTCTGCATTAGAAAGAAACGCCGTGAGTATTTAAAAGTTAACGTCTGCAGGGCATTCGAATTACCAGAACTTTTTGGCGAGAGTCATTATCTATAAAACATTAATGAACTTGAGTCGTTAGCTGTTCAATTTCACTATCTACACTGTGTCCCGATGAAAAGTGGACCCCAAGAAAAAGTGTCATAACTCGGTCAAAACTTTTAGCATTTGCCTGAAATTTCAAAAGCAACAACAATAGCCATATTACCACCAAATTCTAACGCCGTTTGGAAATGTTGCCGAGTTTGTGAAGTTTGTGAACGTTTGAGACGCAGCCCTGAAAATGTGAAGTTTCCAACATACAAGAGCCATAAGGACGTGAAGTTCAGCTACAGCTGGTGTTCAAAATGTCCTTTTTGTTCACGGACACACGACCGTAGACGTGGACGCCACTGTTTGATGGCCCGATCGATGATCACGTGGTCAAACAGCTGCCACTCTTCAATCAGACGCGAAATCCAAACCTGGTGTGTACTGGTGGAGCGCGTTTATCGTTCCCGCATTCGTGACGCCGATCACCGGAGGCGCGTCTGATTGAAGGGTGGCAGGTGTTTGACCACTTGATCATCGATCGTGCCATCAAACAGTGGCGTCCACGTCTACGGTCGTGTGTCCGTGAACAAAAAGGACATTTTGAACACCAGCTGTAGCTGAACTTCACTTCCTTATGGCTCTTTTATGTTGGAAACTTCACATTTTCAGGGCTGCGTTTCAAACGTTCACAAACTTCACAAACTCGGCAACATTTCCAAACGGCGTTAGGATTTAGTGGCAATATGGCTATTGTTGTTGTTTTTAAAATTTCAGGCAAATGCTAAAAGTTTTTACCGAGTTATGACACTTTTTTTGGGGGTCCACTTTTCATCGGGACACAGTGTAGTTCAATTTAATATAGCCTGAATCCATAGCAAAACCTTACCTTATTCAAAACATCCTCTCAGGCATTAATTAACGATGGAGGGCGCAGGCACATTACCCAGCCGGTATTGCAAGACTCTCGCGAAATTCTAAAACGCACTGCACATAGCAAGCAGTAGGCCTACATGTTTATAAGCTACACTATTGTAATTGTAATTGTAATTGTAATCGAGGATTTATATAGCGCCACTCATAATCAGAGGCGCTCCCGACCCGTGTCAGTGTCTTCACTGACAAAGAGAAATGTTTTCAGGCGCTTGCGAGACTGGGCAGGAGACAGAGAGAGGAGGACAAGCCTAAAGCCCTGAGGGAGGCTGTTCCAACTGGAAGGGCCCACAACACTATGCACTTATATTGCGAATTGGCCTTCATCCTGACTCACCCTGCATGAAGCAATTAGGCTCCTGCTTAGCGGGATCAGTGGATCACTCCCTTTAGGTGTGCCTATTGCTCCCATTATTTGCTCTGCTCCTAACACTGATGATTAATACTCTATGGTAATTTGTATTATACGCATAACTGTTGATGTACACAATTTACTGGGAACAATAAATGTTTTGTCTTTTTTTGTCTTGTCTATAGGCTAGGCTAATCAAAAACTTGAATATATTTTGAATAGCCATCCAGTTATTTCTCGGTCTATTTATGGACCAGCATATAGCGTGCACGATTGTCTATAGTGTCCTTTTGCCAACCCAGCAGTAATGAGTAAGGCTGTATACACTGGCCGTACGCTGTCCATCTGCCCGCATATGCCGAGGCTAAGAAAATGACGTCACTATAGCACTTCATACTCATGTCTCCCTCACAGGTTAGCTCAAGGGACTGCTCATCTTATGGTTCAACATATGTGTAGGCTTGTATATTCAGTTATGCGTGTATCGATTCATATTAAGAACTTGCACATCAATACCAGGTCCTGTCTTTCATGTATTTAACAATTCTGGGTTTCAGAACAAAACAAAGCGGAAGTTTATACAACTTTGGACGTACAACGTTCTGCAACTTCGGGAACGTCGCAGCAAGACACATACACTGAACTAGAAATATCATCTGCCGATCATAAACTCCAGATCGGCCATCTTGTCGCAGCGGAAAATTATGAAACTGTAATACCGGCTGGACTTTAATGGTGATAAATAAATATAAGACATACACGCGTGTGCGTATGCGCGCGGGCGTGTGACCCGTTGGTTGACTCGATAGCACATCAGAAGGAATGGACCTGATGCAATCACGTAGGTCAAGGCGACTTGCGAACAAAATATGTACATGTAGGCCTATGCCTTCTAAACGTACAAAATCCTTGGCAGAATTGATGAATAGGGCCAGTGCGTAAATTTGTCTATCCCGGTAAACTCTAACTTGTTCTAAATTACCGAGTAAATTCTGCAATTTTGCAAAAATAATCCGTCAAAATGATATGACGCAAAAGTCGATCAGCAACCGACATGGCTGGTGATATGCGCTGTTGCCTCTATAATTATTATGTTGTCTCTTTAGTAGGCCTATTTAACGACTCTAAACAAAACAAAAGTGGAAGTGAATACAACTTTGGATGTGCGAAATTCTGTAACTTCTGTAAATACTTGTAAGGATGCACGTATCGCTTCATTTAAAGGAGAACATATAAACTAAATTTATCGAGGTTGTAAAACGTTTAAGTTTTCACCTAAACGAATTGTCGGATAGGGCCTATGGACATTTAGAGGCTAATGCCCAAATCATCTAGGCCTGCATTGCTGATAGCACCGAATATCAGTGCAAGCACCAGCATATGTCTAGCCTACATAGTGGACCGTCTATGGCAAAACAGTATCAGAATAACTTGAGAACAAACGACAACAGTGTTCTTCAGTGAAACAACTATATCAAACCTCTGTGTCATTATTTTTAACCATGCTTTAGGCCAGCTATGATAAACTATATAGACTATTTTCACCTGTAAAATTTCTCATATTTTTCACGGGTTAAACGTCATATCAGACCCAAGTCCGGTTGACAGGGGACCAGAGAAAGAGAAGTTAGTCGACCTGCTAAGGCGGATTTCGTTGAGATAGCTTCGTTGAGATCGGTCGAGATAGCCTGGGAGGCGGAGAAATTGATGGAATAAGGTAGGAATTCTTGAAGACGTATACGGCTTCAATTTGTGGTGATAATTAGAGGAGCCTGAGGCAGATAGGGCCTAACGGTGAATGAATAGGCCTAGTTATTATTATTATTCGTTTATTATCGACTCACTTTGACGTGAGTGGCGTTGATGGAGGAACTGAGAATAGGCCTTTAGAAGCGGAATTTAGAGGAAATAAGGTCGTCCCAGAGTCGAGGTTCAACGTGGGATATTGATCGATTGGAGAACTTGAGACGAGTAGGCCTATAGTGACTGGGCCCACTGGGGTCGGAAGAGAGTGAAATAGGAGGAGGATCGGGTAGCCCGGGGCATTGCCGGCCTTAAGATATTTCGGGCCCCGCGCAGATGACACAAGTGAAACTATTTTTCATTGCTAATCATTTTTTTCAGCGGATTGTTAACAAGTAGCCTACATCAAGTCAAATTTAACTAGACCTATACATGAAAATCAAAATCAATCAAATATTCGTTTATTAAAACATTCCCGTCGACACAGACGCGATGGGGTTACACGTCAGTGTTACAAAGACAATAATTAATTGCAAGTGATAATTAAATCCGATAACAGTTAATGAACGAGGCTAAGCGGATTAATGGATTTTAAAGTAAGGTACTGTACGTATACATACTGTAGGCTATAAAAGAAAAACAGTATAGTGGTAAAATATTTATAATTTGTTAATAAGGTTTTAACAGAGTATGCGCGAGATAAAGGTTTTGTCGTTTTTACCAGGTAATGTGAAAATATCGAGCCGTGCCCGGAGATTATGAGGGATATTGCGATCAGGTGGAAAAAAGGGACGCAGAACATGGTCTAGGTTTGTAATGGCTGCCTTAAGGAGGCATTCATCTGCCTGCATGTTTTGCCAATTCAGAAGCGCTTTGAATGGAAGGGGAAAGTTGACCAGAACGTCGCATTTTCCTCAGCAGTTTTTCAACCCTCTCTCTATCTCCTACTTGGGCACAATCCTACCAGGCCGGGGAAGCATACATCAGAGAAGCTATGGTGCATGGCGGCCCTTGCTATTTCCTGCTAGACTTGAGGTGGAAAGCCGTGGGATCGTAGGACTCGGAGTGCATGGAGTGATGATGAAGAGGTTGATAGAACTTTATCAAGGTCATGGGCGGCGATCTAGGGGAGGTGGAGGGGACAAGACCCTCACCTTTAAGAGTGGGGGTCACGCCATACATCGGACCCCCCACCCCAAATTTTGAAGATACATCAAAAAAGGTCAAGAAATGCAAATGAGTGTGAGGGCGAAAATGAGTTTTGAGTGCCTTTTTGACCAGAAAAGTTGTTTTGAGCAGAAGTGTCCCCCCAATTTGAAGAAAAAAGTAATGAAATTATGAAATTGTGTAAGAGAAGGAAAAAAGGAAGAGAAGGAAAAAAGGCCAAAAAATAATGTGGAGACGAATAGCTAAAAAAATTCGTGAGTTATTTTTGAAGGCATGGAAAAGGTGGAGGACTAAAAAAAGGTCATCAATTTTTTGGAAGATGAGATTAACATTTTCAGGATTTTTTAAAATGAGACCCGGGAGGGAAAAGTCTACGGACGAAAAACTTTACCATGGCACTGGGAAAAATTAGTAAAAAGAGGCTAATGACTAAAAAAAATCTTAAACTTTGTTCGGAGATGAAAGCGAAATTTTTGGAGATGAAGTGGCCTAAAAAATTTTTGGGGTCGTCGACGAGATCGTGGCCGACTTTGTCCCCCCCCACCTCTCAGACAAGATCGCCGCCACTGATCAGAGCAGATTATTATTCCTAGGACTCGCAAAGAAGTTACCCGGAGTGCTCCTGACATTCGGACACCCGGGTAGAACCATATTTGCTTGTCGTAACACACGGCTCTGGGAAGGCACAATAATGAAATATTGATTGGCATTGTTCAAAAAGTGGGGGTACGGTACCCCTCAGTCCAAAAAGTAGGGGTACCCCACAAATTACGCCTATGATCAGAGTGCCGTAGAGACCACTACAGTTATCTCTTGAAGCAGAATATATCACTGTGTTGGTCGACAATTGCCAACACAGAGGACGGGTAAGGAACTTACTCCGAAAATGTGGTGCATGACGATATACGATTGAGGCCGGTATGCCACACACGGAAATGGATCGAGACACGTGACGGTGGGAAGACTAGTTGTCCGGTGCCTAGACCAGGTGCCTAGACGACATGACGCATATGCGTGTGTCTAGGACGGTATGACGTAGAGACTTGTCATGTGTATTTCCTGTTCCTGAAACTTAGAAAACGTTTGGTGTCCCTTATAAATGGCGATAGTTCAAGATTCACGAGATGTAGAATGGTACGTCAAGATTTAGATCAGGTGGAGAGTTGGAGGAAGCCCGCGGCTAAGAAGGCACACAAAAGAGGAAGACTCCTGCTGGTAAGAGAACGAACCCTGTTCTGAGAGACGGCCATCCTCAGGATATTGCCCATCCGGCGATCGCGGTAGATGCAGTCAGGGTACCGGCCCGCTATTCCGGGGTCCGCTATTCCGGGGCCTACTATTCCGGGGGTCCGCTATTCCGGGGTCCGCTATTCCGGGGGTCCGCCGGAATATAAATACATACAACATACATACACACACAAGTGCATACATACATACATACATACATACATACATACATACACGTACGTACATACATGCATGTACATACATACATGCATGTACATACATACATATATGTATGTACATATATACATACACACATACACACGTACATATATAGATACATATATGTATGTTCATACATACATATACACGTACATGTATACATATACATACATACATGTACATACATACGTGCATATACATGTACATACATACATACACACACACACATATACACACACGCATACATGTATGTACATACAAACACATATGTAAATACATACATACATTCATACATACATACATACTTACATACATACATACATACATACATAAACACGTACAAACACACATACATACATACGTATATACATTCATGCATACATACATACATGAATTGGGTTTAGCTATGCATGCATAAATACATATGTATGTATTTATGCACGCATGTATGTATGTATGTATCCATGCATGTACGTATGTAATACGTATGTATGTAGTATGCATGTATGTTCATACATGTATGTAGGTACATACATGTTTCTATGTATGTATGTATATATGTACACACATGTATGATGTATGTACATACATCTATGTATGTATGTATGTAGGTATGTATGTACGTACATGTATCTATGTAAGTGTGTAGGTATGTATGTCTGTATGTACATACATGTATGTATGTACATACATGTATGCATGCGTGTATGTATGTATATATGTATGTACGTGTGTACGTACGTATGTATGTATGTATGTATGGTTGTATGTATGTACGTACGTGTGTATGTATATACATATGTATGTATGTATGTTTATAATGTTTGTATTTATGTACATACATATACGTATGTATGTTCATACATGTATATATGTACATACATGTATGTATGCCTAAATGTATGCATGTACATACATGTCTGTATGTCTGTATATGTATATGTATATGTATATGTATAAACAAGTGTCAAGTAGTTTTTCATGTACATATATATATGTAAGTTACTTGCATGTATGGATGTATATACGTGTATGTAAGTAAGTAAGTATGTATGTATGTATGTATGTATGTATTTATGTATGTATATATGTATGTATGTATATATGTATGTATGTACATACATGGATGTATGTATGTACGTGTATTTGTATGTAGTTATGTATGTACATATATATATGTAAGTTACTTGCATGTATGGATGCACTTACGTGTATGTATGTATGTACATTCAAGTATGTCTGTATGTTTATGTGCAGGTATGCATGTACATACGAGTATGTATGTATGTTTGTGTGTATGTATGTATGTATTTACATGTATGTATGTGTGTATGTGCTTGTGAATGTTTGTATGTATGTATGTATGTTGCATGTATGTATATTCCGGCGGATTCCCGGAATAGCGGACCCCGGAATAGCGGACCCCCGGAATAGTGGGCCCCGTAATAGCGGACCGGAACCGCAGTCAGACACTGAGACAGAACCTTATAGTGTTGCCTTTCTTAAGGAATTAGCGGCTAACACTGAACCTCCTCTGACAGGAAGGTCCCTATGAACAGAGTTAGAAAACAGCCATTTTACGTTTTACCCTGGTTGTCAGGCCCGGTTCGTCCATATGGGCAACTGGGCAGCCGCCCAGGGCCGCCGATTTTTAGGGGCCGCCAATTTTCCATTTTTTCAAAAATTTTAATTATTATTCGTAAAAAGAGGTGAATGACTAAAAACAGGTCATCAACTTTTTCTGTGCTTAGCGCCGCCGGTTTGCCTAGGGCCGCCGATTTCGCCGATTTGCCCAGGGCCGCCAAATGTCTTGAGCCGGGCCTGCTGGTTGTAGACGCTTAGTTTGGGTGGATTTGAGGTTGAGGAAAAGAATCCACTTAAATTAGGCATCTACCGTCGTCTACGCCGTCTACAACTCATCCAAAATTCACTCATTTAAATTTTGTGGCTAAGATGGAGATGGTGTTAAATTTGGATACTGCGGCGAAACAGCGCAATACTGCACTGCTCAGCCATTCAGAACGGTTGGCACTGTAGCCAATCAAATCGCTCGGCACTCCACGTTTATGACTTCAGCCAATCAGACGTTTGAATATTTACAATGTAGGCGCGTTGTGCTGTGCGTACCTGGTGTCGGGGAGAATGCGAACTGCGATATGTAGGTCTAAGCATTAACGATTACGTGCGATTCGTATAGCACAACGGGTTTAGCAAGTCCTACTTCCTCGTGCGCGTTAAATGTGAGATCCTTGATTGAGGCCTATACAGCTAAACTGTATACCGTCACTTGTTGGCTTTGTTTAACGTCTGCGTAGTGTCAGTTATTAAATTAGCTGTGAAATATTTTTAAATGTCATGCAGACAGTGTCTTATCGGCGTAAGAACACGTAACGAGTCGTAAACATCTTTGTGGTGCTCGTCGCTGATAACGTCTGTGAAATTTGTTTAATATTCGGATATATTTAGGTAAGATTAATCCTGCGTTTAGCTTTAAAATGAGTAGACTAACCGTAGGCATGCACTATCGGTGGCAAGACTGGATGGCAAAGGAGAGGATTGACCACCCACTGTGACATACCGAGTCTAACAAATATTAGGCCTCTACCATTTGATGCCCATGGCGGCTTCTCAGGCTAGATTAAGGAACTGCTTTTCCCCATATCCTTAGTCTACCGCTTATTCGCCTTCTATACCTGCTGATTCTGCTCTCTTCCTCTTCCCCTCTTCTCTGCCCTCCCCTCATCCTCCTTCCCTCCTATTCTACTAGGGCTTTTAATTGTCTTTAAAAAAAAATTCAACTCAGTTTGAACAGTTTTTATTTGTACATTCGTAGGGGGTATACTATGTGGGTGTAAATTTATGGACTACTGCTGATTGGTAACAAACTGTACATTATAGCCAGAGGCACAAGTAGTCAAACACATGTATTCCAATCCTACAGAACCTGACTATGAAATTTCTAAGAATTTTCACAAATCAGGCAGCAATATAGGGAACCTTTTTTAGCCAGAAGTCCAGTACCTGGATGAACACAAGGAGGGGCCTATGGGACAGCAAATACAGAAGGCATGGAACCCCTAAAAACTAGAGGTTTGGGAGCTTTGTAAGCTCCTCAGCTTGGTCCAGGGCAGAACCCCAGAAGCTAACACATGTTCTAATCTAATTAGCCTAAGGGGTTCCAGATCCCTGAACTCCCAGCCGGCTACACCACAGAATTCAAGTTATCGGTGAAAAGTTGCCATTTTGACACATGGAAGCATGAATTATGGAAATAGCATGTAGCATGGTGTTGCGTTATATTTTAAGAGTGTCAGAATGAAAGGTCATTGAAGGTCTTGGAGGCACCAGACCATAATTGCAACATATGATTTTGTTCCAACGAATGTGGTTAAATCATGATGTCCGTGGTCCACCAACTTTTGTGGGCAAATATTTGTTCAGGACGATGTTACAATTCCAGACAGCATGTAGTTCCTGGTCCCAAAATTTTTATGTATGCCTTCCTGTTCACCTTTGCAGCCTTTAACTTTCCATTGTATAAATGTCTAAAATTGTGTTTGCTGGACCATGTTAATATGAAGTAAATCGTCCACTGTATAAATTTGATGTATAGTATAAATTTATAACTTAAGTTGCAGTTCATCATCAATTCCTTATGCCAACTATCATTTTTAAGTCCAGCAAGTCTTATTATGTCTCCGTTTATGTTTTCTATCCAGTGCAGTCTTAGTCTTCCTGTGTTTCTCTTTCCTTTGAATCTTGCTTGGAGTGCTTTGTGTGGGATCAATCAGACAATAATCTTACCACATGGAAAACCACTGGAATCTTCACTGAATGACTTTGTCTAGCAGGTTTGATTGGATATCAAGGAACTGTGTTATCTTGTCATTTCTAAATTTCTATCGTCTTGAAATTCTTAAGGTTTTCTATAGCCAACTAATTGGTATGAGGATTATTTTCTCATTTTGATTTAACATTGTCCAGAATTTTGATCCGTATAGGAAAATGGGTAATATACAAATTTAGTGTCATCAATGTTGTTGCTGCTCCTCCTTTTCTCATCATCGTCGTCGTCATCATCATCAGTTCCTGGCATCATCTGTTTGGCAGAAATAGATGCAAATTCATGATCTTTATTTTAAAGTATTTCTAAGTCCAGTACTTTGTTCTTGTTGTGTCTTAACTTATTTTGAGTATCTAATAATCCGGTCTTGCTTGGCTTTTGCTTCTCCTTTCTTTGATTCTTGTCTCTTTTTAGAACATTTTATCCATCTGGCTTGACCATCAATGTCTGTGCTAAATGACTTTGCAAAGAAAAATTATTTGCTCGATCTAATATCTGTGTTTGAATTCTTTGTAGTTTTGAGGTTTCTGCAATTATCCATTTTTTATTTATTCCGGATATTTCTATAGCGCCTCTCGAAGTCGACTACTACTCAGAGGCGCTCCCAACTACAGCATTTGATACTGTGCCGGAATTTTCACGCCGAAGCGCCACGAGCAATTGCGAGTGAAGGACTTGCCCAAGGTCCGTACGCAGCGGCTAGAGTGGGATTCGAACCTGCAACCCTTCGGTCACAAGGCGCCGAACTTACCACTGAGCCACCACGCCCCACAATCCATAACCTGTTGCTTGAAGTATTATTTTCAAACCTTTGCTTTCTTGGTGTCAACACACTTTTATTGGCTTGTAATATAAATGTAAATCTCATGTGTGCATCTGTCTGGTATGCTTTAGGGCATAACCAAAATCCGGATCTTTAAACTGATTTTGCCAATTTTTGGACTATCCAGAATTATCTGGATCCAGAATGTCTAACCCGCTGATTAATAACAGTTGCGTGAATTTTGCTGGATTGCTGTATGAACAATCATACACAGAAAACTTTTCTTTCTTTAAGGACTCTATCACCACTTAGGCTATTGTAAACTGCTTTCAAAAGGTCCTGAAAGGAGAGTGAAAGTGGACTGAATTATCAGTGTTTGTTGGTTGGCTTATATATCTACAGCTATATGATCCTTATTAGCAGGACTGAATATGTGAAAGTTTAGTTGAGTGCATCATAAGCCCTGTGCAAGGATGATGTGCAAATTCATGAAGGTTTCTATATATTTCCATGCCTTAGATTCACATTTCTATGTGACTACACACATTACAAATTTTCATAATATTATTAAGCCTTTCTTTGTTCTTCTTACTTAGAGCTTAACTTTTAAATAATAACATTATATCTGTTGAAAATTTGACTTTTAATTGGCAATTTCTGTATTTATAGGCCGTGGTAGTGGTAGGTTTCATGAAGACTGGAGAGCTTGACTTTTGACCTGAGGCTTGAATATACATGAGAAGTTAGGCAATTTGAACCCTGTAGCCAGTTGTGTGAACCCAGGTCGTGTGTATGCTAATAGGAAATGCAACAGAGCATTTGTTAGACCTACTAGACTCGAGTGTGGATTGTTTGCATCAGCTGCTTCAGAGTCTTTTCTCAGCTCACCAAACAAAACAAAAGGCTAGAAGTTGATTTTTGGCCTAATTAGAAAGCAAAGCCCTCTCTCTCTCTTGAGACAAATCAACTGCTGGCTGATTGCTTTCCTGACTTGCATGGACAATGTACTGCACTGGTCATTGAAGGTATGGGTTGCTTTAAAAATATAGTGCTGTTTAAATTTGCCCAACCAATAAACAACTTAATCTCTTGACTTTGTGCTGGTAGTCACCTTGCTTGCTTTAATGCTAAGCGGTTCCATTATTAATAATATCATTATCTTATTGGTGTTTTTAACATTTTAGTATTGCCATTACAGAAGTTTGTTGCTTATTTCTAAGATTGTATTGTTTTTCAGGTAATGCTCTATTCATCTTTTTGAAGAGTGCCATGTTGAACTGTGTGTATTCATTTGCCATTTGGCTGTTGATTACAGTAGTAACAGAAGGTATGATAATTTCTTATTACTTTTATGAACTTTAATCATCTCTTAAAGCGGAAATAGCATTGAAACTACTTATGAAGTTTATTTTGAACAGATACTTTTGTTGTGTGGCATACAATCTACTGGGCATATGAGCTGCTACTTTAGAATCATTTAAATTTATTCCTAATTTACGTAAAAGTCTGAATGATGAAGCAGTCACAATGTGTCTCCTTCATCAATGTTCTTTCTCATTTTTTGCCATTCATGCACTGGTCTGCTGTTTGAAACCTGTGTTCTGGTCCATGTAAGAATGCACATCCGTTAGACCTAAGATAACAGTCTATAAAATCAAACTGTACAAAACTAAAAAGATGCAGGACAAGTTAATTTTGGGCGTATGTAGTCAGTTGTTTTTGAGGTTGTCCTTAAAAGGCATCTGCCAGAAATGAATTACTTTGGACCCCTCCCTTTCTGTGGTCCACATTCGGCCAATCCTCTGCCCTATCCTCTTTTGTGAAGGTCCCTATTCCAATGAGGCTACAGTGTTGATCTGGCATAAAAGAAGTAACTGTGCTGTGGGGTGGGGGTCTTTCACACTGCCACATCTGACAAAGTTGTTCTAATTACCGGTAGGTCCAACACAGTATCCTAATGGTAAGGCCCAAAAAAATAATGGTGTGTTTCCGGTAACGCGACCGAGTCACTTTCTTGGCGCGACTCGGATAATTTTGGAAACAAAATTTTTTTACCAACTCATTTCGTGTCAGAGTTGCAGCTTTCCGACAACTGAAACCTCACTTTCTGTGCCAGAGGTGCAGAATTGCGACATTATAGACTGTGGGAAACCAGCGGTCTTTCAATGTAAATAAGAGCACCGTTAATTAGAGCAACGAGATGCGTCGCCCGATGTGCAGACCTGCACGGGAAGGACTTGGGTCTAAGGGTAATTAGAGCAAAAAATGGGCTGTAAGTTTCCCATGGTCAGCTTTTACAAATGTGGGAGGGTTGCGGAGATAATAGACCCGAAAGTCGGCGATTTTCCCACGGTTATGCGCCAGGGTTATTAACCAAATCCAATCGTCGTCGTATTCAATATATTATCAACATCTACAATTAATTATCGTACGTATCATAGTATGAGTAAAGTTTCCTTTATAGCAACCAGCCTCAAGGTCAGCCTCAGCCTCCTAAGCAACCAGCCCTGCATATGGGGGAACAGTTGGTCGCAATGGCGACTGCTCGGTGCCGGCCCTCTATTCGTGGGTCCGCTATTCTGGGAGCCCACCGGAGTATACATACATACAATATACATACATACAACATACATACACACATGTATGCATACATACATGTATACATACATACATACATACATTCATACATACAACATAGATACATGCATACATAAATGCATACATACATAAATGCATACATGCACATATACATTAAAACACATAAATGCACACATACATACATACATGCATACCTACAACATACATACATGCATACATGAATGCATACATACACATACATTAATACACAAATGCTCGTATACATACATACATACTCTCATACATACATACATGCGTACATACAACATACACACACATACAACATTCACAAATACATACAACATACATAAAACATACATACAACATACAATATACATACAACATACGTACAATATACATACAACATACATACATAAATGCATACATACACATATGCATTAATACACATATAAATGCACATATACAAACATACATGCATACATACATACATACTTATATACATACATACATACAACATGCATCCATGCATACATAAATGCATACATACATAAATGCATAAAAACACATACATTAATACACATATAAATACATATAAATACATACATACATATATACATGCATATTACTCAAATCAGAAATTACCAAATAGCAGATTTATTCTACTGTTTTGAACACAACCTTTTACCTGACTCCTACTTAAACTATTTCTCGAAGGCATCAGTCTGGCACAGCCACAACACTAGAGGAGCACCATTATATAGGCCAAATAAGGCCCGCACTAATCTTAGAAGCTTCAACGTTAAATCTATGGGACCGAAGATATGGAACACTATACCGTCCCATATCCAATCCGCACCGACCAGACATCGGTTCAAAAGGCTAGTGAAGGATTTCATCCTGGCTACAAGTAATGATGGTATCAGCTCGACCTGACCCCCGCCAGGGATTTACTCAGGGGATGGAGCCGGAGCCCAGCGCCTGTGAAGTTCACCTTATTTTAGTAATTAAGATTAGTTAAGGTTAATTAAGGAGCAAAACCTTACGAGCCCCTCTTAAATCAAACATTGTATAGTAAAAATCGTTTATGAGACCTAAACATGAGTGGGCTATTATTTAGACGAACCACTAGTAACCTATCGCCTGAACCAGCTGGGTATCCCCGCTTAGCGGGACTCTAATCCCTTTGGGGGCACCCTTTGCCTCTCCTGACAAAGTACTAAGGTATAGGCAATAATGTATTTCTCTTTTTTTCTTTCTCTTTTTATGTTACAGGATATTAAATTATAGCCATTACCTGTCTGTTAAGATTTAAACGATCATTGTACATGTATAAGGAATTACACAAATATGTGATATGATTACTTGTCAGCTGATGCAATAAAGCTGTTGTCATTGTCATTGTCATATATATATACAACATACATGCATACAACATACATACATACATAAATGCATACATACACAAATTACACATATACATTAATACACATATAAATGCACACATGCATACATACAACATCATATATACAAGTATGCATACATACAACATACACACGCAACATACGTTAGACTATCGTTGATGGCTGGCAGAAAACGATATCAATGAACTATACTTGTGAAAATATTAGCCTTCTAGCATATATAAAGAAAACATTTTTAAAATTTAATTTACTGACAAATAAGTTTAAAGAACATGGAACTGTTTTTAGCAAGGTGTTTATTTAGTGACATCTTCTTGTTCTCAAAACGTAAGAAAAACAAAAAGGTGATATGGTCGCTATGAAATGGCATTGTATAAAAATATTTTTAAAAAAAATATTTTCCTACCTGCCTACCCACTTTTTTAAAACTCCGTTACCGGAAACACACCATTATTTTTTTGGGGCCTAATAGTAAACTCCAAATTTCTATAGAAATTGAATTTGGTGTGTAAGGTATAGGATGTACTGAAACAATTGTATGTACCAACCTTAGATAATTTTATCTGCATTAGCATGACCCCACCCTTGTGCATTTTGGGAGACATCCTTGCTTTTGTGGACGTTCTTAAAGGTTCTTTGTGCGAATGCCAAAATGAGCATGCACAATACCCTGGTTAATTTTTCTTGCATTGCTTGTATAGCTGGCTATGAAAGGCTGTGAGGTTGAGTTCTTGATATGAAAAGTCTCTTGTATCTGTGTTCCAATGTTCAGTAGGGTGTCCCAAAAATATTTTTTGTTGAATTTTTATATGCAGTCCGTCTAAAAAGTTTCTTTATGGTCCCATAATAACATCTTTAAAATTTGATGACATTTTAAAAATATTTAGGGGTCCCCCAAGACTCTCAAAGTTTCCCCATGTTGGCATAATTTGCGCCCGACGTGTCCATTTTCTAAATGCTTTTATACATCAACCTTGGATCCCAGGATGACATGTTAAACACCATTGGAAAGCTCTTAAATAGTAGAATCTACAAGTATGTAACTTTATTGGATATTATATGTATGGTTTTACAATAAATTAGTACAAAATTTAAACAAAACTTAAGATTTTTATACTTTTGCCATATCAGTTATTACCACTAATAGTTAGGAGCAATCATCAGTACAAATCTTTGATATTGCAACAAGCCATAATTTCAGCTCCTCCATACCTTCATCTGCTTATTCTTCATCATTGATTACACCTTCAGCTACTTAATTCTTCATTTTGAGTGGATTTCTAGAAGAGCTGTGTTTACATTTTCTGCTAATTCATTCTAGCCATAAATGTTATTTACTGCAGGCATAATTGCTAGTCCTGACAAGAATCAATTATATTGTGTTGCCTATGGGTTTTTTACTCCTTAGGTGTTGGTGGCTGTAGTATGGACAGGATTGATAAAGCAGCTATTGTTGGTGATGATATCTCAGTTAGATGCAATGCAGGTGATGGATTGAAGGTATACGAGTGGAGATTCGAAGGAGATGTTGAATTTGTTATCTTCAAGACTGCATATTATGACCCCAGCACAGGAGCGTTTGTAGCTGCATATGTAAAAGATGGATATTTCATGGATAATACAAGCAATCCTATTTTAAAAGAGAGCACTCTTACCATTAAGAATGTCAATCACTCAAATGCTGGAGGGTATTCCTGTCAGTGTGCAGTAACAAATACACTTTCACCATCGGCATCAGCGATTTCAAATATAGTCATAGGTAAGCATTTCTCTGCATTTTCTAAAAGCTACATAAAACGATGTTTAATGAGATAGCTTACTTTTTGATTATCTTTTGATCTCTAATGATGCAAGGATATTGATTACCTTTCTTCAATTTACTTGGAGAATTAGATGGGTGACATTATTTTCATAATTATAATTACCCAATATAACTGCTTTGAACAAGTTTAATTTTTGGTTACTTGCTGGCGAAATCTGACTTTAGACTTGTATTAAATTTACAGAACAATGTGACCTTTTTAATTGTAATTGTAATTGACATTTATATAGTGCCATCGATAGAGCAGTTCCCAAACCTATCACTGATGGAAGGTATCTAGCTTTTTCCAGAGATTAGTGTCCAGTTCTTGGACCCACACAGGAGGACAGGCAGCATTGAGCAAACTTTTGCCACCTGCCAAATCTGTTTATTAACTAATTTAAAGACAATTATGTCATGTGCAGGAATTTTTCTGAATTGCTATTTATAATGTGTAAGAAATGTCTGCCTCACCAAAAGCTTTGTGATTGACCCTAAATAAGTTATTACACCAGGAGAAGTGTAGGGAGAGGTTTATCAAATACCTTGTTTGTCTTAGTCTTACTATAAGAATTTATTATAAGGCAGTCGATTAGCAGCATTAGGTTTAATGATATAGCGGCGCTAGAACTTGAGATATAATAATTTAAAAGTGAGACCAAGCGGAAGATAACTGACAAAAATTTTATACAATTGGAAGTAGGCTACATTATGGTGACGCTGGCCAATGAAATCTCTTCGAACGGGATCTTTGAATATCAGCTGAAGAGTTGACAAGAAATGCTCGTAGTGTTAAGAAGTTTAGGGACGTTAGAAACTTTGATAGTTTCGAATAAATCCTCTGTTTTAAGTGTCGGAATTAATTTAACTTGATTATAGGGTAAATAGTGAGTAGGTGAACTTACAGAAACGAGAACGAGTAAGGCTGATGGCGATATCGAATGGGTTCTGATGGTTAGTCTGATCAGTAGAAACGAGCTGTAACACCACACTACTAGAAAACTGTTCAACAATCATATCCTGGATTCACTGGGATATAATTTCTATGGTTCTGTTACCCAACTCTAAATTTCATTTGACAGTGAGTGTTGTCACTTGTCACTGTGCACGGTGTGCAGCTGTTGTCTGCAGCCTTTAATTTAATTAAGGAGATACATGCAGTCTTGTATGATAGCCAATAACCTTCCTTATTCGATTGAAAACTGAATTACTACTTCTGGGCACTCCACAGCAACTTGAGAAATTTCAGTGGCATAAATTTTTGAAATTGGGTGTCTCCCCTGTTGATTTGGCTGATGCTCTTTGTAGTTTGGGCATTGTTATGATTCTACTGTGTCTGTCGTTGACTATATAAATGATATTTGTAAGTTGTCATAATGTACATTCATGACATTAGGCAGAACTAGGCGCTATGTCCCCATGTCTTCCAGGATGTCTCTGGCAAATTCAATGGTCTCCAGTCACATGCTTGCTGTAACTCGTTTCTTGTTGGTATCACACTATCACAGCTTTGAACATCGTTGGCCTCAGACTCTGGAACTCTCTTCTGGGAAACGTTTGCTCTGCAGAGTTTTTGAGCCTTTAGATCGCGACTAAAAACAAATTGTCCTGAACTCGTTTCCTGTATAGACGGTTTCTATGTTTCCTTGGGTTCTAATCTTGGTTTTTGACTGCATTTGCCATTTACCCACGAATTTGACTCCCACAATGATTTTGCTTAGCAGCAGCTATAGAATGATGCCTTGAGCATTTTACACTGGTGCTATAGAAGTTGTTGACTATTATTATTATTATTATTATTATTATTATTATTATTATTATTATTATTTATCGTTATTATTCTGAGCATATATGTTTTCAGTGCATTTAAAAAACAGGACCAGGACCTCTGATATTTTCAAAAGGAATGCTACATTATTAGCATAATTGGGGTTGTTTAACTAAGTGAGTAGTGCTATGAAAAGTGGGAACCTGTTTTGAATTATATGCACTCTGATGACTAAATTTTTTTAATTTTCTTTAGTTTCGACTCCAAAGTTTTCTACCACAACTGACTTGCGTGATGGAGAACCTATCAGTTTTATTTGCAATGTTTCATTCAGTGGAATAGCAAATTCCTCAATCGCAATTGAGGATTCCATGGGGACAGACTTTACAACTGGAAATTACACTGCAAACTCGAGAGGTCTGCACAACTTCACTCTGACCTATGATGTCACAGCAGATTCCAGCATTGACCAAATATACTGGTGTAATTTCACTTTGACGAATGACTCATCAAATACCCAGATTTATTCAACAAAACTGGAAGCCTCAGTGCAGTGGAGTATGTTGTTGCTTACATTTATAAACACATTTATCAAACTGTATACTTGGTTGGGTGGAGTATATGCATTTCAGTTTCTTTAAGTAACTTAAATCTGTATTAATATTAATTACCTTGGTTAACTCTTTGTATTGTGAGGCCTGTTATCTAGTATATTATATAAGTATTGTTATATATAATGAAAACTTTTCACTTTATGCTCATTCACTCTCACTACTTTCTGTCATTTACTCTGCGTGTCTCGTTCTGTCTGTCTGTCCCTCTCTCACTCTCTCACTCACTGTCTCACTATCTGTTCCGTTTGTCTCACTTTCACTGTCTGTTTTGTACACGGACCCTGTCTTTTCTCTTTTGTCTCTGTCTGTCTCTCTACTCCTCTTTCTCCCATTCTGTCTCTGTTTGTCTACTCTATGATATTCTCCAATCTGACTGTCATGTGGACTTCATCCTTTCATGTGTGCTTGTGCACTGCACAGAAATATATGTGAAACTAGGACATTATCATTGTTGTCTCATAACTGAACACAGTGGTGATCTAACTTTAGCTGATTTGGACCAAGTAGAATATAAAGCTGCGGGCCGAATGCAAACGTTTGTCAGGTGTGACTGAAGGAAGTAAGTGGGGTCATGTCACATTGGTCACAGTATTGTATACGTTTTTCATGCATTTGTCTCTTTCCCAGTGATAAGTCTTCCCAACTGGTAATCACTACTGGCACCCTGTAGAGTGTAGACAGTATTTGTTAGAGAAAAGTATATGGTAAAATGTGTTAGAAAAACTTTATGCTTACCCGGTAATCATGTTTACAATTATTTCAATTAGTGAGCTCGAGTGTAACTTCGAACAATAAGTTTCAAGTCTTCTCATTGTCTTTGATTCTGTCTTATTATGACCTTAAGTTGTGATTTAAATGTCATTCCAAAAACCTTTGCAATCACATGGCAGGAAGTTGGATGACTTTAGACTTCTGATGATGCTCATTGCCTCATTTTAAGCAACATTGTACACGTAGTGATAATTCTTTTACTTGACAAAGTATTTGATGTAAAAAAATTCATGTAACATTAGAATCCATTCCACTGGTTCTCAACAATATTAACAATAAATCTTTAAAAACTGAATGCTTTCCTGAACTTAATTGAACTACAAGTTCTATGAAAAGATGTTGTTCAGGTTTGAAAAGACCACCTCGTCGACATCATGAATACATGTATTAATGTTTTAATATAAATAATAATAACACGGACAATTTATAGAGCGCCGTAACGCGACCATGCCGCTACAAGGGCGCTGTACAGACAACACCTACAGCCTAGTATGATAGCCGGTCCTATTTAGCAGACGGATAGCCTTTGATGAAAAGATGACGCTTGAGCCGGGTCCAGAATGCCTCAATTGATGGCGCGGAATGGATCTCGGGTGGAAGGCCATTCCAGCTACGCGGTCCGGCGACAGAGAAGGCCCGTTCTCCGAACTTTGTCTTCGTCCGGGGGATGAACAGGTCTCCTCGCACACTCCCTCCAGACGAAGACCCGCGGCACATGATGACGTCATCCCGCAGAAGTCGGTGATGTAGTCAGGCGCCATGACGTGGAGCGCCTTATAAACGATCAAGCAGAGCTTGAACTCCACGTGCTACAACAAACTAATTTTTGAGCGCAGGTGATCAACAAGACCATGTTAATATTTGATAAACCCTGTGTAATGAATTAACTGATGAATCTTAATCATCAGCTGTTAGTCCATCGCATGAGCTAGACTCATGCACAAGGTTTGTCAAAGGCTGCTAGTCAGAGTGTAACTATTCCAAAGAAGGCCCTAGTTGGCAACTAACACAGGCTCTGGTGCTGTGATATAACACCACACTGAAGTGTGTCATATGCTGCTGTTGATCCAAAACTAAACACTCCATATCATGAAAACATGTAACATTGAATGTTAGCAAAACCATTTATTATACCTTGGCAGAGTCTACAATTATCTGCTTTTCGTAAATGAATTTCGTTTTGTTTGCTACATTGTATCTTGCAGCGCCTGTACAAAATGTCGAAATCATCCCAGAGAAAACTGCAAATTGTATGAATGGCGGTCAATGTGCCTTGAATGAAGTAGTTATTTGTTCCGCTGGTGGAAATCCCACACCTGTCACCTTTAATTGGACAATTTCTATAAATGGCAGTGTACCTATAGAGGCTAATATTCATGGTGATCGGATATCAATGAACAACACCGGCCAACACACGATCCAGTGCACAGCTTTTAACTTTATCAAAGGTGTCAGCTATCAAAATATATCGGACACCTTCACAACTCAAGGTCAGTGATGACTTCTTTGTGCAGTAGGAACTAGGAAAGCAAAAGAGAAATTCTATTTGCAAATATTTTGGATTTTATATTGGTATTTAATGAATCAGTAGTCATCACCCATAGTACTAACTTGGATTGTTATTGCTTCACATAACTGGGTATTATTATTATTATTACCATTATTATTATTATTATTATTATTATTATTATTATTATTATTATTATTATTATTATTATTATTATTATTATTATTGTTTTTGTTATTATTGTATAAGTCAATGATTAAAGAACAAGATAAAGTAACCAAATTCATTAACAGTGGACTTAACACTTTAACGATGAGCGTGCACTAAACTGTATTGAAAACTAATCCTCTCGTCATTAAAGGGTTAATTATCCAAGCACGAATAAAGTAATATATGAGGCTTCAGAATAACATTTTGTACCAATCCAATGAGTTGAGTTTTCAGCATCTTTCAAATGCTGCTTAAGACCCACTGCCTTTTTAGATTATATGACAGAATTTTCGGAAGTTTGAAGGAACGAAAGAATGGTACCCAAAACTGACCTTTGAGGAACACCACAGGTAAAGATGGTCGCTGTAGAAGTATGACAGAAACGTGTTTGCCAGTCAGATCGCCGAGATCGGACTTCATCCACTCTAGCATAGTGGATGACATGCCAAATGATTAATGTAGTCGCTGGATCAGAATGCTGTGGTCAACTGTGTCAGACGCAACAGACACATCTAGGAGAGAGACTCTGCAGACTGTTGGAAGTCTGTCAGTTGTAATGGAATGGTTGATTAGTTGAGTCATAAATGAGGCAATCATATCAGCACAATCCTTCAGCTGCCACTTGGTAGGAGGTCGGCCGTTGACTGCATGTTTCGAGTGCTTACATTTACTGACCCTGAAATGATGGAAGGCTGACTGGGCGCATGGGCGGCGATCCCGGGAGATCGACGGGGACATGACCCCCCACCTTTAAGAGTGGGGGGACACGCCATACATCGGACCCCCCCAAATTTTTAGGAAATCCCAAAAAAGGTCATAAAATTTGTTCACGCATCAGCGCGAAAAAATTTTTTGACCTCTTTTTTCACCAGATCAGTTCAAAACTCTTTTCACCAGATCAGTTCCAAAATGTCCAATTTTTTTACCTCTTTTTTCACCAGATCAGTTCAAAACTCTTTTCACCAGATCAGTTCCAAAATGTCCAATTTTTTTACCTCTTTTTTCACCAGATCAGTTCAAAACTTTTTTCACCAGATCAGTTCCAAAATGTCCCCCCCCACCTGTCAAACAAGATCGCCGCCACTGACTGGGCGACAGGTTGCATGGTATATTTGCATGGTGGTAATCTCTCCACGTGCTGATAAAGCCAACATCATATCAACATCACCAAGAAGCCAACCAGCTATTGAAGAAAGTGCTTGCTATTTGAATAATGCTGGCACCTCATGATAACAGTCCATTTGAATCTCTGCCTTGGTCCGGCGGTGCTTTGAAGGCTTGGCCCCTCCATACCTGCGACAGCTCTGCTGTCCCACCTCATGCTTGCAGCGCCGTTGCTCTCTCCGCTCAGCTGCGTAAGCTGAAGTTATTGTTCCCCGCGCGCGGATAGCCATACGGCAGCATTGTGCCTTCTCTGTGGCTGCCCCCATGACCTGGAAGCTCCGTCAAATACCGATTGGTCATTTCACCCTGTTTCTTACTGTCCTCAAAACTGTTAGTACAGTCTGATAACCCAAAAATGTAACTGGATGGGGACAGGTCGGACAAAAGCACCAAATTTTTTCCACGTGATCCGCATTGCTAACACTTTATATTTTTTGGTAGGATCCACGTGATCAAGACAATGGATCAAGAGTTATGACGTAATCATGTCGGCCTACAGACATTTTCGCCGATTCCAGGAAATAGTCGGGTCAATATACGATAAAAACCCCACCTAACCCCAAAAAATTGATACAAAAGGTTTCTCAGTTGATTTTGTTACCACTTGGCATGCTAATTAACATAGTAAAAGTCTACTCTATTCTGACCATTTGAAAAGGGTGAATTTCAAGATGGCGTCCAAGATGGCTGCCTGGAGCTAATATTGTCTATATTTCAGGCACTATTCAACCTAGAAAGGTGGTTTTGGTGTCAAACCGTAGGGTTTATTGCTCAGCGTTCAGTTAAAACATAACTTTTATCACTTAATGTATTATTTCAGGATGGCGTCCAAGATGGCTGCCCGGAGCTAATTTTTTTGTATATCTCAAGCACTATTCAACCTAGAAAGGTGGTTTGGTGTCAAACCGTAGGGTTTATTGCTTAGGGTTCAGTTGAAATAACTTTAACCACTTAATATATCATTTCAAGATGGCGTCCAAGCTGGCTGCCGGGAGCTGAAATTGTCTATATCTTAAGCGCTATTCAACCTGGACAGGTGGTTTTGGTGTCAAACCGCAAGGTTCATTGCTCGGCGTTGAGTTGTAATATAACTTTAATCACTTAGTATATCATTTCAATATGGCGTCCAAGATGGCTGCCGAGAGCTAAAATTGTCTATATCTCGCGCGCTATTCATCCTAGACAGGTGGTTTTGGTGTCTAATTGTAGAGCTTATTGTCAGCGTTCAGCTGAAATAGCTCTTAACACTTAGTATATCATTTACTGACAAATCCAATGGTCATACAATTTACAGTTGCATAGCTTACACATTCATTTAGTCAGTACTCATCGTCATCGTCCAACTCCTCCGGAAGAAATTTGTTATGTGGATTGTCACCTTTTTGAACTTGGCACGGCCCACAGGCAGAAGGCTGATGGACAAATGAGAAAGACCTTTTTGATTAGGATGCTGTATATGTTCTAATTGTCTGACATGTATGTAAGCCAGATAAAGAATATACTTATAGCTTACTTACTTACTTAAGTACATGGTAGTCCATTTCTTCTACAGGAGTAGCGGGGTGTCTTGCAGGAATTGCAGCAGTTGCAATGAATGACCTTCAAGAGAATGTCTGGAACGGCGTTTATTGTTGACTGTAGCGCCACCCTATACTAAGAGTGCTTAGTGTTATGAATACACCCACGACTACTTTAGTTTTGCTTCATCTTGTCTATACTGGACAAGGAAATGCATAGGCCTATCTATTTGACTAGGGAAAAGAACATAGAACACCTGTGTATGCATTTAAATGAATATGAATATAATGTATATCAAAGTTAAAGCATGTAACAGTTCAATGTCTAGTTATCTTATGTCTACTTTGCCTTATTCCCTACCTAGCCAGCATCTTTGCTATCTAGATTTTATTGCCTATTGCTACCTCCCAGTAAGACCCTTTAGCACGGAATGTTCTCACAGTTTGTTCCTCGTGGAAAAGCTGTCTTTCATCCGTTTGTTCATCTGATGAGTTCGCAGATCAGTTCCAAATCGCCTTGTTTCTCCCTCGTCGAAGCTCGACTATCCACCGTTCTCGTGACTCCTCGTAGCTTGATGTCTCTCCCAAAGAGACCGTCGTTACAACCCGAGTGTGCGCTTTACTACTCCAGAGTAACGTACACTTCACTCGCGGAATAACTCCTTAAGTCCGTTGACAAGATCGCTTCGCAAATGTCGACTTCCTATGATGGAAAGTCACGCTTCGCAACGGTTTGTTACGAGAGCGTTTCACTCGAATTATTCGATCCTCGCTGTCCAACGTTTCGACTTATAAACTCAACTGCATCGATCGTTTCGCAAAACCGATCATACTGACTAACGATGCCCTCTCATCGACTTAGTCCAACATCCACCGAGTCGATCCACTCAAGATTTCTAGAACGTCTTGTTCAGTTGAAATCAAAAATCGAACTGCCGCATCTCCACGCCACGTCACCACGGTTGCTTGGTTACCGAGTCGTCATCCGCTTCGCCATAACGGTTTTGATCAGCTGTTCGTCCTGACCAATGAGGTGAGTCCACATCGTCTGCTGTCCTTTGCGTAGATATGATGAACCCCTCTATCTAATATTAATTAATCCCTACAATGCTGGCTTAGCTGCTGGCATTTTAATTAAGTTACATTTATGTAGCTCTACTATCCTGCATTATATAATCTAAATAGATTCTTCTCTACACTATAACATCTTATAGCATGTTGTGTAGCTGGGAATCATTGTGTGGTTTGGGAGATCATTACATCAACCCCCACAATCAAAGAAATAATACATTTTTTCTTAAAATACTATGACTCCTTACCTAACTACACAATATTCTTATCTACACAACTTATATTAACATATATCAGTTATCTAGTAAGACCATTTACTGTTCCAATTGGTCCAACTTTAACTAGTGAAATATATATTAATTTGACTTAATAATTCCTTAACTTATACTTTAAAGCAACACACATTTTAATCTCTTAACTAATCATACATGAAATGATAAATTGTCCTATCATCTCATAACTTACGTTACTATCTTACTTATGACTATTCTAATTGGCTTATTCTAATCCTCTACTTAAGTAATCTGCCACTACATTATCACTACCTTTAATGTATCTTATCCTAAAATTGTAGTTTTGCAATAACAGATTCCATCTCATCACACGATCATTCTTCACATTACCCCTCTTCAAGTATTGTAAACTACAATGATCTGTTTCCATTACGAACTCCTTTCCATAAAGATACCTGTTAAATTTCTTCAACCCGAATATCATTGCTAAACATTCTCATTCCTCTACGGAATATCGCTTTTCTGTTTCGCTCAACTTTCTGCTTACATATGACACCGGATGCATCACTCCATTGTATTCTTGCATAAGTACACCTCCTACAGCTGCATTCGATGCATCTGTTCTAACTACAAATTCTCTATCTAGGTCTGGTAGTTTTAATATTGGTGCTTCTGATAACACCTTCTTGAGTTCTGTGAATGCACTCTCCAATTCACTAGTCCATTCAACAATTACTTTGGCATTTTTCTTGGTTAATTCTGTGAGTGGTTTCATTATCATCGCACAGTTTGGTATGAATTTCCTGTAATAGTTGGCTGCTCCCAGAAAACTTCTTACTTGTTTCTTATTATTTGGTCTGGGCATCTCTATAATCTTATCTATTGATTCTTCCTTTGGTTTTATTTCTCCATCACTCAATGTATGTCCAAGGAAGTCAATTGTTTGAAATCCAATCTCACACTTCTTTGGCTTAAGTGTTAAGTTTGCTTCTCTCACTCTCTCAAAGAACTCTTTCAAGGCTAATATATGTTCTTCCCAGTTTTGAGTGTGAGTTAAGACATCGTCTACATAACTCTCCAAATTCTTCAGTCCATCTAATACCTTCCGCATCAGCCTATTATAACTCGAAGCGCTGTTTATCAATCCAAATGGCATTACTTTGAATTTGAATAGTCCATTGGCACACACGAATGTCGTGTAATCTTGTGAACCCTTAGACATTGGGATTTGCCAGTATCCCTTTGAAAAGTCAAATTTACTGAAGATTTTGCTCCCACTAAGCTTGTTGAATATATCTTCATTTGCCATCATGGGCTCTGGGTCAAAGATTGTGATTTTGTTCAGTTGTTGGTAATTACAACACAATCTGTTTGTACCGTCAGCCTTCTTAACTACAACTAACGGTGCAGCATATGCAGCGGTTGATCTCTCTATCACACCATTTTTCAACATTAATGCTATTTCTTCATCAATTTGCTTTTGTAATCCATATGGTGTAGGATATGCTTTTGACCTGACTGGTGTTTCGTTTGTCAACTTAATCTCATGCTCCACCCAGTTAGTCTTGCCAGGCACATCAGAGAAAATATCTTTATATTTTTCTAGCAGTCTCATCAGCTGATTTTTGTTCTTATCATCAAGTTGTGGACTGATCTTTACATCTCTATATGTTTCTTTCTGTTCTCCTTTGTATAATTCTAGGAGCTCATCTTCTTTCCCAGTTTCTCCATCGTTCACTACAGTTACTACAGTAGCTAACTGTTCTTCCATCATTTCTCTCTCATTGTATTGCTTTAGCATGTTTACATGATATGTCTTCACTTTACCAGGTGCTATTTCAATCCTATAGTCGCATTCTCCAACTCTGTCTTTTACTTCATATGGCCCTTGCCACTTCAACATCAACTTGTTAGTCTTCATTGGTAACAACAGTAGAACTTTCTCACCTATGTTCAGTATCCTATATCTGGCCTTCTTATTGTAATGTTTCTCATTTTTGATTTGCATCTTCTCTAACCCCTTTTGTGCAATTCTACATATTTCTTCTATTCTATTTTGTAAGTCATCACGAGTCTCATCTTCCACTTTTTCTCTGGTCCATAATTCTCTAAGTATAGTCATTGGGCCTCTTATACTTCTCCCATAGACTAGTTCAAATGGTGTGAACCCGTGACTCTCATGAATGCTATCTGTCAATGCAAATAGAAGAGGTATTAGAAATCTATCCCACTCTTTGGGCTGTTCTACTATCAACTTCTTCAATGTAGACTTTATTGTCCCATTCAGTCTTTCTACTGCGCCGTTGCCCAATGCATGGTATGGAGTAGTTAGCGTATGTTTCATCAATAGTAATTTATCAATCTCTTTCATCAGATCTGAAGTGAATTGGCTTCCTCTATCAGTATGTACTCTACGTGGTGTTCCCATCCTACTGTAGAATTCAAATAACGCCTCAGCCACTTCTTCCGTAGTTATTCCTTTGAGTGGAATCGCCTCAGGAAATCTCGTTGCCATATCCACTATCATCAATATATATATCGGTTTCCTCTGCTAGACCTGGGTTCTATAGGTCCCACCAAATCTACACAGATCATATGGAATGGCACATCTACGAGAGGCAAATGTCCCAATGGTGCCCTCTGTATTCCTCGTTTATCTACAGCTCTCTGACAGACGTCACAACTCAAGACATATCTCTTTACATCTTGTTGTATAGATGGCCAGTAGAACGAAGTCATTATTTTAGCTTGAGTTCTCTTCATCCCTTGATGTGCAGCTAGTAATGATCCATGGGCTAATAACATCACCCTATCTCTCAAAGTCTTTGGAATCATTAGTTGAAGTCTAATTTCGTCCCTTAAGACTTCCTTATATTTCCGGTATAACATGTTCTTCTTGACTACAAATAGTGGATTGCCTCTATATGGTTCTCCATTCACACTCTCGCTTCTCTGAGCCATCTCCCAATATTTTGTTAAAGAAGCGTCGGTTCTTTGTAGTTCTATTATCTCTTCCGGCTTGAGATCTAAACCTGTTACCTCTGGTATTTTCAGTGGTCGTTCGACACGTCTCCCTTTTATTTCATCCTGTGCTCGTGTCGTACATCCTGCTAATACCACTTCTGCTTTACTGTTTGTTCTTGTTTCTGTGACAATTTCACAATCACGTCCGGTTGTGTTTTGGATTACTATGGATGGGTTAGCCTTATTGCATCTCATCCCTTCAGCGTCACAACCCTTTACATTCCATTCTTTCTCTTTCTCTGCTTTGGCTCTATTAATTTTAGGTTCACATGATTTATCCGTCTTCTCGTCATCGTGTTTCCCTTTCGGTTGGATTCTGTTCATACTCTTCTCGTACAAACATGGACCCGTGATTAATCCTATCACCAAAGATTCTATTACTACAGCATCCGTCACACCTTTGAAGTCATTACCTTCAATCTTGATTCTTGCCATGGGATATTTTTCTTTCTTGCCATTAGCAAATCTGCGCACCATAAATTTATCTGTGTATTGTTCTGGTTTCACTAATCTCTTTTGCACAGCGACACAATTTGCTCCTGTATCGTACAGGCATTTAGTATCTATTTCATTTACTCTGACCTTGCTAGTGAACTCTTCAGCATTTCTCTCTGTCTCTTTCTTCCACTTAACTACTTCAGCCTCACAATAACACAAATTCAATTTAGGTTCTTCAATAGCTTCTACCCTTGATCCAATGATCGTTTCTACTTCTAGATCTTTGATCACAGCTGCTTCTACCATACCCGTGAGGTATTCGCTCTGTATTGCGACTTTCGCCATCGGATACTCATGTTTGCTACCATTCATAAACGTACATATCATATTTCGACCAACGTATTCGTCTCTTTTAATCAGACTCTCTCTCACTGCAACACAATTCGAACCAGTGTCAAAGACTCCTTTCGTTTCACATCCATTAATTACAACTGGTCCCTGATACTTGTGTTCTTCTATTATACACTTTCCTTCTTGTTCAACGTATGCAGAACAGTATGAAATTACTGCCTCTTGTTTATCTCCATTTTCATTTGATTCCTCGTCGCATTGCATTGTTGCTACTCTATGTTCTCTCCCTGTCTTATCTTTCTCACTACACTGGGCTATTCTGTGAAATTTTGATCCACAGCGGAAACATCCCGTCTTCTGGGTTTCTGTTTCTACTCCATATTTCTTGTTGTCGGAGAACTTCCAATTACTCTTGAATTGATTTTTATCTCTGAACTCCCTCTGTTCTCTAAATTTGTTATGAGAGCTGCTTGTATTCTCAAAACTCTTCTGCTTATTGTCCCTCGGTTGCGTTTTGGATTCTTTGTCTCTATTCTTCTGAGTATGAATCCATTTCCTTTCATCCGATTCTCTCGCTTCTATGAGGTTTTGGGCCTGTTGCAACATTTCCTCAAGATTTAGTTTCCCTTTCTCCTTTAGAAAGCGTCTCATATCATTGTCACACATAATGAAGAATTGGTCTCTCAATATGAGTTGTTCTAGACCTTCTTTGTCTTCACTAAAGCCTGACATTTGATGCCACTGTCTTAAGTAACGTCTAAGTCTTCCTACATATTGTTCCGGAGTTTCGTCTTTTTCTCTAGGGCTTTGTTTAAACAAATTTCTGTACCCTGATTCTGACAATTTGAACCTTATGAGTAGTCTCTCCTTTAACTTTTCATAGTCTTGAGATTCTTCTATACTCATTCTTTCGTACACTTCAAGTGCTCGGCCTTGAAGCGACTTTGCTAGTGTCAAAACCCATAACTCATTCGGAACCCTGTATGCTGTGCATGTCCTCTCGAATCTGAGGAGATAGGCATCTAAACAATCTTTTTCTTCTCTGAAGATGGGCATCTTAACATATTTGGCATTATTTGCCTGTCCAGAATACTCTCCATCTCCATCAAGTCGTATCCTATCTCCATCTTCTCGTCTTGTCTCACGTGTCATCTGAAGCTCTAGCTCTTTAAGTTTTATCTCCTTCTGATTTTCCATTTCCACTAGACGTAGCTTTTCCTCAGCCTCACGTCTTTTATCTTCCTTTTCCATTTCCGCTAGACGTAGCTTTTCTTCAGCCTCACGTCTTTTATCTTCCTTTTCCATTTCCGCTAGACGTAGCTTTTCCTCAGCCTCACGTCTTCTATCTTCCTTTTCCATTTCCGCTAGACGTAGCTTTTCCTCAGCCTCACGTCTTCTATCTTCCTTTTGATTTTCCAGTTCAGCTAGGCGTAGCCTTTCTTCGGCCTCACGCCTTTTATCTTCCCTTTCAGCCTCGCGTCTTTTCTCTTCTTTTTCCATTTCCGCTAGACGTAGCTTTTCCTCAGCCTCACGTCTTTTATCTTCCCTAATCTCATTCTGCCTGTCCTTGACATATTCTCTAACAGCATCTTCTGCGTATCCAAGGTCCTGCGCCACCTTAATCCACTTCTGAATCTCACCAGCCATTGCGCTATATCAATTTTCTTTGATATAAGGCTCAAGATAAATTTCATATTTCAAAGCTAGTTCACCTTGTTTATAACTTAAACACTGAACAACCTTGACCTGACCTAACTCTTACCAATAGTTAGCTTTTGCGATTTGCAACCGTTGACCTGACCTCACCTTCGACAACGTATGATTGGTCACAATTCAAAATTCAATTACGTCATGCGTACTGATTAGTACCGCAGACGACAAAATATGCTATACCTAGCGCGTAAGTAAATATCTCTGTTTACTTATTCTATCCTATCTAAATACACCACTTGTGTCTAAGATATGATCCCAGATCGTTTAATCAATGTCCTTAATTGATTATACAATTCAATCCCGAGAGCGAGCCCCCATTTATGTAGGGCCACCCTATACTAAGAGTGCTTAGTGTTATGAATACACCCACGACTACTTTAGTTTTGCTTCATCTTGTCTATACTGGACAAGGAAATGCATAGGCCTATCTATTTGACTAGGAAAAAGAACATAGAACACCTGTGTATGCATTTAAATGAATATGAATATAATGTATATCAAAGTTAAAGCATGTAACAGTTCAATGTCTAGTTATCTTATGTCTACTTTGCCTTATTCCCTACCTAGCCAGCATCTTTGCTATCTAGATTTTATTGCCTATTGCTACCTCCCAGTAAGACCCTTTAGCACGGAATGTTCTCACAGTTTGTTCCTCGTGGAAAAGCTGTCTTTCATCCGTTTGTTCATCTGATGAGTTCGCAGATCAGTTCCAAATCGCCTTGTTTCTCCCTCGTCGAAGCTCGACTATCCACCGTTCTCGTGACTCCTCGTAGCTTGATGTCTCTCCCAAAGAGACCGTCGTTACAACCCGAGTGTGCGCTTTACTACTCCAGAGTAACGTACACTTCACTCGCGGAATAACTCCTTAAGTCCGTTGACAAGATCGCTTCGCAAATGTCGACTTCCTATGATGGAAAGTCACGCTTCGCAACGGTTTGTTACGAGAGCGTTTCACTCGAATTATTCGATCCTCGCTGTCCAACGTCTCGACTTATAAACTCAACTGCATCGATCGTTTCGCAAAACCGATCATACTGACTAACGATGCCCTCTCATCGACTTAGTCCAACATCCACCGAGTCGATCCACTCAAGATTTCTAGAACGTCTTGTTCAGTTGAAATCAAAAATCGAACTGCCGCATCTCCACGCCACGTCACCACGGTTGCTTGGTTACCGAGTCGTCATCCGCTTCGCCATAACGGTTTTGATCAGCTGTTCGTCCTGACCAATGAGGTGAGTCCACATCGTCTGCTGTCCTTTGCGTAGATATGATGAACCCCTCTATCTAATATTAATTAATCCCTACAATGCTGGCTTAGCTGCTGGCATTTTAATTAAGTTACATTTATGTAGCTCTACTATCCTGCATTATATAATCTAAATAGATTCTTCTCTACACTATAACATCTTATAGCATGTTGTGTAGCTGGGAATCATTGTGTAGTTTGGGAGATCATTACATTGACATAACTGGGACAAACCGATTATCCTGAAGGTTCCAACTTCCAACTCCAGTTCATGGGATCCATACCCTCTGCTTAACCCATCAATATAATGGTCTGGTAGTACGCTCTGCGACAATAAAAGCCTAGTAGCAGATTCGGTTGGTGGAAGACGTTCTGGAGCTACAAATGATGAAGCAGAGACAACCTTCTTGCTGAAGTTGTTAGGCCCTATATCGCATTTTTGCAAGGGAATCTGTGCACTTGCCACCAAAGAGGACAGTCATTAATTGGCATCCTAGGTCATCAGTCACCTCTGTGGTCTGATTCGGGACGGTGAATGCGTTGGCACATGACAGAAGGATAGTGTCTCCTTTTACAAGCTTCTGGAAAGCATTCTGTTTGCCGACACCCAATATGCAAGAAGTAGTGTCGCAAATTGTGCAGGTGCGTTGACCACAGTACAATTCCTTTAACTGAGCTCATCACTCACCAACCATATCAGCTTCTGTTATTTGATAGTTCTTGACAGGATCTCCTCTTTCTTGCCTTCACTGCTGAAACAGATAACATGATAAATAATGTGTCCTCTTCTCAGATGACGTAGGGATAGTAAAGGCTGCAGCAGAGACATTTCTTCTACACACAACTACGCTAATCTAAGAAGATACCGATCTCCTTGTCTTACTCCTCTATCTTGTAAAGCCACATTGTAAGTCTTTACTTCAGATCTGACAAGACAAATGATGATGGCAAAGTGTATAACATAAACCATCTTAAGAAAATCCCCGGAAATGACATGTGTTCTCAGGTTAATTAAGATTAATTGCCCGTCTGCCACGCTACTCACGCATTTCATCCTTCATGTTTGAGAAACTGCACTGGCTTCCTCTCTCTGCACGTATTAAGTTCAAAATCCTTATGCTGGTGTCAAAGACACAGCGGGGTCTCGCCCCCAAATATTTAATTGATGTAATTCACCGGCCTCTTTCTGTCTCTTCGCATCGTCCACTTCGCTCCTCAAACAGATTTGATCTCTCAGTTCCTCATACTAGAACAGCTATGGCTCAGTCCCGATCTTTTGCCTCAATTGGTCCCTCTCTCTGGAATACACTGTCTCCTTCTACTCGCTCTCAAATTTTAATAAGTAACCCCTCATCTTCTTTTGCTTTCCTCAAGACTTATTTCTTTTCTCTTGGCCTTGCGCACTGGGAGCGCCTCTGAACGGTTCACCCTACTAGAGGCGCTTTATAAATGTTCAAATACAATACAATACAATAGGTGTTATTTATCCACACCGTGACAGGTTGCGACACGACTTCTTGCATATTCGAATGTCTTCCACCAACCGAATCTGCTACTACGCTTTCATTGTCGCAGAGCGTACTACCAGACCATTATATGGATGGATAAAGCAGAGGGTATGGATGCCATGAACTGGAGTTTGGAACCTTCAGGGTAATCGGTTTGTACCAGTTATGTCAACAATGAACGCCGCTCCAGACATACTTTTTTGAGGAACATACATTAAAACTGCTGCAATTCCTGCAAGACACAAATTTCTTCCGGAGGAGTTGGACGATGACGATGAGTACTGACTAAATGAATGTGTAAGCTATGCAACTGTAAATTGTATGACCATTGGATTTGTCAGTAAATGATATACTAAGTGTTTAGAGCTATTTCAGCTGAACGCTGACAATAAGCTCTACAATTAGACACCAAAACCACCTGTCTAGGATGAATAGCGCTTGAGATATAGACAATTTTAGATCCCGGCAGCCATCTTGGACGCCATCTTGAAATGATATACTAAGTGATTAAAGTTATTTCAACTGAACGCTGAGCAATAAACCCTACGGTTAGACACCAAAAACACTTTTCTAGGTTGAATAGCGCTTGAGATATAGACAATTTCAGCTCCCGGCAGCCATCTTGGACGCCATCTTGAAATGATATATTAAGTGGTTAAAGTTATTTCAACTGAACCCTAAGCAATAAACCCTACGGTTTGACACCAAACCACCTTTCTAGGTTGAATAGTGCTTGAGATATACAAAAAAATTAGCCTCGGACAGCCACCTTGGACGCCATCTTGAAATAATACATTAAATGATAAAAGTTATGTTTTAACCGAACGCTGAGCAATAAACCCTACGGTTTGACACCAAAACCACCTTTCTAGGTTGAATAGTGCCTGAGATATATACAATTTTAGCTCCGGGCAGCCATCTTGGACGCCATCTTGAAATTCACCCTTTTCAAATGGTCAGAATAGAGTAGACTTTTACTATGTTAATTAGCATGCCAAGTGGTAACAAAATCAACTGAGAAACCTTTTGTATCAATTTTTTGGGGTTAGGTGGGGTTTTTATCGCATATTGACCCGACTATTTCCTGGAATCGGCGAAAATGTCTGTAGGCCGACATGATTACCAAAAAACTCTTGATCCATTGTCTTGATCACGTGGATCCTACCAAAAATATAAAGTGTTAGCAATGCGGATCACGTGGAAAAAATTTGGTGCTTTTGTCCGACCTGTCCCCTTGATCTTGCTAAGGGACCTCACTATGTGTTCTTCAACCGTGGTTGGGCCGGGAGTGTTCCTGAGTAGGCAGTCTTGAAGGGGCGCTATATAAAACTGCTTTAATACTAATAATAATTTGGGAGCGATATCATGAGATGCTTTGTAGTGAGCTTGTGTCATCTTCTACAGCTGAACAAAATTTTGAATCTATGTCCATTACCATGTTATATCAGAATTCATTTTATAATGAAGCATATTAAGCAAGGTTATGAGGGAAATAGACAGAATGTGAAATGAAGGTACTGAGTATGTTCATTCATATAGAATTTGTTTGTTTATTTGTACAACAGTATTTTGAATTGTAAATTGACTTAAGTATTTCAAACATTTGTAGTGACTGTTGATGGGCCACAAACAGAATCAAGCCAGCGTAAGTTTGTTTATGTTCCATTATTATGTAATTATCTGATATTTTAGGATCTCATATTACTGAAAGTTATGTTGTTACTAAGTTGTCGTCATGACCACAAGATATGTTTAATAATAATTATGATAATGATGCTGTGGCAGCTACCATTACTGCTGCTGCCAACTTGATGATGTGACGATGGTGACAGTGATGATGAGATGATTATAACTATTTTTAAAAGGATGATTATGATTTTGATCGATTGGTGCTCAATGTGTTAGTTGCTGTAGCTCTTGTTCAGTTGTATAAAATGGTTCATCATATGCAGAGTGTGCTTCATTCCCATATGTTCAGAAGTCTACCATGTCCAAGTCTGTGTTTCCATTTCATTTCTTGAGTCTGGTTTTGATACCATGTGTTTTTAGTTGGTATTGGATGAATATAATCAAAATCTAAATGCCATTTTGAATGGGTTAATGTATATGAGGAACCAGTGTGCCTCTTATATGTTGACATTGTTACAGATGGCATATGCAAGCTTCGGGCTTGCTTGTGCCATCTGCACTATTGAAATCTGGAATTAGGTGATGCTGCAATAAAGTAAGCTCTTTTGCCCTTAATCTCTGGATGTTCTCCAACTGCGTCTGATTAAATTGTAATAAGACCCGGTTCACTTGGCTAAAGTGGACATCTTATCTCTACGCCAGAGGTTTTGGGACATTCTTGTCTCTTCAACAGTCAGTGATCTTGGATTTGTCATATAACAGGATCTTTCCTTTACTGATCATGTCATCAGTGTCTGCCACTCATCCTTTTACCACCTTCTTCAGCTCCATACCATTCGCCGCTCCCTCTCCTGTCATGCGGTCACTACTTTAATTCATGCCCTAATCTGCACCCTTCAGTCGGCTGCCCATAGACTCCTGACTGTTCATCATACTTCTACAGCTTAGTCAAGAAGCTTTGCCATTATTGGGTCCACCAGCTGGAATATTTCTCAAGAGCTGCAGCTCAAGGTCGTCAGTTTGTCCCTTCCTCATTTTTGCAGTTTGACAGTGATTTTACTGGTTTGGGTTGGAAGAACCACTGATGAGTTTACTCTTGAAGTGGCGCTTTATAAACATCAGATTAAAATTGCATTGATATTGCTACAAGTCAACCAGCTACTGGCAAATGTTTATCCTGCTCACAGTTGGTGGTCTGGGGGGCTGTGCTAATGCAGCACTTTTGCCATGTTCAAGGGAGTGCCAGTCGGTAAATTTAATCGTGTGCTGTGAAGTTTTGTGAACGCTTCATTAGCTGTTGTCATTCGTGATCCTCAATGCAACAGGGACAAGGAATTCTGATTGTGGTGTCAACTGTCAGTCCCTGTTGTAGCTCCATTGCTTTGATTGTACTTAGGTGTGTTCAAAAGCCCCTAAACAGTGACTTTTCAGCTGTTTTACTCTAAATAGCTTATGGATGACCTTGTTCATTCATTCGTTCATTCATTTCGGACATTTATATAGCACCTTTTCAAGGAGAACTACTCAGAGGTGCTCCCGACTCCAGCACGGCTAAATAGAGCGGTGACATATCTAAACATTGTTGTTCTTAGTGAACTATCAGACCATTTAAGTTAATGAGTAGAGTCAAAGAGGGGTACTTAGAGTGTGCTATTAAATGTTTAGTTATGTTACCTTACATGTGTGGCTGAATGCCACCTGATCTGTTAAAGTATCTAAGTAAGTAACTTACTTTTATCAATGTGGGACAGTTAGTGCCTACAAATTACAGTGAATTTCATGCAGCATTAATATTAGATATTATTATCTATATATATATAAAGAAGAAACTCTGTCTGTAGCACCGCGATCTTTGACCGGAATGCATTTCTACAGTTTTCGACCTTTTCACTCGAAACCTTCACTACTGTCTCGGGGTGGGCATTACACACCCAGTGTGAGGCTTCGCGTCCCCCGTTTTCACCGCTTCCATGGTGAAAACGGGCGAAAACCTCTCCCTAACCCCACCAAACAAATTCCAGTCGACCTATATTCATTCCCCAGATGGCGCCACCCGAGAAGATTCTCTAAGATTCGCTAATTCTGTTTCACCGGCATGCATTTCTAAAGGTGCGCCGTAGGGATTTCACTTCACATTAACTGTGGTGGTGGTGGTGGTGGTGGTGGTGGTGGTGGTGGTGGTGGTGGTGGTGGTGGTGGTGGTGGTGGTGGTGGTGGTGGTGGTGGTGGTGGTGGTGGTGGTGGTGGTGGTGGTGGTTATAACCCCGGGCAACGCCGGGTAAACCAGCTAGTAATAGTATAAAAGAATAATAACAGATTATAATTTAAAAAGGTGTAAAAAGTAGATATTAGAAGATGCATTTAAATTTACACAGGTATGAAAGCGATGGCATTTACAATGAAACAATAATGAAAGAAAATGAGTGTGTGTACTAGCAGCACAAAGTCTTTTACTCTGTCATTAATAATATGATAGAAGAAATGTCATCACTGGTGAAGTCAACTTTTCTGTTACGCTCCTCTCATTGGCAGCTCACAACTACGTTATGAATATTAATTATCAATGACGTCACTGTTTACAAAATTGCCACCTTCTAATGGGCGATCATTTCAAACTTCATTTAGCATCAATTTAAATATACAAATAAAGTACTGCTGTTTTAAACGTAATGGATTGAAACAGGATTAAACTAATTTACTTAGGTGGCAAAGATGCTGAAGGTGCATTCCACCGTCACTGACGTAACATTCACACAGAAATCTTGCAACTGTTTAAATTCCAGCACACTATAATATTCCTGTTTAGCCAAGAATTGTAATGCAAAATAATGTAACTATATTGTCCTTCTGAAAGGCCAGCAAAGGCTTGAAAGAAAATGAATTTAGGTAGTTTAAAAAGCAATCTTTGTGTATCGTCACTGACGTAACGCATTTTGACATCGTAATTTTTGTACTTTATGTATACATAATATTTTTCTGAAACATCACTGCAACAATTATATTAATGTCCTTAAAATTACTGGTACAGATTGTGGAATACATAGAAAGTTAAAAGTCTTATCTAGTAGTCATAGATGTCATAATTTTAATGGTGCCTAAATGTCACTGACGTAACATTTAAATGTCACTGACGTAACGCTTCTGAAAAATGAAACACAAAATCGCAGTAAATTAACTAGCATAGTTCTCAAGTATGCAAGAATGCTTTAATTATTATCCAGTGGTGTTGCATACTGCAATGTCCTCATTGAAAGTGAACAGGCCCCTCTGTTGACCGCTATTGGTGCTACAGTTGTCTTCTCCAGGGATGGCATCTTGTACCAGATCATGTCCCTTTGTTGATACTGCCAATTTGCATTGTGGTTGGTGATTCAATGCTTTTATATGTGCTTTTACTAGTGGCTGACTCAATCACATGTCACTGCTCATCTGCAGGCAGCTCTAGCATAGTCTCAGATTCTTGTGTGTCTACCAGATCATTAAGTCATTCATCAAACATATTCACAACACAGAAGTATGGCTTTAAGGTGTCTATAAAGGGACTGCTATTGCTGACCTTCAGCTACACTGCTGAATGAGGACAAGCATGGTGTTAGCCATCTGTATCAGGAATAGCTTTTGGCATGGTAAACTTCCATTTCTCTCACTTCAGTGGCACGCTTTGGATCAAAAACAAAATGTATATTCGGACATGCTGCCTTTGCCACTCATGCAAATTCTCCAGCAGTGTTGACAATAACACGCTTCTCAAGCACACGGATTTCCGAAGGCAACTTTCTTCCGCAGACTTTTAAGAAGAGATTTCTTGAGTTGACTAACTGCTTTTCCATATGCCTGAGCAGATGAAAAAATCTTTGATGGAGTTGCAGCGTGGTCTCATTCAGTCGGTGTGGCGACATTTTTCAGCTTTTGATGAAGTTTGTGCATTATATATTTTGCATTCTCGGAATCAAATTTCCTTCTGTTTTTGTCCCACTTCAGTCGTAATTTCTTTTGCTGCTCAGCATTCCTCTTCCTGATAGCCAGCCTCTCCTCTAGGGACTTCTTCATGTGGTACATTTATGTTCGCTTCTTTCCAGTTTTCGTGCCATATCTCACCGTGTGCGCAAAAATCAAATGACTAATACGTAATAAGGCTTACTATGATGATGAAAAATTGATGATGATGATGATGATGATGATGATGATGATGACTACTACGTTGGCTTACTTTAAAATGAAGCAAAGATGTCAGCTACTGATCTTAGAAGTAGGCCTACATATTTATAAGTATATACCAACTTTGAACAAGTTTCTTACTGTCACTGACGTAACCATCATAGTTGTTACGTCAGTGACAATTTTAAGTTACGTCAGTGACACAAAATTTATACATTTACTTATATTATAACTTTTCCTTGTGTATATAGTTGTATTCTTAATATATTGTCTCAGAAGTTTACAAAGTTTCAGAATTTTGGCTTTATTACTTTTGGTTGGATTCTAAAAAGTCATAATATTTTGTCACTGACGTAACATTGAAAAGTACCCCCCAATCTCTGCTGCCACAGAAATGAACTGTAATCAAATGTTCAAAGTTGAAGTTGAAAATGCTTAAGAAGTGGAACCTCTATCCAAATGATGTAACTTCTTTGTTAATATCAACCAATGGCTGCAGTTATTTACAAAATAAAACTTCTAATATTTTTGTAAAAGAATCACGCAAAACATGTCAACATCAAATGTAAGATGGCCGCCGGTTAAGTGACTAAAAATTATCAAATATTATATAATTTTAAACACTATGGTCTCTTAGCATTTAAATGAGACCTTTACTGTAACAAAATTGCAAGAAAAAAATTTCGGTTTTATGTCTCATTTCCTGTGGAATTAACCTGAAACGAATCAGCTTAACGGGTTTAAATAGGCCAATTTACTTAGGCGACACGGCTTCCAAAGGGATTAAACTAATTTACTTAGGTTGTGAACCGGCTGAAATGAATGGGCTTAACGGGTTTAAACGGGTCAGTTTAGTGAACAGGGCTGAAATGAACGGGCTTAATGGGTTTAAATGGAACCATTTAGGCCAAATTTACTTAGGCTGTGTGGCTTCAAATGGGATTAAACTAATTTACTTAGGTTACAAACAGGCTTAAACGGACCAATTTACTTAGACACAGAAACATATTCTTTATGTTCCATCTAACGATTGACTAAATTATTCAGCAGCAACTTCACAACAGAGCTTATTTCGCACACTGAAAAATACATTTTCAAATTGTTTTTAAACCGTCTTACGATGGGCAAACATCTACCTGTTGTATGTAAATAGTTTGATAATTCTTTTTCTTTTGTAATTTTTTCAGAGGCTGCAAAACAGCAGCAGATTACATTAATAATTGGACTTGTAGTTGGACTTGTTGGAGGATTCATTCTTGTTGCCTTAATTATAGTCTTGTTCATATTGTGGAAAAGAAAGAAAAGTCGTAAGTACATTGTATTCTTGTCGCTTGTAAAAGAATCAGAATGTACTGAGGTGATCTTTTGAAACGTCTTTTGTTATGCTATTAATATGAGAAGCTTGCAGCTTAAAAATGAGTGTCAATGGATAGATAATTGAATTTACACATTTAAAACAGCAAATATTGAGCACCATTACTTTTATACCTTACTGCAGGTCATGTGATGTGACACTAAGGTTTAATAGTTTGTTACTTAATCCTTCAGTTGCATAAACATTAACATGCATTCTTAAACTGCAATTCTGCATCACTATTTGCTGTTTTGCTATCACAAACAATAGTGGCTCGTTGTTCACTTTGTAACATTTTTTTAATATCTGCCTATTATATCTGCCTGGAAGTGACAGGTGCATTTGTGTGCAACCTGGATTGCAAGGCCTAACATAGTAAGATAATGAGTTGCAGTAATATTTAATATTACTATGACTCGAAGATATAAACCTGGACTGTAACATCTTTCATTCATTCATTTATTGAGAGGATTTATATAATGGTCCTCTTACCCAGAGGCCAGCCTAGCCTGACCAAAAGAGAACAGTTTTAAAGTTTTTTTGAAAGGTGTATGTGGTATTCCTGAGTTAAAAGAACATGCAGATATAAAGGGAGGTTATTCCAGGATGATGGAATAATCTGCAACCGGAAAGGAACAATAAAAAATTTGAAAGTCAGTGTGCTGCCAAATAAGACAGCCCATGAAGTAGGCTACATCACACATTCACAAGAAATAACCGACGATTGGTGGTTAATTTCGACGAGAGGTTAATTTCTGGTCAAGGACGACCCCAAGGTTGTGTACAGATCAAAGAAGACAGACTGTGTGATTAGCTGCTCAATCCTCTCACTTTCATATTCTCAGCTGCTGCCCATTACCCAGCATCATGCCAAGCAATTCAGGTGAACCTGGATATCATCAGAATCTCAGAATGCCACATACAGGAGTCCAGGACAGTTGCAATGTTGGCAGTGTACAAGATGTACAGCAGTGGGCCGAGAACAGAGCCCTGAGTCAGGCCAAAAGGAGTAGCAACCCAGAGGCATCAAGTAGACAAGCAGGAAAAAGCAAATCCATCCAAGCGGCTTGCCTTATATGCCATATGTTAAAAACCAGTCAGACTCGAGACTCATGGAATGGTATTCCTAAAATCTGACTGAATTTTCTGGTGCACTTCACTAGAATCTACATACAGCACTTGTTATTTGACAAGCTGTAATGGTTTTAGATTAAAAAAATATCATGTTAGATATAGACTTGTAGTTGACAACTTTGCTTGGATCGAGTCTCTTATGCTTTAAGAAAGGCAGAAAAAGAGCGTTTTGGGGAAACTGGTAGCATACCCTTATCTTGTCTCTTGTCTGTGCAGCTGTTGTCCACTGCCTTTTGAGGAGGTGCCCTTGATGCAGCCAATAAGCTACTCCTTAACCAATCAAAACTAAATCTCTACTGCTGGGCAATTCACAGTAGCTCAAGGAGTTTGAATGGCATACATATTTGAAATTGGATGAATAACTTGTTGAGTTGGCTGATGCAGCTCATGACTTAAGCATTATTTTTGACTCCACCATGTCTCTGACCGACCATGTCAGTGGTGTTTATAAGTCATTGTATATGTATATTCATGACTAATCTCTGGCAAACACCTAGGTCTCCAATCACCTTGCTACTCACTTCTTGTTGCTATCACACAGTCAAACATGCAAAAACTCTGAAGAAAAAGCTCTTTTGGCTGGAATCGTAACTGATATCTGAGAGTATGAGCACATAAACTCTGTAATTAAACTTGCATTGACTATCCATCTCTTTCAAAATATAAAACATTGAATTCTGGCCAATTTAAAATCAGTGATTATTCCACGGATGTATCATTATTCAGCCAGGTCATATTGCCTTCCTCTGGTTGAGCCAAAAACTAGATATTTACTGTGTGAATGAGTTTTTTTACTGCTGCACTTTCCTTACTGTGCCATGAGATTGAACTAATCAGTGAAGAAAACCTACATTTTGAAACTTGAGCCCATATATCTGTTCATTCTGCTCAATCTCATGTTGGTCCAAACTTATGGCTCATCTTCTCGAATTGACTTTCCGGGTATTGCCATGCTGTGGCTTGATTTTGGTGCATCATCTATGTGCACTGTGTCTAATGCGCCACAGATGTTGCTAATTATTTGTTTTTAATACTTCTTTATAGTGGGCATATTGATTGTGTCGGCATAGGCGTAAGTGCTGCCAAAAAGCACTGAAGAAACAGGTTGTAGAGGGTTCTCTGCTTTCATAATTGTTTAGGAACAGGTTGTTGCAATGTTGAAGAGCGTAAGGAAGAAGAAAGAACACCTACTATTGAGGCTATGGAACTTTCCAAAAGCAACAAAAACAATAGCTCAGTCAATGGCAATGGGTTGAAGTCAAATGTTCATACTACACCAGGTGAATGTAAATCTGTATACCAGTAGCTTATATCTGTGTAGAATAATATACCATTATATAATTTAAATTTGTTATGAAGTCATATTTTTGTAGTGTTGGATAATGTAAAAACTTGTAAACTTCCTGTAATTTTTACATGGGCATTTTAATGACCTGTGCAAATGTGTTGTACAAAACTTCAGCTCAACTGAAGTTTTACGCACTAACATTTGCAAAAGTTTAGTTTAAAGTGCAATTTTTACAGATTATTACAGGTCACATATATGTTCATAATAAGAACTTTTGGGAAGTGTTAAGTAACAATAAAAAATGTTAGTGTATAATTGTTTCAGGTGTACAGAATAAGAGTTTTGAAAAGAATTTAAGTGACGATGTATTGCTAGTGGAGAATGAGCTATATTCTGGAAAGTCAGCAAACAAGCAGATCGATCCATCAGGTAATAATAATAATAATAATATAATAATAATAATAATCTTCGTTTAATATCTTCAAACTGACAATAACGCAGTATGATTACAAATCAGTATGAACGGATGATCACAAGTTATTACAGGAGTCGAATTTAACTGTACACGGCAGCCATGCAAGGCGCCCATCACGTCCTACATGCTATCATATTGTAATCATTTGCTACTGTGTTAAGATTTTTAATACGTTAGTGATTCAGTAAGTTGTACTATTTAATAATTTAACTATTCGGAGTAACAGGTACTACTTGTGCAACTATACAACCTCCGACAAAGGACGAACAATATTTCTCTCTGCCAAATAAGGACTCCGTGAACTTTATTCTTCAATTGTTGTTCAAAAACATATACTAATCTCAAACCACTTATTAGTTGTTGCACTGAACATGTTCTATGTAAACTACAGCATTCTTACTGTTGTGGTTGAAATAAACAAATATACATATACATAGAGTCAAGTCTGTGAATTTACTTAATCAAACTGGTTAAATGAGACTGTGTTAAAGATATGTCTGAAGAATAGGAACCTGGTTTTTTGACAAAATTCAGTTTAAAGAACATACCTCTCAAACCAACTGCACTTAAATTTGATGGGGGTGGTGTTGCTGAAATATTTGCCCTTTAAAGGTAACGGAGTGATCATCTGGCATCCGACTATAGCCTTACTTGCTGTAATTACTGCTTTTGGATAGCCAACAGGGTCTTGATTAAGGGTTTTAATGATATTGTGTTGTGTTTGTAATGAAATCTAGATGGTGGGTATGCATCACTAAATGAAGTCGGGCCACAAGGAAAATGAAGCTTGCAAGGTCAGAGCCTTAACAGCTGAATATATTATATGTCTCATACAGAGCTATCAGCTAGAAAATTTACATGGTTACATTTTTGTTGAAGTGACGAATGTGATGGTGTATGTTGACACAATGCAAGTCTTTATTTTTTTGATTAAACTAGTGATTAAACAGTAATTTTGACAAATTTAATGTTTAAATTCAAATGTAAGCAGTGCAAGGATTTGGACAATCAGTATATGCTATTGCAAAAGAAAGTACTGGGTTATGCTGTTTATATTTGTCTACTGTAAAACTTTGCCTGTGAATATCAAGGCACAAAATGAATATATGTTACTGTAGTGAAGATACAGTGCTTTGGTCTTTTAAATGTCTGGGCTTTGAGTTAGGGTAGCGCTGGCTCGTGACAAAGAAACACAAATCGCTCAACCGTATCATTTTCTACCTGTCTTGTCAAACTGCAGCTGTTGTGCTGATGAACACAATGGAACTATTCAGCATACATGAGTCATCTAATGGTTGCCAGGCTGTACAATGCCTTGAGCTGATTTCTAATAAGGAAGGCTGGCTGTATATTGTAATATGTATTGATGCTTTTTAATGTGTACAGATAAACACCTGATTTCTTACCCAATGGTCGTGTATAAGTCATTGGCTAAATTTTAATGTCTTTCTATAATTACAAATGCAGCATTGGTCTTGGTTAGTAATGCAGTGTATGTGTAAGTAGGTTTAGAATCCTCCTCGGTACTTGCTTTAATACATCCTGATCCATATGTACATTAATAAAACATTAGAAGTCTTTACTGTAACAGATATTATGGATTATTCATTCAGGTGTGTGTAGAGTACAGCTTATATATTGCAAGGACAGAAACAGACAGGTGTGCAAGTAATTATCATAATTGTTGTTTCTGTGTAGGTCCGTGCAGGCACAGCATCAGTTGGCTTCAGCAGGAAAGAATTCATTATTGATTGCAACTATCTCATCATCTCATGAATACACACCTGTGTTCCATCCAATCTACCTGTATATAGAGCAAAACAGTCACGATTCCATTACATGATTCCGATGAGTAATACGTAGATGACTGGTGTCTACTTATGTCAATGTATAGTAGGTCCCTTATAAACAATAATTATATACAATGATTATGTAATGAAATACATGTAACCTGTGTATACAAGAATTTCATGGTTCAGATATATATTGATGTACATGTTTAGATGTATATACACAAGACTTTATATGATGTGTTTCATATAATTATGAATTTTTATTCAACACAGATTGGAACGTGGATCTCGTGTTAAATTTACTTTGTAGTAATGAACTCATTTTAAAGCTGTTCTACATTAGAGTCTCAAAGACATTTTTATACTGAGCTTCTGGTGTTTAAATTAAGATGGATTAAACTTGTTGATGATTATGCCTTAAACAAGTGATGACAATAAGGTTCACAGTTATTCTTTACTCTGGCTCTAGGTGTTTGCCATGAGCGTAATGTAACGACAAGATACATTGTAGTTTTATAATTGTTACGGCCCTTTTCATGTCTGCTGTACTTATACATTTCTTCTAACAACGTGGCTGAATCTTCATGAAGTTGTTCTTCAAATTATTTTGGCTAAGATGTAATAAATAACCTAATGTAAAACTTCTTTTAATTGCCTGGTCTCAGTAAAATAATGAAACGATATACGCATAATAAATGCGGTGCTCTTTACATTGTTGGTCTTTAACAAATACCAGTTTTGTGTAGGACATGATATGCTGGTGAAAGTTTTGGAAAGACATGCAAACGTGTTTTACCGGGTCAATGAGTAGTATTCATAGTACAAAACAGAGCTATTGATTACACCAATCAGTATAATTTATTGGTGAATAGGAAAATTAGAAATGTACAAATGAAGGGTGCCAAAATGTTAATAAGAAGTTTTTCTGGCAGGTTATGTTTACTCGCTTGGCAACATTGTATTACAATTAAATCTTGCCATATCAAATATATTATTGAAATCATTAGATATGTATAGTGTACATAATATATGTAATATAATTTTGATTGTTAATTGCAGTACTAGAAACAATCATCTGTACGTACTTCATGCATTCAGTTGGTGTTTCTAGGTACTTGGTTATAAATCCAGTATTTACATATTTATTACATGCTGTATATTTCTTACAAGGTATAAGTGTTAGACCTTGTTTTGACAGCTGGATTAACATTTAATTATTTAATTTTACTATTTCATTCCACAGTTTAATTTTTATATTTTGATTGATAAGGAATTTCTATTTCATATCTGGCTTTCAACTTGACATATTTGAAATAGCATTTATTGAAGATAAAAAGAATGCAGAACAGGTGTTTGCATTTCTCAGAAAACAGTTGTGGGCAGAAAGTCAATGCTGTTTTTACATATGTAAACATATGTGACCGTGCATGAGAAAATTTCACCGAATTTGGAAAATCAATATAGGAGAAATGTTCTCAGAAGGTGATTAAGTGGGATACAGACTGTCAGAAAATTTGTATGCATGTGGTGGTATTCTCATGTTGATCTGTAGACTACCAACACCCACTGATGTACCACTGAGGACTTTGCATAGTTTAGTACTATAAATAGCTTGTTCTGTGCATGATGACTGAAAATTAAAAACTTACTTTAACATATCATTGTTTATAATAATTATTTTAACCACATGAGAACAAACCATTTGTTCTCTTTGGCTTTGAGATGCATACTTCTGTTACTTTTCATTTAAATCAGTTTTTAATCACATTCATATTATTACCGTACATATATTGAACTGATCTGATATGAATGAGCTCAATATGAACAAACAGTTTTGGTGAAATTAATTGTTACAATTCATCTTTGAAAAAAAACAGTGTAGCTTCTTGTGTGAGAATGTAGTCTACAATGTAAGTTTACAGTGTAGCTTCTTATATGAGAACTTTACATGTAATGTCCCTGGCTTGTGCACGGTATCTCACTTGAACATCTTTTATTGGATTTCTCTGTTATTTTTTTATTATACCAGATGTAAACTGTGAGCTAGTGCTTTTGTAATCGTCTCTGATCAGCACTGTGCAAATAGGAATTGTTTCATAAACTTTCCTGAGCAAGGACTGCAGTCTCTATGGGCATGAAAATGGCAAAAATGGAATACAGTCATTACTTGGATGCCAAAAGGCTATTTAACCAAGTTAATCATATCTATGACTGCTTGCTTGTTGCTTATCTGGCATTGTTTAGCAGCCTGCTTTGTAGATAATGATTAAAACTTTCTGTGTATTTGTATAATTGCTTGTGTTTTAAAATTTCTCATACATTCCAGTTTGCTGTGTGCTTTTGGCAAAGATACAGCTTTGCATTTTGTTGTCATTGTAAATATAAGATATGAACAATGAAGTATCTTGACAATGAAAGTTATCAATAAACAAGAAGTCATTTGTCTGTTAACTTGTTTCCATTGTTCCACCTGCAATAATGATCATAAGCAGTACATGCGTGTGGGGAAAGAGTGTAGGACATTATCCCCCACGGACATTATCCCCCCCCGGACATTATCCCCCGGACATTATCCCCCGGACAGAATCCCCCGGGGTAGGACATAATCCCCCAGGCTAGGAAATAATAACCTATATTTCACACATATATATCATACATACATATATACATACATGCATAATATACATATATACATACAAACATATATACATATATACATGCATATATACATATATACATACATATATACATACATATATACATACATACATATATACATACATACATCTATACATACATACATACATATATTTCAGTTTCATAGGGTACATACATGCATAATATACATATATACCTACATATATACATATATTAGGGTGTTTTTATGATGCACATGATTTTTTTAACTCAAAGATCTTTTAACGGCCAGGTCGAATTATCATGCCAATTAGCGTATAAATGCCATATCCGAAATTATATCGCGATAGCTGAACATTTAGGACTGGCGCAAGACGACCGATATTAGGAACCCGGTGACCTGTCTCGGTTTGGCCAAAATTTTAGACGTTACGATGTCTGTTCTTCGTGTTTTCGATCTTCAACATAATTATAGTAATTGATAAAGCTATTGTGGTTTTCTAGAGGAGACACCTGGTGCTACATCAATAGCATGGTATTTAACGCGAGTGGCTGTCTCCCTTGGTAAGAGTATGTGTTTGATCCCCGAATGAGTCTGTGCCAATCAGATAATGTCGTGGTTTCCGATCGGAGAAATCTGTCTACAACAATAATTCCCTCGCCCACTACGATATCGTGCAAGCATGGCGATAGCGACGGAGGTTTCTCTGTTGGCGACATCATCTGAGGAAGAGGCGTCATCAAATAGCTCAGAAAGAGAACCAGAACCTTCAACGTCAGCTGGACCACCAAAGCGGCGAAAGGGAACAATCTCTGTAGTATCCCGTGATGATGCAGCAGCTCTAGATCGTACCAAAACCAGCAGGAATGCTTCTTACATTTTCTCTGCTCTCGCTGCATCCAATCTATATGCAGCACCAGCTGGTGAGCTGATCATCAGTCCTTCTGCTATCCATCGAGCAAGGAAGGATAACCGTGCAGCCCTAGCAGCTGAGATTCGTGAATCTTTCGATCCGAAGGTTCCCCTTACTATCCACTGGGACGGCAAGATCATGCCAGATTTTACAGAAACTGGACGAGTGTGCGTTGATCGTCTTCCAATAATGGTATCTGGTAAGGATGTGACCAAACTATTGGCCATCCCAAAACTCCAATCCGGGACTGCTGCCTTCATGGCAGATGCGTGTTTGGCCGAGATCAGAAGTTGGGGATTGGAAGACAGAATCATGGCCATGTGTTTCGACACAACGGCGAGCAACACGGTTTGCAAGGGCGGCGTATGCATCAAGCTGGAAAAGGGAATTAGGAAAAGACCTCTTGAACCTTGCCTGTCGACATCATGTTTCTGAAATTGTTCTGGAAAAGGTATTTTCACTGCATGATTCTGTAAGGTCTCCAAAATTGGAACTCTTCAGTCATTTCCGTGACTTCTGGCCGCAAATCGATCAGACCAAGTATCGCACAGCAATGGAGGATAAAGACGCAGCACAAAGAGTCAAAGAAATTCGAGAGAATGTCATCACCTTCGCACTGCAGCAACTGAATGCTGAATACCACAGAGACGACTACGAAGAGCTACTAGAACTAACAGTCAGTTTCCTAGGAGGAATTCCACCGAAAGGAATAAAGTTCGGGTACCCAGGGGCATTTCACCGCGCGCGTTGGATGGCACGTGCGGTTTATGCAATCAAGATGTGGCTTTTCAGAGAGGAGTTTCCCATTCAACAACACTAGAGGGCATCTCGACAATCTTACTCTCAAAAGATGTGGAATCATCTACTTCGAGTTTCACTTTTTGTGACCACAACCTACGTGGAGTACTGGTTCACCTGTACATCACGCATCACCCAATGAAGCCCCAAGGAACGATCTTCAATTCTTGAAGGCAATCCATACTCAGACAAGGAAGTCTCACAGGTCGCCCTAACAGCATTTTCCCGACACCTTTGGTATTTGTCGGAGACCTTGGTTGGCCTCAGCCTTTTTGACGATTCAGTCACCTTCGACGAAAATCAGCGCATGGTCTATAACATGCGCAACAATCAGGGATCCGACGAACCTCCAAAGAGGCTTCCTCCCATACATGATCCATCTACAAAAGCGCTATCCGAATTTTTTACCACTTCTACCATCAAACTTTTCCAGCTCCTCAAATTCGATTACGCTTTTCTTGATCGAGATCCGCAACAATGGGAGTCAGAGCATTCGTTCAATGAGGCGAAAGACATCATATCCGCCCTAAGAGTGACGAACGATTTAGCGGAGAGAGGAGTGGCTCTAATGCAGCCCTTCAATGAAGCCCTGGTTCGAAATGAGGAAGAGAAACAATTTGTTCTTCAAATGGTTGAATACCATCGAAATAGATTCCCAACAGCACTAAAGGGACTAAGTAATGACAAATTACTGAATGTTCTTGGTTTGCTTTTGCCTTACTTTTTATGTTTAAGTTTTGAAATTGTTTGGATCTTCGAGAATTACAATGTATGACATTGTTTTCTAAGTGGTAATTTTTCCCGGGATTGCGCCAGTTCTAAATCTCTTTTGATTTTCATCTAATTTGGCAAATGTTAATGTTTCTCAAGGTGGAACACAAAAACAACCTGGCCGATATTAATTTTGAAACTTCAAATTATAGACACACCCTAACATATATACATGCATATATACATATACACATACATATATACATATATACATATATACATACATATATACATACATATATATACATACATCTATGCATACATGCATAATATACATATATACCTACATATACATATATACATGCATATATACATATACACATACATATATACATATATACATACATATATACATACATATATATACATACATCTATGCATACATACATACATATATACATACATACACATATACACATGCATATATACATACATATATACATATATGCATACATATACACATACATAAACACATAACATAACATAACATAACATCTTTCTTTATTGCTTCAAATGACCTCAATAACAATCATTTCCATCGAAACAAATTAATATAAAATAGTGCAGTTTCTGGAAATTCAAACCCTATGAAACTATTAAGTAGTAAGATAAATATACTCGCTTGACTAGCATGGAGGGAATGAAATGAACTTGAAGTAGAGTCAGGTGAGTTTGAAAGTAAACGAGTTCTTAGAGTCATAAGAGGCAATGGGCGCCCCTAAGGGACCTAAGTCTCGCTGACCGGGGATGCCCAGATAGGTAAATTTACAGATACAATGATGGCATTGTACAGTTGCCTCCCTCACAATAGCTTAATCAGGCCACTAGCTGTAACCTCTAAAATCCTCAACACTTGGAGGTTAACCATAATCAATAGCTTAACTAAACTTAACTAAACAGTCCCAAAGGGACCATATTCTGTCCGGGGGATAATGTCCGGGAGGGATAATGTCCGGGGGATAATGTCCGGGAGGGATAATGTCCGGGGGGATAATGTCCGTTCCCCGTGGGGAAAGTATGATGATGTTCTGCTGATATGAATGCTGTGTTGTAGTTTTGTGGGTTCATATTATGGGACACAAATCTGCTTTTATGGGTGATATACTCTGTGGGTAATTTTGATATTTTGTGGGTGATATTCCGGTTTTCTGGGTGCTGCTGCGTATGATGTGCGTGTGCTGGGTGGTGTTTTCAAAAAAAGAATGGTTGATGTAACAATGCACGCAGCTTCCCTGTATGTTAGAACTGTCATTGTGAACAATTATGTGATTATGTTTAATATGTTTAACCTCAGAGTTCTCAGTCTATAGCAGTTTTGAGACTCTGGAGTTTTTAATGGGTTGTTTAGACTAGGAGAACTTGGCTCAGACAGGAGGTCGTTCAGTACCAGTACCAAAGTCTGAAGAACTATCCACATTTGTTTTGGTTTTGAGTGGCGCCTCTCGCGTGAGAACTCTAGCCAGCCGCGGCTCGTGATATCCTTACGCTGCTTCCCCCGGAATAATTCACCTGTTTTCTTACGACAACTCAAGACCTATCTGTTTAGCCGTGGCTGGGCTGGGAGCGCCTCTGAGTAGGTCTCTTGAAGAAGCGCTATATAAATGTCCAGAATGAATGAATGAATGAATGAATTTGTATTCATCTTTATCGCCTGCATCCGTTATGGGCCTAATCGTCTAATTATAACATATATTTATATACTTTATGGGAAACACAGGTCTTGTTCATGTGCCAAATTGTATTGGCATGTGTATGTTGTATTGAATATAGTCACTGATTAGAGATTTGTCCCAATTTGCATATGATTTGACTGTTATATCCTGTTGATAGTTTCTGTGAAGAATTAATTAACCGTATCTACTAAATTTCACCAGTTAATATACCTGTACTTCCTGGTTGAGTGTTTGCCTAGCCAATAAAATTTATGACTCGGAAGTGAATAGTCAAATATTTGCCATGTAGTTGAAGTTTGCATTAATTTGCGTTAAACTATCCTCACCTGTTCACGTCCGACAGCAATGGACCTGTGACCATTATGCATGCTTATACGTGACTTGACGATAGCAAAACTGCCCTTGATTCTAAACATTTACAGGGTATTCGATCGAGTAGGGGTCCTATGGGGTCTTGGGGGCAGCACCGTAATTATGTTAAAATTACCAGGGGATGGTCTCCACCACCCCAATTTTTTTGTCCCCGCCATCCTGTTATTTCATTGAATTAAGAGAATGCTGGTCCAAGCTATCTCGTGACTACCTAGCCTTTATAAACAGATTGGCTTTAAAGCTGTGCCTTTGGATATCATTGCTTAGAACTCTCCCAGCCACAAGTCTGCCAAAGAAGCTTTTTAAAATGTAAAGTACCGTTTGCTGCCGGCCGAGAACCTCCCACGAGGCCGGCCCAAACCATTCGGGTCATTTTTTCAATTTAAATAAATGAATAGGTTGTGGTATACATAAAACATAATGTTAGGGAAAAACTTTTGCAAATGGCTTATGATAGGCAAAACAACTCTCTGCTGTCACAGATGCATTGGGGAGTACTGTTTCAAGCATTTAGCACGACTGCGAAACGGTTGCGGGACAAGACCATACGCCAAATGTGGAAGGGGTATCAAAAACCACTTAGGTGAGTGTATGAAGTGTGGGTATTATGCTATACAATCAAGAATACGACGTGGTGGGTTAGTCCGTGAATTTAATAAAGAATGGAAGCGACTATCGAATATATCAGTAGAATAAAACAATTATCATTTGAACAAACGACATAGTTATTGTATTGTGTTAATACAGATGAGCAAGCGACAATCGAACATCAGTAAACAAAAATTATCATTTGAACAAACGACATAATTATTATATTAAAGAAAAGTTTGCCATAGTAGTATAAAATAATTTATAACTATGGCATTGTCTACGAATGAAAAAATTGAACAATTGCTGAGTGAGTTTACTGGTCCCCCAGCTCTTCGAGGTGTTCTACAGAATATCTTAGACGAACCCATTCCAGACGCAGTCAAGCGACGCTTACTACAGCCACTCCTTCCAAGGCCAATTCCTCCAGTGCGCAAGCATAGAGGGGCGAAACGTAAGGCCTTTCTGGCAGAATTCGACCCACTCCTAAATAAGAAGGATAGAGGTGGACCACCACCCTTTCTAGTGCACAGAGAGCTAGCCAATCAGCATCTGAGAGACTTCCGCGCAGAAGTGCCGCTTAATCACAGGCTGGAAGGAGATGCGTTGGCTTTCTTGAGTGCAATGGAGCACAACATTGAGGCGCAGCTCAATGAAGAGCTGTTGAAACAAGACGGTCTGAAATACTCGCAAGTGTTAACGGTTGAGTTGGAAAAGTTGGCACCAACCGTTGATAATGTGTATGATGGCAACGCGCCCCCTGGCATCATTACCAACACGGCCTACTTTCGAAGCAAAGCAGAACCAATTACCAATGCGGGTAAAATCCAAGGGGCTGTTCGGAAGGCCAAGGCCGAAGTACTAAAACTCCTCGAGGAGTACACCAATGAGGGATCGGGGTGGAGGGTGAGGCGGGTTGTGGCGCTAGACCTCGGTGTTGCAAGATATAAACCTTTCAGAGGTAAGAGCTACTTTCCCACACCAAAGTATATACCCCCTCGTACGGTTATTAATGTAAAGAATAAAGATAACCGATGCTTCGAGTGGGCCATACTAAGCGCCATGTATCCAGTAGGTCATGGACAAAATCCGGATCGCCCAACTAAGTATCAGACCCACCTTCAGGAGCTAAACTTTGACGGTATAGAATTTCCAGTGAAGGTCACAGATATCGACAAGTTTGAGCGTCAAAACCCAACTATAAGCGTCTCAGTCTTCGGGTGGGATAAAGCTTTGTATCCAATTCACATTTCAAACCGGGCCAGTGTCCACAATATTGACCTTCTACTACTGGCCGACGACGCAAATGAAAATTTTCATTATGTCTGGATCAAGGACTTGGCCAGAATGCTGTACAAAAACAGCGATCATAAAGAGCGAAAGCACCCATGTCGCCGCTGCCTACACATATTCTGTAGACAAGACTTGCTGGATGCCCATATCAAAGATTGTCAGGGCATTAGTAAGAAGCCTCAGCGGATTGAGATGCCAAAAGAGGATGAAAATATCCTCAAATTTCAGAACCATCGTAAACAGATGCGAGCCCCGTATATCATTTACGCAGACTTCGAGGCTCTAAACATACCAATCGAAGGTGCAGTCATGAACCCCAACGAGAGCAATACAAGACAGATAGCTGAGCAGAAACCATGCAGCTTCTGTTACATAGTGGTTCGATGCGACGGCCGCACGAAGAAACCAGTTTTATATCGTGGAGAGAACGCCGTGCAAGAGTTCCTGCAACGATTACAAGGCGAGCTGGCCTCTATCAAACAAAGACTGGCCACCCCAGCTAAGATGGTTATGTCAGCAGTTGATCGCCAATCATTCCGCGAGGCTATCGAATGTCACATCTGCGGAAATGCTCTCGAAGCGGATAGAGTTCGCGACCACTGTCACATTACCGGTAAGTATCGAGGTGCCGCTCATAACGCCTGCAACCTCAAACTTAGAATATATCCAGATAAGTGTAAGGTACCAGTGGTCTTCCACAATCTGCGAGGCTACGACAGCCATCTCATAATGCAAGCGATAGGTAGCTGTGAGGCCGCACAGGATGAGGAAACTGAAATTAACTGCATCCCAAACAATATGGAGAAATACATGACATTCAACATAGGACAACTACAGTTCATTGATAGTCTCCAGTTTCTAAACAGCTCGTTGGATAAATTATCAGGAAATCTGTCGCTTGAGGATCTGAAAGTCACAACGGCGTATATAAAGGAAAATTTCGTTCACAATGATGGGACAAAACTAGATCTTTTGAGGCGAAAGGGCGTATATTGTTACGAGCACATTGACGATTACCACCGCTTCGGCGAAGACCGACTTCCACCCAAAGAAGCGTTCTACAGCAGGCTGTCCCGAGAGAATATCTCTGATGTGGATTATGAACACGCCCAACGAGTATGGAACGAGTTTGATTGTAAAACTCTGGGCGATTATCACGACTTGTATCTCCGCACGGATGTACTTCTATTAGCCGATGTATTCGAGACCTTCAGAGCCACATCGATGAAGCACTACAGTTTAGATCCGGCAAATTACTTCAGCCTGCCAGGAATGGCCTGGGACGCTTTGTTGAAAAAGACAAAAATCGAGCTCGAACTTTTAACCGATATAGATATGCATTTGTTCGTAGAGAAAGGTCTCCGAGGTGGAATCTCGATGGTATCTAAGCGCTTCGCAAAAGCCAACAACCCGCAATGCCCCGACTACGATACCACGAAGCCAGACAACTGGATCATGTACCTCGACGCGAATAATCTTTACGGCTGGGCGATGCAACAGCCACTACCAGTTGGAGGATTTAGCTGGGAAAGTCCTACTCTCGACGAAGTGTTGGAAACTCCAGATGACGCGCCTGAAGGCTTCCTACTTGAAGTCGATCTCGGGTACCCGGAGCACCTCCACGAATCACATAGCGACTATCCCTTAGCACCGGAGACCCTGACAGTCCAAGAGGGGTGGTTGAGTGACTATCAGAATGTGCTTATGAACGAGTTGGGAGGCAAGTTCACAAAGCATGTGAAATTAGTACCAAGCCTACGACCTAAGGAGCGGTATGTGGTCCATTATAGAAATCTCAAACTCTACCACTCGTTGGGCCTACGAGTTTCTAAAATTCATCGTGTCATTAAGTTTAGACAGGAGGCATGGATGGCTCCATATATCGAGATGAATACAAAATTGAGGGCGAAGGCAACGTCGGAATTTGAGAAGGATTTCTTCAAGCTGGCTAATAATGCGGTCTTTGGAAAGACCATGGAAAATCTTAGAAAAAGAATCAGGGTCAACCTGGTCCCGACCTCAAAAGTTGACAAACTTCGTAAACTAATTGCGGACCCGGCCTACATATCGCACAAAATCTTCAACGACCAACTCGCCGCGATTCATAGTTTGAAGAACAAGCTCAAGTTAAACAGACCTGTATATGTCGGCCAGGCTGTCCTCGACCTCAGCAAGCATCTGATGTACGACTTCTGGTACAACGATGTGAAAAACGAGTACGGAGAAAAAGCCCAGTTGCTATATACAGACACAGATAGCCTCTTATTTCAGGTGGAGACTCCGAACGCCTATGCCGATATGTGGAATAAAAAACACCTATACGACCTCTCCGAGTTTCCTAGAGACAGCCCATACTACGACGTCGAGAACAAGAAAGTCGTGGGCAAGTTCAAGGATGAATGTAACGGAGTGGCCATAGCCCAATTCGTAGGATTGCGTCCGAAGATGTACTCGATCTTAAAATCGGGTGGTTCAGAGATCAGGAAAGCAAAAGGCGTTCAGAGAGCAGTTGTGAAGAAGGATCTGCACCACGAGCTATACAAGGAATGCCTGTTCGAACGAGAAGAGATGCGGCACACACAAGTCGTGATTAGAAGCCACGACCACCAGATCGGAGTGTACGAGCAGAATAAGATCAGCCTCTCTCCATTAGACACAAAAAAGTGGATATCTCCGGACGGGATAACAACGCTGGCATATGGGCACTACAAAATCAACGACGGTTGAGTATTCTATCGGGGGGTAGCTCAGTGCCCATAGGCACCAGAAGCAGCTCCTCACGTACAAAACCGCGGCCAGGCCCATCAACTAGATGGTATAAAGCCGGTTTACCAGCCTGCCGAACAACATCCAAAATAGCGTGGATGGTGAGCGACCAGTTAGGATCGGTGGCACGTTTGCTTCCACCTTCGAGCTCGCCGGGAGCGTACAAATAGCGGACGAGAACGTCGTGTCCGAGAATAGGCTCATCCATTCCCCACAAACGAGTTTTCATTTGTGAATGAGAGGGCTTCTGTGTCACTTTAGCAGCTTTCATCGCTTCAACCGGCTTCATGTCGAGCAAGCGCGTCGGCTCATCGTTTAGTGTAGCTACAACTTCGGGCAATCGTCGAACCCATTCCACTGACCGTTCTGATGACCCCCTTGCATCCAGGAGCAATTCCTGAGCGTATTGAGCACCGAAGAGTCGCTCAGCTAGAGTACGGTTAAAGCGTTCAACGATGCCCTGTTGGCGATGATTTCCGGCCTGTCCGCGTCTTACAAGAACGTCGTGCTTCGCCAGCAACGGTGTAAAATCACCCATAAATTCGCGTCCAGGATCGACCTGAAAGAGTCGAGGCCAAGTTAATGGGCCCCTCTTATAGATCCGGCTTAAAGCGGCGGCGACTTCGGTCGCACTTTTGTTGATCAATGGTTCAGCTTCTTTGTATCGTGAGGCAACATCAACAACAGTGAGAGCGTATTTATAAGTCTTTCGACCTACTTTATCGTGAGGTAAAAACAAGAGATCGGCTTGGTGTACCGCGTTTGGTCGATTTTCATCGAACTTTGGACGCGGTATGCGGCGTGGAACGGGAAGATAAATCTGCCACACAGCTTGTTTCTTCAACCAATCACGAGCCTCCGCCTCGGAAACTTTGGCGGCTGAGGCTAGTTTCTTCACCGCAGCCTTACCTCGCCAGTAACCTTTAGGGCTGTAATAGACGGCTGAAAGGTGCTTAGACATTTCAGTAAAACTATATATTACAAACAGGTAAACACATACACAAATGATTTTCATTTGCGTTTTCATAAATGAAACTCATTTATGGCCCTTCGTTCTGACACCCATTCCCAGCCTCGACTTCGCTGACATAATGGCCGACACCAGCCGGGCATCCTTCTTCTCGTAATCCGGAGTTTCATCGTTGAGTGCGATCTTCGACGCGGCTGCAGCGAGGATGTCATCTGCGTGGTTGCGCCCCGGGGTATCTTTATGAACTGCGTAAGCTACATCATGGTGGAGGCACGCACGGTCGAGCTGATTAACACCGCGATAGCGTTGTGACAGCCGTTTATCGAGTTTTGTGAATGGTCCACAGTAAGAGTACTTTCCCGTGTTCTGAAAAGAACCTCCCGGATTATCTTCCGAAGACATACCGGATGGAAGGCTCATATGCATTTCTGGTAGAGGTAGAGCGTTGAGGGCCCTATTCAGTAGAGAACCTCCAGTCTTTCGCACTTTAGAAGGCAAAATTTGGCTCTTCTTTGCACCGCAGACGGCACAGGTTCCCTTCTTGGCTGGCCGACCGTTTCGTAACTCGACGATTGTTTCATTTGAAGTCTCAGTATGTTTCTTACATCGTAGGCAATACATTGTGTTCGTTGAATACAATCATAACTCGTTGTCTCTATATGGAAATAACAAATTTCGATCTCGAAGCCGACGATGGAAAAAAACACCACCATTGGCTGTTACCATCCAGCATACGGTGCATAATCTGTGGGCCTAGCGGATGTGGGAAAACAAACCTACTGCTTAACCTTCTGTTGAAGAAGGGGTACCTGCGTTTTGATCGGCTGTATCTATACTCGAAGTCTCTGGGACAGGAAAAATATCAGTTCCTCCGGGACTGGATAACAGAACTCGAAAAAGTTGCCGGGAAGGAAGTGGCTTCCTTTCACTCTTGCTCAGATGAAATAGTTCCAGTTGAATCATTAAATAAGAATGCCAGAAGCCTTCTAGTGTTCGATGACGTCATGCTTGAAAAACAGTCGCCCATCGAAAGGTATTTCACTATGGGTCGACACGGTGGCGCGGACTGCTTCTACTTAACGCAGAATTATTTTCGAATTCCGAAGCAAGCGATCCGTGACAATGCTAATCTTATCGTCCTCTTCAACCAAGACAGCAAAAATTTGCGAGCCATTCACGATACGTTCGTAGGCGGCGACATGTCTTTCGATGAGTTCCGTACGTTCTTCAGCGAGTGTGCTGCCCAGCCATATGGATTCGCAGTCATAGATTTGACGTCCAAGGTGTACGATGGAAAATATCGTTGCGGGTTCGATCGCTTCTATAAGCCCAAGGCAAGTATTTAAAGACATGATATAGGCAACATATAGTCGACATAGAAACACGATGTGGACAAAAGTTATCGTTACGGGCAACATATAGTCGACATATAAACGCGATGTGGACAAAAGTTTCGTCTAAACAGGAGCGAGACGCCCTGACTCAGGATTATTTAGCTCGGAGAGATCGATTGAGACAGCGTTTCGTGGATGAGAAGCTCGGTGAAGCCAATCTTCAGTACGATGCGGCAAAGCTTTTCAAACCAATAGCCACAGCCACCGCTGAATCCCAGGTGGCTACGTCTAAGGAGCTGCAGAAAGTCACCAGCGCTTTACAGGATTTGCCGGCGCAGATTTCAGAGTCCGCTAATTTTAACCCGATAGCAGCTTTGTTCGGTGATTCCGTGGGAGCAGTTGCTCCAACGGAATCACCGAACAAAGCTGCTATCGGGTTAAAATTAGCAGACTCTGAAATCTGCGCCGGCAAATCCTGTAAAGCGCTGGTGACTTTCTGCAGCTCCTTAGACGTAGCCACCTGGGATTCAGCGGTGGCTGTGGCTATTGGTTTGAAAAGCTTTGCCGCATCGTACTGAAGATTGGCTTCACCGAGCTTCTCATCCACGAAACGCTGTCTCAATCGATCTCTCCGAGCTAAATAATCCTGAGTCAGGGCGTCTCGCTCCTGTTTAGACGAAACTTTTGTCCACATCGCGTTTATATGTCGACTATATGTTGCCCGTAACGATAACTTTTGTCCACATCGTGTTTCTATGTCGACTATATGTTGCCTATATCATGTCTTTAAATACTTGCCTTGGGCTTATAGAAGCGATCGAACCCGCAACGATATTTTCCATCGTACACCTTGGACGTCAAATCTATGACTGCGAATCCATATGGCTGGGCAGCACACTCGCTGAAGAACGTACGGAACTCATCGAAAGACATGTCGCCGCCTACGAACGTATCGTGAATGGCTCGCAAATTTTTGCTGTCTTGGTTGAAGAGGACGATAAGATTAGCATTGTCACGGATCGCTTGCTTCGGAATTCGAAAATAATTCTGCGTTAAGTAGAAGCAGTCCGCGCCACCGTGTCGACCCATAGTGAAATACCTTTCGATGGGCGACTGTTTTTCAAGCATGACGTCATCGAACACTAGAAGGCTTCTGGCATTCTTATTTAATGATTCAACTGGAACTATTTCATCTGAGCAAGAGTGAAAGGAAGCCACTTCCTTCCCGGCAACTTTTTCGAGTTCTGTTATCCAGTCCCGGAGGAACTGATATTTTTCCTGTCCCAGAGACTTCGAGTATAGATACAGCCGATCAAAACGCAGGTACCCCTTCTTCAACAGAAGGTTAAGCAGTAGGTTTGTTTTCCCACATCCGCTAGGCCCACAGATTATGCACCGTATGCTGGATGGTAACAGCCAATGGTGGTGTTTTTTTCCATCGTCGGCTTCGAGATCGAAATTTGTTATTTCCATATAGAGACAACGAGTTATGATTGTATTCAACGAACACAATGTATTGCCTACGATGTAAGAAACATACTGAGACTTCAAATGAAACAATCGTCGAGTTACGAAACGGTCGGCCAGCCAAGAAGGGAACCTGTGCCGTCTGCGGTGCAAAGAAGAGCCAAATTTTGCCTTCTAAAGTGCGAAAGACTGGAGGTTCTCTACTGAATAGGGCCCTCAACGCTCTACCTCTACCAGAAATGCATATGAGCCTTCCATCCGGTATGTCTTCGGAAGATAATCCGGGAGGTTCTTTTCAGAACACGGGAAAGTACTCTTACTGTGGACCATTCACAAAACTCGATAAACGGCTGTCACAACGCTATCGCGGTGTTAATCAGCTCGACCGTGCGTGCCTCCACCATGATGTAGCTTACGCAGTTCATAAAGATACCCCGGGGCGCAACCACGCAGATGACATCCTCGCTGCAGCCGCGTCGAAGATCGCACTCAACGATGAAACTCCGGATTACGAGAAGAAGGATGCCCGGCTGGTGTCGGCCATTATGTCAGCGAAGTCGAGGCTGGGAATGGGTGTCAGAACGAAGGGCCATAAATGAGTTTCATTTATGAAAACGCAAATGAAAATCATTTGTGTATGTGTTTACCTGTTTGTAATATATAGTTTTACTGAAATGTCTAAGCACCTTTCAGCCGTCTATTACAGCCCTAAAGGTTACTGGCGAGGTAAGGCTGCGGTGAAGAAACTAGCCTCAGCCGCCAAAGTTTCCGAGGCGGAGGCTCGTGATTGGTTGAAGAAACAAGCTGTGTGGCAGATTTATCTTCCCGTTCCACGCCGCATACCGCGTCCAAAGTTCGATGAAAATCGACCAAACGCGGTACACCAAGCCGATCTCTTGTTTTTACCTCACGATAAAGTAGGTCGAAAGACTTATAAATACGCTCTCACTGTTGTTGATGTTGCCTCACGATACAAAGAAGCTGAACCATTGATCAACAAAAGTGCGACCGAAGTCGCCGCCGCTTTAAGCCGGATCTATAAGAGGGGCCCATTAACTTGGCCTCGACTCTTTCAGGTCGATCCTGGACGCGAATTTATGGGTGATTTTACACCGTTGCTGGCGAAGCACGACGTTCTTGTAAGACGCGGACAGGCCGGAAATCATCGCCAACAGGGCATCGTTGAACGCTTTAACCGTACTCTAGCTGAGCGACTCTTCGGTGCTCAATACGCTCAGGAATTGCTCCTGGATGCAAGGGGGTCATCAGAACGGTCAGTGGAATGGGTTCGACGATTGCCCGAAGTTGTAGCTACACTAAACGATGAGCCGACGCGCTTGCTCGACATGAAGCCGGTTGAAGCGATGAAAGCTGCTAAAGTGACACAGAAGCCCTCTCATTCACAAATGAAAACTCGTTTGTGGGGAATGGATGAGCCTATTCTCGGACACGACGTTCTCGTCCGCTATTTGTACGCTCCCGGCGAGCTCGAAGGTGGAAGCAAACGTGCCACCGATCCTAACTGGTCGCTCACCATCCACGCTATTTTGGATGTTGTTCGGCAGGCTGGTAAACCGGCTTTATACCATCTAGTTGATGGGCCTGGCCGCGGTTTTGTACGTGAGGAGCTGCTTCTGGTGCCTATGGGCACTGAGCTACCCCCCGATAGAATACTCAACCGTCGTTGATTTTGTAGTGCCCATATGCCAGCGTTGTTATCCCGTCCGGAGATATCCACTTTTTTGTGTCTAATGGAGAGAGGCTGATCTTATTCTGCTCGTACACTCCGATCTGGTGGTCGTGGCTTCTAATCACGACTTGTGTGTGCCGCATCTCTTCTCGTTCGAACAGGCATTCCTTGTATAGCTCGTGGTGCAGATCCTTCTTCACAACTGCTCTCTGAACGCCTTTTGCTTTCCTGATCTCTGAACCACCCGATTTTAAGATCGAGTACATCTTCGGACGCAATCCTACGAATTGGGCTATGGCCACTCCGTTACATTCATCCTTGAACTTGCCCACGACTTTCTTGTTCTCGACGTCGTAGTATGGGCTGTCTCTAGGAAACTCGGAGAGGTCGTATAGGTGTTTTTTATTCCACATATCGGCATAGGCGTTCGGAGTCTCCACCTGAAATAAGAGGCTATCTGTGTCTGTATATAGCAACTGGGCTTTTTCTCCGTACTCGTTTTTCACATCGTTGTACCAGAAGTCGTACATCAGATGCTTGCTGAGGTCGAGGACAGCCTGGCCGACATATACAGGTCTGTTTAACTTGAGCTTGTTCTTCAAACTATGAATCGCGGCGAGTTGGTCGTTGAAGATTTTGTGCGATATGTAGGCCGGGTCCGCAATTAGTTTACGAAGTTTGTCAACTTTTGAGGTCGGGACCAGGTTGACCCTGATTCTTTTTCTAAGATTTTCCATGGTCTTTCCAAAGACCGCATTATTAGCCAGCTTGAAGAAATCCTTCTCAAATTCCGACGTTGCCTTCGCCCTCAATTTTGTATTCATCTCGATATATGGAGCCATCCATGCCTCCTGTCTAAACTTAATGACACGATGAATTTTAGAAACTCGTAGGCCCAACGAGTGGTAGAGTTTGAGATTTCTATAATGGACCACATACCGCTCCTTAGGTCGTAGGCTTGGTACTAATTTCACATGCTTTGTGAACTTGCCTCCCAACTCGTTCATAAGCACATTCTGATAGTCACTCAACCACCCCTCTTGGACTGTCAGGGTCTCCGGTGCTAAGGGATAGTCGCTATGTGATTCGTGGAGGTGCTCCGGGTACCCGAGATCGACTTCAAGTAGGAAGCCTTCAGGCGCGTCATCTGGAGTTTCCAACACTTCGTCGAGAGTAGGACTTTCCCAGCTAAATCCTCCAACTGGTAGTGGCTGTTGCATCGCCCAGCCGTAAAGATTATTCGCGTCGAGGTACATGATCCAGTTGTCTGGCTTCGTGGTATCGTAGTCGGGGCATTGCGGGTTGTTGGCTTTTGCGAAGCGCTTAGATACCATCGAGATTCCACCTCGGAGACCTTTCTCTACGAACAAATGCATATCTATATCGGTTAAAAGTTCGAGCTCGATTTTTGTCTTTTTCAACAAAGCGTCCCAGGCCATTCCTGGCAGGCTGAAGTAATTTGCCGGATCTAAACTGTAGTGCTTCATCGATGTGGCTCTGAAGGTCTCGAATACATCGGCTAATAGAAGTACATCCGTGCGGAGATACAAGTCGTGATAATCGCCCAGAGTTTTACAATCAAACTCGTTCCATACTCGTTGGGCGTGTTCATAATCCACATCAGAGATATTCTCTCGGGACAGCCTGCTGTAGAACGCTTCTTTGGGTGGAAGTCGGTCTTCGCCGAAGCGGTGGTAATCGTCAATGTGCTCGTAACAATATACGCCCTTTCGCCTCAAAAGATCTAGTTTTGTCCCATCATTGTGAACGAAATTTTCCTTTATATACGCCGTTGTGACTTTCAGATCCTCAAGCGACAGATTTCCTGATAATTTATCCAACGAGCTGTTTAGAAACTGGAGACTATCAATGAACTGTAGTTGTCCTATGTTGAATGTCATGTATTTCTCCATATTGTTTGGGATGCAGTTAATTTCAGTTTCCTCATCCTGTGCGGCCTCACAGCTACCTATCGCTTGCATTATGAGATGGCTGTCGTAGCCTCGCAGATTGTGGAAGACCACTGGTACCTTACACTTATCTGGATATATTCTAAGTTTGAGGTTGCAGGCGTTATGAGCGGCACCTCGATACTTACCGGTAATGTGACAGTGGTCGCGAACTCTATCCGCTTCGAGAGCATTTCCGCAGATGTGACATTCGATAGCCTCGCGGAATGATTGGCGATCAACTGCTGACATAACCATCTTAGCTGGGGTGGCCAGTCTTTGTTTGATAGAGGCCAGCTCGCCTTGTAATCGTTGCAGGAACTCTTGCACGGCGTTCTCTCCACGATATAAAACTGGTTTCTTCGTGCGGCCGTCGCATCGAACCACTATGTAACAGAAGCTGCATGGTTTCTGCTCAGCTATCTGTCTTGTATTGCTCTCGTTGGGGTTCATGACTGCACCTTCGATTGGTATGTTTAGAGCCTCGAAGTCTGCGTAAATGATATACGGGGCTCGCATCTGTTTACGATGGTTCTGAAATTTGAGGATATTTTCATCCTCTTTTGGCATCTCAATCCGCTGAGGCTTCTTACTAATGCCCTGACAATCTTTGATATGGGCATCCAGCAAGTCTTGTCTACAGAATATGTGTAGGCAGCGGCGACATGGGTGCTTTCGCTCTTTATGATCGCTGTTTTTGTACAGCATTCTGGCCAAGTCCTTGATCCAGACATAATGAAAATTTTCATTTGCGTCGTCGGCCAGTAGTAGAAGGTCAATATTGTGGACACTGGCCCGGTTTGAAATGTGAATTGGATACAAAGCTTTATCCCACCCGAAGACTGAGACGCTTATAGTTGGGTTTTGACGCTCAAACTTGTCGATATCTGTGACCTTCACTGGAAATTCTATACCGTCAAAGTTTAGCTCCTGAAGGTGGGTCTGATACTTAGTTGGGCGATCCGGATTTTGTCCATGACCTACTGGATACATGGCGCTTAGTATGGCCCACTCGAAGCATCGGTTATCTTTATTCTTTACATTAATAACCGTACGAGGGGGTATATACTTTGGTGTGGGAAAGTAGCTCTTACCTCTGAAAGGTTTATATCTTGCAACACCGAGGTCTAGCGCCACAACCCGCCTCACCCTCCACCCCGATCCCTCATTGGTGTACTCCTCGAGGAGTTTTAGTACTTCGGCCTTGGCCTTCCGAACAGCCCCTTGGATTTTACCCGCATTGGTAATTGGTTCTGCTTTGCTTCGAAAGTAGGCCGTGTTGGTAATGATGCCAGGGGGCGCGTTGCCATCATACACATTATCAACGGTTGGTGCCAACTTTTCCAACTCAACCGTTAACACTTGCGAGTATTTCAGACCGTCTTGTTTCAACAGCTCTTCATTGAGCTGCGCCTCAATGTTGTGCTCCATTGCACTCAAGAAAGCCAACGCATCTCCTTCCAGCCTGTGATTAAGCGGCACTTCTGCGCGGAAGTCTCTCAGATGCTGATTGGCTAGCTCTCTGTGCACTAGAAAGGGTGGTGGTCCACCTCTATCCTTCTTATTTAGGAGTGGGTCGAATTCTGCCAGAAAGGCCTTACGTTTCGCCCCTCTATGCTTGCGCACTGGAGGAATTGGCCTTGGAAGGAGTGGCTGTAGTAAGCGTCGCTTGACTGCGTCTGGAATGGGTTCGTCTAAGATATTCTGTAGAACACCTCGAAGAGCTGGGGGACCAGTAAACTCACTCAGCAATTGTTCAATTTTTTCATTCGTAGACAATGCCATAGTTATAAATTATTTTATACTACTATGGCAAACTTTTCTTTAATATAATAATTATGTCGTTTGTTCAAATGATAATTTTTGTTTACTGATGTTCGATTGTCGCTTGCTCATCTGTATTAACACAATACAATAACTATGTCGTTTGTTCAAATGATAATTGTTTTATTCTACTGATATATTCGATAGTCGCTTCCATTCTTTATTAAATTCACGGACTAACCCACCACGTCGTATTCTTGATTGTATAGCATAATACCCACACTTCATACACTCACCTAAGTGGTTTTTGATACCCCTTCCACATTTGGCGCATGGTCTTGTCCCGCAACCGTTTCGCAGTCGTGCTAAATGCTTGAAACAGTACTCCCCAATGCATCTGTGACAGCAGAGAGTTGTTTTGCCTATCATAAGCCATTTGCAAAAGTTTTTCCCTAACATTATGTTTTATGTATACCACAACCTATTCATTTATTTAAATTGAAAAAATGACCCGAATGGTTTGGGCCGGCCTCGTGGGAGGTTCTCGGCCGGCAGCAAACGGTACTTTACATTTTAAAAAGCTTCTTTGGCAGACTTGTGGCTGGGAGAGTTCTAAGCAATGATATCCAAAGGCACAGCTTTAAAGCCAATCTGTTTATAAAGGCTAGGTGGTCACGAGATAGCTTGGACCAGCATTCTCTTAATTCAATGAAATAACAGGATGGCGGGGACAAAAAAATTGGGGTGGTGGAGACCATCCCCTGGTAATTTTAACATAATTACGGTGCTGCCCCCAAGACCCCATAGGACCCCTACTGATCGGCTCTGCTGAAATACTTCCTCTATAACGAATCTCTGGGTCGATTCGTCTAGGTCACATTCTGATGTTCATGAATAAATTATTTTGTTTGACTTCCTTGCTGTCCCTGAAGCAGGTAGCAGCTGTGTCTCCCCACACATCCAGTTTTGAGCCAACGGCTTCAGGTTGTTCATCACTGCTGTGTAGAAAATATACTTTTGGTTTTGCTTTGTTTCCAACTGTGTACGGCTGCATCTAGGTTACCTCTGATTTGAATAGGTCTTCACAGGTTCTGACATGTACAGGAGTTTTGTTGAACCAGGATGTAACTCGTTCTGTTTCTGTGTTTGTCTGTTTAACTGTATGCTTGGATCGATGTGGCACAAGTGTTTGGTAACTAGAGCGCCACGATGTCACATTTAACTTGCACGGTGTTCAGTGATGCGAAAGGTCTTCTGTCTCGTGTTGTATGCTGTCTACGAGGGTGGACCTATAGCAGTATAGCCTGCCTACCATTCTTTCTTAAGTAGTCTTTCCGGACATGTCTGTTGTAAGACTGTACCTCCTTAGGCCTACGTCACTGTGGCCTAACCCCAAGCATTAGTACATTATCAAGTTACAAGGCATTTCGTTTTGCTGAACTCCTTCCTGTTTCGTGAACCCGCACGTTTACAGACTGATTCTGCCACATGTGTGGATGTTTTGTGAAATTAACTTATTTTGTCTTATCTCTGCCTCAATTTTGCCAGAAATTGACCATTTTAGTTAGATCTTCCTCTGGTGTTGTCAGGTGGAGAACACCTCTGAAGAGTCGTCTTGAAGAAGTGCTAGGCCTACATATCTAATCTAATCTAATCCAATAACTTCTATAGCGCCGTTATCATATTGTCCAACAAATCAGTCAAGGCCTGCCCTTTAAAATGTCAGATTACAATTAAAGTAGGCCTAACAGGCTAACATGTTGTAATAAACATAGCATGCTTACCGTTGAGGATGACAGTTCGCATACAGATGTTGGGGGCTTATTTCAGAGATTTGAATCTCGGGGTAGGGGCCTAGTAGGCCTGCGGTTTGTATGCATGTACTTGAGGATCGTAAGTGGTGTGGCTTCCATTCAAAGGGGCAGAGGTGGTTATAAGGATCTCACCCAATCAATTAATTGAAAACTGAGCGAGGTAGAGGTCACATGGTCGCTATAGAAAAACGTGTACATTTACATTATTTACCAGCTGATTGTTTGTAAATTGTGTAGTATGGTGGAATTGTTCAATATGGTGGACATTGTTTAGTATGGTGGACATTATCTAGTATGGTGGAAATTGTTCAGTATGGACGACAATGTGTAAAATCCTACAATCTTTTCATGGTATTGATCCAGTGTCTCATATGTGGGCTGTGTGTATTGATTAGTCGTCAACCTCTCCTTCTGAAATGTCTGCGCAGACTATTAATCTGCTGAATGTGCAGCCGATGATTGTCCTGTTGCCATGGTCTTGTGTTTCACCTAAAAGCTTAGCAGAGGCGGGTCTAGTGTTTAAAGTTAGGGGCGAAATGACTGTGGTGTCTGTCTGGTGCTTGATGAAAAAGCACTAATATAAGCGCAGTGTCGTTTGCTTAATAGGGATTTTATGGTAGGCCTGCATGTCCAATGTCCATTAAGCTGCCCCTAATTACCCACCATTGATTATTATTATTACTATAACCAGTCTTGTTGTCAAGACCTTGAACCTCAAAACCAAGACTTTGAACCTCAAGACCAAGACCAAGACTTTGAACCTCAAGACCAAAACCAGGACTTTGTACCACACATTGAACCAATCTATATTAATAAAGCGAGAATTCTGTGTGTGTGTGTGTGTGTGTGTGTGTGTGTGTGTGTGTGTGTGTGTGTGTGTGTGTGTCTGTCTGTCTGTCTGTTTGACCGGGCTTAACTTCTACAATTTCTCACCTTTTCACTCGAAACCTTGACTGCTGGGTCGGTCTCGGCATCGGACACCCAGTGCAGGGGTTCGCGTCTCCCGTTTTCACCGCTACTCTGGTGAAAATCCCCCAAAACTACCCACCCGACCGTCCATCACGCGCAAGCTCGCCTATTCCACTGCGCAGCGGTTCTATTTATGGCGCCGGTATTCCCCAACGTCATTAATAATGCGCATAACGACACCGCGGTTCTATTTATGGCGCCGGTATTCCCCAACGTCATTAATAATGCGCATAAGTTGTTTACTTTCGCACAAAATTTAATGACGATCGATTCGAAGTATATTCATCGTTTTACAGCAAAATTTTAACACATGTATGTTCGAAGACAAAGATCTAAATTATTTACAGTATATGAAACAACCATTCTGCTTTACTAAGGGCGAGGCCGACTACAGACCGGCAGTGAGGGCTAGATTTCTGGCGTTTTCTTTAACACGCCAACGCCCGGTTCACCCTCTTCGACTGCGAAGCAGTCAGCCCACGGGAGACTGCGAAGCGGGCCTCCAAGACTGCGAAGCAGTCGCCGCCAGAGGGCGACTGCGAAGCAGTCAGTCCACGGCAGAGGTCGCTGGACGCCAGAAGGCGTCTACAAGACTGCGAAGCAGTCTCCGCCAGATGTCGCCAGACGCCACAAGGGCCTCCAAGACTGCGAAGCAGTCGCTGCCAGAGGGCGACTGCAAAGCAGTCAGTCCACGGCAGAGGTCGCTAGATGCCAGAAGGCGTCTACAAGACTGCGAAGCAGTCTCTGCCACAGGTCGCCAGACGCCACAAGGGCCTCCAAGACTGCGAAGCAGTCGCCGCCAGAGGTAGACTGCCAAGATTGCCAAGCAGTCGTTGTTGTTGGTGGTGGTGTGGGGGTGGTGGTGGTGTGAAACTTATAAACCCGGGCAACGCCGGGTAATCCAGCTAGTTTAATATAATCTGGAATCATCTGTAGTGCTGTTATCGTAATGTTCAATTAAGATATCTGTCAAGCGATGGTCGCTGTAAGCAACAGCCCATACGTGTATTTCAAATCACAATCTTTACACAGAATCTGTTAATTCAGATCCACGAGGTCCCTGAAGATCGGGTGCGGTCTAAATTAATCAAATGTCAGCTGGTGAACTACAACTGCACAAAAACTTGCATTAGCTTTGGGTTATTGTCAGAATTTCTTCTAATCCTAATAGCAACGTCACGTGTAGGACTTACAACGTCCGTGTGACAGCATCCCTACAGGAGTTTCACATGTCTTATCAGATGGGACTAATCTAGGACACACGTATGAATGTTGTCCTATGGACTCTTCGTGTAGGCCTATTGTATGCAACATGACATTGTGGCGTTGATGTTATGGATGTTACAGATGCATGTCTGCAAAATTTCCCTCACTGGCTCAGACCAATTTCTAATGCTATTTTTCCAGTAGGCCTAATGCACGTGGTTCACATGCGTACAGAACTGGTTGGTAAAGCCAGGTCGAAATCCAATAGATCAGGAAAAGAAGACAGCGGGCTAGGGTGTCAAGCGATGGTGAAAGGGATGAGTCTTAAGTTTAGGGGCCGTCCATATATTACGTACGCAAAAATTCGGGAAAATTGGACCCCCTCCCCCACCCTGTCCGCAAGCGTACTTTCTTCCCCCCCCCCGCGTACGTACGCTTGACGCACCCCCCGCCCCCAGAAGACCAGCTGCAGAAAGTGTCTCTCTGCACTTTAGGCCAGATTGAAGGATGAGTGAGGGCCAATATAGACAAATTATAGGTGTCTCGTTCACAGCGCAGAATAACTGCACATGCTTTTATATAATGTAATAAAATGCCATTGGACGACTATAGGACAATACAGAGTTATAATGTAGACATAGGGCCTACAGAGTTATAGAAATTTATTTTGCGTACGTACACATTTTGTCCCCCCCCTCCCCCCCCGTCCACACCCGTACGCAAAATCGCCAAAATCCGACCCCCCTCCCCCCTAAGTGCATACGTAATATATGGACGGCCCCTTAGACCAAAATGTCATCGACGAACGTGCTTATAAAGCCATTAATAATGACTACACGTGCTGTTTTTATTTAAAGTCTATATTGAATTTTATCTTGCATTGTAATGATTTATAACTGAACACTACCATTGTCCTGGTAGATCCTACAGGCTACAGTACGGTACAATATGTTGCCGGGCTATGCAATATCCTAACCGTGATTGCTAGACTCGATTTATGAGCTTAAGTTTTCGTTTCCAGGAAATCATAGATCAGATCACGGCATGTTTTAAAGAAAATTTATCACTGCACATGGCGAGCACCGGAACGCGTAAAATCATAAATCATGAATTACAATTCATTTCCTGCACAAACAGTGGTTAGGCCTATATGACAACCTTTCATCACGTAGGCCTACTGCGCATTTTGTGTATCGCTGCACGTAAGCTGGATTAGATCTGTTTGACTTTTAAGCATCGCAGTCGATCGTAATCTCCAAACTTCTAAAGGGCCACACGAAGGCCAAGCGCAGGGCACCACTCAAATCACGAGCGCTACGTCAAATCAGAGGGGTTTCTAAAGAGTAGTCCAAAGGAGGTCCGAGTCCGGTTCCAGAGGGCCAGATCAAGAGAGGAGGCAGAGCAGCTGTTAAGACGGGGGTCGTTTAAGGCGAGAAGAATTTGAAGGCGGAGGATCAGATGAGTCAGGGTAGGAGTAGGCCTACTTGAAAAGGTGAGACTCAGTTTTGAGTGGAAAGCCCGGGGGTGATAGATAGAGGAGGAGGAGAAGGAGGAGGAGGAGGAGGAGGAGGAGGGGGAGGAGGAGGATGAAGAACAAACGAGACAGGATAGTGGAATAGTCAATATGTAAATGTCAGTGACTCAGTGTCCATAACACGCTTGACTCGCTATATGGGCTTTTACCTGCTTAGGTGTAATATTGCATTGTCAATTCTGGTAAAATCGCAATCACCCATAAACATGCATGGCTCCAATATCTTACCTGTAGGGCGTATACCTGTGTTAGGCAGAAGAGCTTCTCCACTAAAAGAATTGTAGGCAGTGTTTTAGTTGTCGGGGGGGGGCTAGATCTATCACTGCTAACTCCCTCAGCTGAAGTAACTGAAAAGATGCTGGAGGGTCAGAAAACTAAAATATCTCACGAGTCGTCTGTAATTTCATGTGCAATATATTAGCAACATTAGATTTACATTAGAAAGTTTGATAATCAGTCAATTTTTACTCCCCAGCTCTTGTTTGACAACCAAAAAACTGATTGTGGGTACCGCTTGTTGTCATGAAATTATCTTATTATGCTATAGTTAGCATACCCTGCATAGTCGACTGAACAGGTCTAGCATGTTCCAAGAGCAAAGCCAGTGCCTTTCATACAGGGTATGGTTGCTGTTAGGACTAGCCCACCTATAACGACTGTTATTATGTTGGTAATTATAGACTTCCCATTATATAATATCCAACGCTTATAAATCTTTACAATGGGAACCACTTCAAAAATAACACGATCCCTCAAGCAATTCAGACAGTTTAAGATTGTCCAGGTCACTGGGCGTTGAATAACAACTTCAGTTCGACCCCAGTAGGCTATACAGTTGACTTAGCCTAGTTAAGCTATGAGCCCGTGATCGCCCAAGCTGTAAGACACCAAAAACTAATTGCCTACACGAATTCGCGAGGTAACAAGATCCTTCCGATCTCTGTAAATTGTAACGCAAATACACGACATTTTATAATGAAGCTTCCATTGCATGAGATCAGGCTTAATCGTAAAGCATGTTAGTTCTGGGGGCTTAACTGCTAGACCAGCTAGGGACCCATTGCTGATCAGTAGACTTAATTGGGTCCAGTTTAAGTTCTTATGCAACACCCAGTCACCTAATTTAGCGATGCAACTTGGTCTCGTTATTACTCGTCAACAGCTGCAGTGGGTGAGGTCCGGTTTTGTGAATGCATAATTGGATCGTGGATGATAATGCTATTTTATAGGCCTAGATTCATAGGCGTAATTTGTGAGGGTGCGAAGGGTACCCGTACCCCCGTGCACTTTTTGGACTGGAGTAGCGTATCCCCCACTTTTTGAACAATGCCAGTTATTTTTTTATTATTGTGCCTTCCCAGAGATCGCAGCCTCCGCCTTGCCTTGTCTAATTTGTCTAAGTTGCGTCTGTGTCAGCTTAATGTATGAATAAACGAATTTGATTGATTGATTGATTGATTGATTGGTTGGTTGATTGATTGCTTCGTGTATGTAAGAAATTGATACCCTCCACTTGTTTGACCAAAGTTACGCCTCTGCTTAGATTCACCCAAGATTAGTTCATCATTTAAGCAGAATCGTGGTGACAAATCTAATAGTAAAAAATTTATGCAAGACGATCTCGAGAAGGTGACAGCACTTGATGACGGTGGATAATGGATTTACCAATTTTAGTTAAAGGTGACGGAATTAGCTATAATTAGGCCTACTACTGTATTTAGAAATGTTATATTGCGCTGTCACGACCTGCAGCTGACGAGACCTTTGGATTTGTGCCAGCTGGCTGCCAACTGTTAAAGCCTATATTCTCACACGTCATGATCACTCCAAACTCATATGACCCGTTAAGTAGAGCCCTTGCACTGGCTAATGAGGCAGGTTCACGATTATTATTCGTGAGGCTATTGTTAATAGAGTCTCTCGGACATTTACCCATATTCCTCCTTCCTTCTTCTGACTGAACAAGAGTAGGCCTATAAAGCCTGATTTACCGGACTGTCATGGTTGTATGCAATAATTTCTCTCGAACTGCTTATGTACACTTAAACATGCGTACACACATAGAACTATATATACATATACGCATACATACAACTATATATATATAATATATATATACATGTATATACATACATACATAGGCCTAGGCCTGCATGTATAGACTACATATACATAATTATGCACATACGGTACAATAAAGACTGATTTGATTTGATTTGATTTGATTGATTTGATACATACATACATACAAACACAGATACATACATACTTACATAGATACATACATACATTGTCTGGGAAATGTAGATAAAAATTTCCCCGTTCAGGCCCAAACATGTGAAATACTGTAGGGGAAAGTGGCCCAAAATGACATATCTAACGATTTTTTTACAAGTTTAGCATAATATTAATGGCACAAGTGTGGCTTTGTTATCCTGTTTATCAGACATCTAGTGCACTTACATAATGCAGTGGTCCAAATACTAAAAAAATAAATGACAAAAGAAAAAACCACAAGTTTGTAAAAATCCTCATTCTATGTCATTTTGGGCTATATGCTGGGTAAAATGACATAGGGTAGTCAAAAATGACATACACACTTTTCACTCAATTTATCAGGCTTATATATAAATTTTACCAGTTATTATTTATAGTAAAATGAAAATTCTAACATATTTTATGTTAAGGATATTGGCTTAACACTCCTGAGATGTTTTGAGATGAAACAGCTGCTGCAACCACAATGCAAATTAAGAAATTTTTAAAAGAGAAACATTTTACCATGACAAAATGTAACACTAACAACTGAGGGAAAAACTGTTGCAAGTAAGTAAAACAATCTGATACTGATAAACTAAGCAATCATCAGCAAATAAACCGAAATACTAGATCAACAACACTAAATAAAAAAGCTTCCAATATGTGAGTAGCATTTAATGTATAAAAACTCAAACATCAATTGCTACAAGTCTACCAAACTTTGTCGTAGGCCAACATGACCAGTGCCCAACATATAAACAGAGCTATATCTATTCACTGCAGAAATCACACACAAAAGTTTGTGTTCTTTTAGATGTAAGCACATTCGCAATGTGCCCAGTTGTGGCAAACTGTGCACTTGATCCACGGCTCACGTTCACGCAAGTTGGAGAACAATTCACTACAAAACAGGCATCTTGTGTCTGCATCATCATTTAATTTCTGGTTTGAAGGCCTTGGCTCATTGGCCCTTTTAAATCATCCTGTAGATCACACCTCTTTTTGGTACGTTTGTTGTGTTCTTTGCTCTTTTTCACGGGAACTCTTTTTGTACCTCCTCAAGACTGAGCTTTCTCAGTCACTCGTGTGTTCTGTTTTTTGCTATCATCAGGTACGGGCTGCTCGTCAAAACGGAAGCACCTTCGCTTGTTCTCTTAGTGCGGGATGCAGACTGTGATGAGTGTGTCATATTACCCGGTGATTTGTATGTCATTTTACCCTGTGTATGGGTGCTGGGTTGAGACCTACCGCTGTAACCGCGGCGAAATGCTCCAAGCTAAAAGTTGTACGGGACTTGATCGACATAATATGCATACACTTTACAAATGACTAAATTCCTCAATATCTGCAGGTACCTTTTTAGCAGCCTTGACTGTCGTACCCTATGTCGTTTTACCCAGTATTTCGGGGCAAAACGACATAGGGTGTGTCATATTACCCGGTGATTTGTATGTCATTTTACCCTGTGTATGGGTGCTGGGTTGAGACCTACCGCTGTAGCCGCGGCGAAATGCTCCAAGCTAAGAGTTGTACGGGACTTGATCGACATAATATGCATAGACTTTACAAATGACTAAACTCCTCAATATCTGCAGGTACTTTTTTAGCAGCCTTGACTGTCATAAACTGTCAAATTATATCGAAATGCCACAAATAATCTAAACATCAACCACACACTTCTGCGCTCGCCCCCATATTCGTTTACTAAAAATAGCAACATCAGGTTCCACGCTGGAGGAAAGGAAGTGATTAAGTTGACTGTATATATTACGGTCCAGCCCACAGGCCACCTATGTCATTTTACCCCAGTATGTCATTTTAGGCTACTTTCCCCTACTTCCCTTTTGTCAACAGTTGATTCGTCTCGGTCCAGTTATTCTTGGTGTTAGTTTTGATGTGTGCTGACGAAAGTGGGCTGCAGTCGCCACCTACCGAGTGAAAATTTACAAATTTATAGCAACAATGGTGAATGCGCGTCTTGCGCCATCTGTTGAATGCAAATCAATCACTATGCGTGTTCACAACAGTATGTGTGTCATGTATGTACTATGTACATAATTATAAGTTTATGCATGTTTGTATGTATGCAGGTATGGTGCTCCTAAGCTGATAAAACACCAATACTGCAGGCCTTATGGTAGTGGCGAGACTGGTACAAAATTACGTCATTAAAGAGTTACTGGATAAAAAATGCAGTAGGCCTGCAGAAGCACTCTGTGGAGGTGGACAGGCAGGGTCGGCGATCCCTGGGGTCGAGGGGACAAGACCCCCACCTTTAACAGTGGGAGGATACAGTACAGAGTTGTTCCCCCAAATTTTGAAGAAACACCAAAAAGGTCAACAAATTTTTTCGCACTCAAAATTTTCACCTCTTTTTTTAACAGATCAGTTCAAAAGTGTCCCGTGTCCTCCAATCTGTCAAACAAGATCGCCGCCACTGTGGACAGCAAATGAAACAGAACTCCACACTCTTCAGCTTGACAGAAAGCAACTTATGACACGCACCTGCCAGAATATCCATGGGATTACATGGGACCCATATGGGCTCAACACAAGTCTCATGTGGGAATAGGGTTCCTACCTGGACTCCATGTGGGCATACTGGCAGAGCCTCAGAGGTACCGTACAGAGCCTGCAGCCCATATATATGGGTCCCGTGAAATGTTCGTGGGGATGCTGGCAGAGTGATAACGACCATGACACACAAGAAAACGCAGAGTGCAACACATAGCATAGCAAATACAACACAGGGCATGACAAAAACAGACACTTAAGTTGACACAAGACAGATCGAAACTCACATTCTTTATCTAACCACATCAAAGATGTGATCGGCCAACTGCAGCAGATCATTCACAGAATAAATCAGCATGTGATAAGCACAAGGGCAACAAACACTGGTGAATCTGCATACATGAAAGTTTAGAGAATCAACGCAGGTCCAAGGACAAAGCATGTAGGCCTAGACCACAATCGTTTTTAAATGGCCCGTTGTTTTTGTTTATTCTGAGTGAAGTGCACTGGTGAATAGGCGGCAAGGAAAATGGAGAAAAGTTGAAGCAGGATAATTGAAAACGAATGCAGGATGAGCAATGCTGGAAAAAGAAGAGGGAGAGAAAGAGACAAAGAAATTGGATATAGGCCTAAATGAATTAAAACAGAAGGAAGTGGAGAAGGATGAGGATGATCAGTCCCTTAAGCTAGCCGTGAGGCAGTGATGAGTAAGCATTAGCGACTTCATTTTCTTAGCATCAGCTTATGAGGGCGGATGGCCAGTTCTCTCCCTCGCCGTCTCATCTTCCCACCGACAGCGTATGGCCAGTGTACTCATTACAGCTGAGTTGACTTGGGGCTGAGTTGACTTGGGGTGCAGGTGGAGCAGAAATCTCGAACCAAATTTCTACCCTGGTGGGGATTTGAACCCCGGACCACTCGATTGACAGTCCAGCACGCTAACCACAAAATTATCTGGAAGCAGATAAAGGAAGATGGAGAACAGGAGCAGAGAGTAGAAGTAGGATGAGGAAGAAAAGTGGAAATTCGAGAGGTTACTTTTTATTTGGAATGAACTTCAGAGAAGAACACAGCAGTAGAAGGAAATGGCAAACGAACAGGAGAGGGAAGAGGACAAGGCAGAACAGTGACGAAATGGTAAAAGAATAAGAGGAAGAGGAAAAGAGAGCGGAAGAAAGCAATCCGCAAAAACAATCGGAAGACCATCTAGAAAAACAGGATGAGAAGGAAACACGAAAAGGGAGAGCCGATATGCAGAATATGCCGAGATGAAGGACAGTGGACGAATGCACCCGACATAAAAGTGGGAAGGAAAAGCTGGAGGAGTGGTGACAATTGTATGCATGCAGCGATTCTCCTGAATCTGGAACATTCACTGGTTTACAGCAAACTGAGGTGGTGGAATAAAATGGAGGAGGAATAGTGGAAGGAAATGATTTGCCAATGCACATATTCGGTCATGAATTCCAAATGATCAATAGCTATTTACGGTAGACGAATCAGAGGCTGAGCAGCGAGCATCGGAGCCAAGTTTCAGGCTCACAACGGCTGCATCTTTTCAGACGCTCTGCGTATTATCACAGAAAATCAATGATCACATGGCTCTGTCTTTGTCTATAGCTGCTTGCCTGCACTTCCGCCTTAGCCAACAGTACTGTCTGCTTGTCCACCTACCTGACTGCATATAGATAGGTCTGCCAGTCATCCTTGACTTATTCAGTGCATTGCATATGATTAGAGTAGAATTAATCATGCAACATAAGCTAGGTCAAGGCTGAAACGACAATGAAAGCTTTTTATGCTATCTCTTAGCAGTTGATTGTTACGAGGTCCTCAGAGATCCAGAAAACTGGACTCGGCACACGAGACCTCAACTAGACATTCAAATCCTCATCACGAATTAATCTTTATAATTGAGCTCAACTCCTTACTGGACACTACACAACCGTCAAATTGCACCATACACACTTTGTAACCCTACATTTGGGATCCTATCAAGAACACGTACTTCCCCTAGGCCTACACACACCCACGTGCATCAAGTCATACAACCTTAAGGTGTTTCTTGCTGGCATGCTGTGCTTACTGTCGCCTAAAGGTTAATACGAAATTCAGTTAAGACGAAATTTTTCCTCTGGTATGCTGGTTTCGTCTTAACCAATTTGCACTGTATTTACGCTTGTTGGACCCACACTGCGTACATATCTACGCACCATTGTCACGAATGGGCCAGATATGGGCCGTAGTAATGTGATTCTCTGGGATCTTTATGATGAGGTTGCATCTGGGATCCCTTAGATCAGGTTGGATTTTCTTGAATTTGTGTTATAAAGCTGAATCACAGCTGTGTCTGCTTTACATCAGAAGCTGCATTATACTGACATCTTATAAGGAGGCTCAACTGTGCACTGTAGCCTACTAGATCGCAGCCTGGTGCTGTGGATATGACACTAGGAAGCACAGCAAAAATTATCAATACCAAGCACTGTTATACACACAAGTGAAGAAAGTGGGTTACATTCACGACTGTACTGGTTCCAATGACAACTACCCTACTTGCTGCAAGTCAACAGGTGAAGCCGAGTATATGACTGTCAAATGCTTTAGTCTTTCACATCTTTCATACTCATATTCTTTAATTCGCATTAACTCAGAAACAGCTTAACATATCATTGTCTTCTCTTTCATTGTTTTACTACAATGTATTTTTACTATAATATTTTAACCTTGGGACAAAAGAATGCAATTTTTAACTGAATTTTTTCTTGCTCAAAGTGGGTTCAACAGTCAGCTTGTTACTCACTCACACTGCATCCACAAGAAGGCCAGAAACTGTCTGTGAGAGCCTGACAAAGAAACAACAGAATACATCAATCAACATCCACTCATTCCTTACAAAGATAAAACACCGAGAAAACTGAAGTATGAATGTTTTTCTTTTCTGATAATGTCAGAACAATGCATACAAAATCCCAGACAGGCAATTACATCGTGCTATTTCAAATGCTGAAAAGACTTTGTTATCACTGAACAGAAGCCACGGAGTTGAAACTCTTGCCAACGAAAGACAAGTTGAGCTTTATTATGCTGTGTCAACACAGATCTCAACACACTGCCCATGAACCAAAACACTGCCAATGAACCAAAATAAACACAAGTAAACCCTTCCATTCAAGAGTCATAGTACAGACTCATTTTAAACGGACTTCATCCCACAAAATAACACCGATGTAGACTACATGCACGACTCAAATATCAACTAAAGGCTTCACTCCATTCTTATCTGGTAATTTATTTAAATTTTTCAGAAAAAACACAGAAGTCCCATTACAGATAGAAGGGAGAAAGCTGTACACTAAATGCATTGGTACACAAAGAATTAATTTCACTTACCAAATCATCATTTACATCACTATTTTTTATATTTTGTGGCATAATTCCCTCCCAGCATGCCCACATGAAGCCCATACAAGACCCATATTCCCATATGGGATCCTAACAGAGCACATGCAGGTCCCATCTAATGCCATGGAAATGCATCACGTACATATGTCTTGTACGATGCAAAAACACACAAGAATTACGAGGTTCATGAACAAAGTCAACAGAGCTAACTTGCTGAATAAGATTTGTCAACACATCAGCCACGCATTACGAAAGCATTACAGTTCTGACCAATTCCTAAAACTTGAAAACAGCCCACACTGAACAGGCCCTTACAACAGTCGACACACACCTCAACCATTCCATATGTTGAGACCTCTGCATCCTGGCTACACAGTACATCAACTTTTGCAAATGAATGCAGTAACAGACTTCTATTGACAGGTAAAAGGTAAGAGACTCTTTACAGATCACGTATCTGCCAGACCAACTTTCCTTGACAGGGTCTGACAATAGACATTAACACAATCACAATTCTGTTTTGTACAACATTATTATAATAACATTAACAATTGTATTATTTCACTGGATCATACCAAACACAGTGGCACTATGTTACGAGATTATCATAACATAATTACAATCTCGTTTCCTTTAAACTAATCAAACAATTATGCTTTAACAAATTTAGTAATTAAATACATAAAATAAGTTACTTTATAGTGTTATCAGTCAAACATATCATATCACTCCAGCCATTCATTATCTTTTCACTTAACAAAAAATCTAGAACTACATCAGCTTTAATTATGACAATATTCTTAGCACCTTTTAAATTTTAAACATGTGCAGTCAGTTATAAATAATTATGTACTCCATAAATTTTAATAAAAGTTTCTTATGATTCACTTAAAACAATTAGTAACAAAGAACACTACATTACATACAATGGTGTACACTTGCATATACATTATATCTCTATGCATAAAGTATTTACACACACTCACACACATGTACAGTGTACACCCACGCGTGTGTGCTCGCAAAAAAACAACTTAACAATATCTGAAAAAGTCAGCCCTACAATCCAAAGCCGAGTTTGTGCAAAATAACGACTAAAATTGTCTTTCTCTATTCACCATCACTGCCAATGAACCAAAATAAACACCACAGGTTAACCACAGGTTAACCCTTCCATTCAAGAATCATAATAGATTCATTTTAAACTCGCTTCATCCCACACAATAACACTTAGGTAGACCGTACATACTACTCAACTATTAAATTAACTGAAGGCTTTACTCCATTCATATTTGGTAATTAATTAAATTTTACCGAAGAAAACACAGAAGTCCCATTACAGATAGAAAGGAAAAAGCTGTACACTACATGATTTAGTAGACAAAGAACATTGTGATTATTTGCATAATTGTTTACCGATTTAAATCACAGTAAGATGTGAATGGTGCCAATATGTAATTAACACTTTAACGACGAGTGTTTCTAAAATTAACTGAAGGTTTCACTAAACGTGACTGGGAAACCAATGCAGCTCGTCGTTCTAGTGCTAAAATACTTTAAGGTGTCTTGGAAGATATCATGAGGAATGTTGCACGATAACCTTATGGCCACCAGTCAATAAAATCAACATATGGGAAACTCTTGCATGTCTGAATGTTCGAATGCTTTGACTGGTTTGCCTGAATTATGAGGATAGAAATAAATAATGCAAAGATTTAATACACGTAAGTCATCTGAATAATAATAATAATAATAATAATAATAATAATAATAATAATAATAATGTCAATCGTACAAATTGCTTTCTTACTTATTACTGTTGCATTTAAAACCTAGGTATTTATTTGAAGAAAATTAGTCATATTTTCAAAAGATGTTGCTTCAGCTCTGACTTTAAACAAGAACATTCTTAGAGTATTGTATAATCTGTAAAGACAACAACTCATTTATTTCAGATCAACTTCAGTTCAGTACCATTAACAAATGTAGCTGTTAACTTTTAAAGCCTTGACTTATTCATTTAGCAGATTCAGGGATTTAACTGTGAATTAATATTACTATTAATATTAATGAATTAATATGAAGTCTATTAGATAAATCTTCGCATCAACATTAACCAGTCCCAAAGTCAGCCTGATCTTTTACCTGGGCCTCAGCTGAAATGCTGTCAATATTTACCCCGAAATGCATAAAACTTGGCCTGGATTGCTTGCTAGTCCTTAACATGATCACTTTTAAATCAAGTCACCGTATTCAAGCAAAAGCGGCTTAAAAGTGTGTAAACATTAACAACAAACCACGAAGCCAGAGCTGCAAAAGTCCATCCTTTTGCAAAAGAAAGATTTCTCAAAAGTTTGAGCTTCACATCAACACTCAAAAAGGAGCTACATAAATTCCTGTTAAAAAATAGAAGCTCTTTCCTCCAAAAACCTCATTCGATCATTTTTAAAAGTAGTGCGATTAGAACACAACCCGACAGACTATCGAACAGCTACAATGACAGGTCAATGAAAGTTTGCCATAGGCCTAAAAACGTTCTCTAGTATCAAACTGTTTGCTATTAGAAGACAATACACTAGTTTATGCAATATATAATAATACAACACACATGCATATGATATTGACGCCTTTCTAGGTTCAGAAGTGCACACATCACTAAAAGACAGACCATTGATGGTGCTGAGCAATTGTGAGCAAAGGAAGTGCTCCAGGTCCCTATGCAGTGACCCCCTTGGGGAAGGCACGACCCCTACTCTCCACACTACAAGCCGACAGCTCTAACCAATCGGCTACCAAGCCCAGTTTGTCGTGTGTATAGATTTCATGACATACACAAAGATGTTCTTAAGGACGTAGGAATGACAAAACCCTGTTGGAAAAATACATGTTTGACGTTGTTGACTAAACTTGAGCAGTTGTTAACTCTCCCCAAACACCCAATTCTAGTCAGTTACAAGTAGTTAGGTAGTTATCTAGACAATCTACAATGCATCATTAACTAAATCACAAAGAACACTGCCTACACTATACTACATATCAGAATTTACCGGCTCAACATCAGGATTTGTTGCCTCATCAGAATTCTGGTAACATATCAGCATTTAACAGAAACTGCTGTTGGCTCAATGTAAGAAATTAGCAACCAAATGTAGATGTTTGTTGAAGCAGTGCTGGCCTTAGGGGCATGCGAACCGTGCGGTCGCACGGGGCCCGCAACTTAGAGGGGCCCGAAAATGTCACAGAAAATTGACATGAACAAGGCACCCTAATAGTAACATTATGGTTTCGATTAAATCTTTTCTCTTGTCAATCAAATCAAAGTCAAATTCCTCTATATCCCAGAATTCTCGTGTATAGTTAAATTTGATGTGTTGTACTTGCTAACAATCTACTAAAATGAACAACTTGGCTTGGGTCATGGGGGCCCGTACAGTGTACTCTGCACGGGGCCCGAAAAGAGGCAACATCAAATAAGCATCTACTAAACAGGAGGCCGAATGACCCACTCTTCGCCCTCACTCTGCTACTTCACTACGCCCTCTTCATTCCTCTGACTATCTGAACCTTCTGGTTCCCCGTGTCTAACTCAATGGCTCAATCCAGGTCTTCGCTTCCATTAGTCCTGCTCCTTGGAATGAGTTTCCTCCGTCTGTTCATTCCTCAAATCTCTCTGGTAGCATCTTTTCCTCCTTTGCCTTTCTTAAAACTTGTTTCTTCTCTTGGGATCTCTCGAACTGGGAGCACTTCTGAATGTCCTCTGGTTTTAGACCTCGCTGCAGTCACGTATTAATGTCCTGCCTCAAACTAAGGCACCCAACACAAAAAAATTATTTTTATTTACACAGTGCCCTGAATTCAAGTCTACCACACATGAAATTATTTAATCTATTTAATCTCCGCTATGCCACAGAATAAAGGACAACTGTACATATCCATCAAACAATAAGCAGTTTCCAGTTTTCAGTGAAAGACTCCCTCAAGGTTTCTCCAGAGTAACTATCCCACAAGATACTCTAACCTGTACAGAGCATATTCAAAAGCAAATGTCTAAACTGCAGGGTCAGACATCGGCATCAGGAAATCCAAGAATTTCTCTTGGGTCCAAAGCGATGGCCACAAGATCGGTTTCATCGGCTTTCAATAAAATCTGTCTACATCGTGCACTGATTACACCCATTTCAGCAATCCTTAACTAAAGCAAGAAGATTTTCCAAATTTATTCACACAAAAACAAATCCATAGCACAAAAATAGCGAGTTTAGCGACAATCAATAATTCACACAAATCAAACACCAGCCGTTTTAGTCATGAAGAAAGATTAATTATAATTGTAAGCAAAATGACAGAAATTATTGGAAAAACATCAGCAAAAAAAAACAAAAAGGTTCTATACAGTAGAATATACATATTCATATACATTAGCAGGGGGTGATAACTGATAACGATATTAGTAATAACTGATAACGAAAATTATAAGCAATAACAGTTAATAAACTGTTCGTCTCATACAAACATATACAATATCTGATCAACAAACCAGGAGGATGCAGAATTGTGGATGGAAAAGCAGCTAAAAAATAAATGATACTGATAATATTATGTTGAATATGACAGTCAAAATAAATGATATTGATATGATGACACTGTAGCTGCTAACAATGACTTAACCAAACAGCTGTATTGATTATAACATATGTGATATTAGTTTTATCTACTCTCCTGACCGATTTCACACAGCAAATGGGTGCATAACACCTTAGGGTAAAAATTTATTAGTATCACGAGTCACACAAGAGTAAATGTAAATATGGTTTTCTATAGCGACTGTATGGCCTCAACCCTGCTCATTTTTCAGTGAATTAGCAACAATAATTTCTGGAACTGCTATTATAAACCAATTATTACTGTCAGTTTATTTTTATTATTATATTCTTGTAATCCTAGACAAAGGTGATTCCTCAAAGTTAAAAAATTAGATTACACGTAAACAGAGTATGTGTAAAGTTCTACCATTCCTATCCGCAGGCAAATCAGCCACTGAACACATATGGTGCAAAGTGGAACGTTACACCACAAAGTGGAACGTTACACCACAAAGTGGAACGTTACACCACAAAGTTGAATGTTACACCACGAAGTTAAACGTTACACCACTAAGTGGAAAGTGACACCACAGGGGATCGGTCACTAGATACAGCAGTCCTGGTATGCTAGGTTGACATGTGGAAGGGAGCAAGCACGTAAGTAAACACTCAGAAGAAATTTATAAAACTGTCACAATAAGGAAGGCACAACTATCCCATTGTAGTAATTTATTTCTACTGAAACTCAGCAGGCAGTGAAAACCAGGATCGCCACATCTATTCGATAATCCAGGAAGCAGATGATCCAATTGTAATTGTTATTATTGCTAAACATGTATACAATAGTTCACAATCTCATCAAACATACTCAAAATAAAGTCTCAAATATCAGGAACATTGTCGAATTACAATGTACAGCTTCTCTAAATGCTTTCTTCGCTTGCCCTGTTAAAATACGCTAATCCAACAAAACGTTGAACACATTCCACTAAGCCCTTATCAAGATTTTCTTTTGCCTTGGATACACACTGTCAATGAATCCTCTATGATATACATCTATTAAAAGACACTTCCAGTTTCCTGAAAATAGCTTGACACTATAAGCAAAAGGAAATCAGTTCCTTAAGAACCCACAGAGGTGGTCAGGGTGTGTCGAGGATTTTCTCAGTCTCAGCACACAATTACCAGGTCCTTCACCACAAGGTCTGTTACTGAGGTAAATCTTTGGGATGCACTCACTGCCGTAGCCAAGTATACTGATGGCGCTATTTTCATATACGTCTGGGCATAGAATCCTTGTCCTCAGAATTTTTAGCTCATCATACATGGACTTCCATCCCACACTGAGGAAATTGGACCAAAAATGTAAACCTACCAGCACGACTCAATACATGGATTCATTGTTCAACCCTTCTACTGAAACATACATAATGAGCTTTCACTCAACAAACACCTTACAACTAAACAGGATAAATTACCTAAATGGAACACCATGACAAGTCTTCGTTTTGCAATTACCTGTGTCGTTAAGTCACAAGCACATTCCTTGCTAGGACGTAAGTTGCATAAATTTCCTACAGCTCACAAAAAGATGCCCTAATATCCGTATTACACAGACTTCTGGACATCTGCAGTGCATAGAATTTTGACTGTCTCAATATGAAACAGTACAGTGTTGTGAAAACATTGGTTCTTTCTACTTAGACATTTATATAGATTACTAAAATTCTTTTTGCAATGCATACCAAAAAATCATGTGAGTAGTTTAAAGACCTAATGAAAATTATTTGGTGTAGAGCAGTGACTGTACAGCTTATATGATCAGAAGTCACTGGCGAAAAAACAAAACTCAGATCACTTGCAATAACACTTCATAAAATTCCACATGCTTTGGGCAACAAGATAGTAATTTTACATCGGTGTGCCGCCACTTCAGGAATTAAAGCAGATATGAACTACTTCACGAAGCATGGATGTTCTACTGAGCAGAGGATACATATTAAGGTTAATGAAAAACGCTGCGGCAATGTTCAGTATATACATCAACGAAGGTTGGACGCTTTGGCAATCAGTAATTTACAAACCACAGCAGGAGTAGTGCTGGAAAATTAAATCAACAGTCCCATAAATTGATGGTGCCATACAACAGTATACAACCTCATCGTGTAACGACCATAAACTAGAGCCACAAGTTCAGTCCTAGCAAAAGCATCGTCAGACTCCATGTGCTTTTCATCCTCAGTGAAACATGACTTTAGTGGCACTTGAAATTTGTGAGCTGGTTGATGTTTGGCAAAAGCTACACACATGAGAACAATGGTGTACAGACAAAGGAAAAATTTAATTCTTCTAAACTGGTCGATAGAGGAGCGTTGTTACATATTTCTTTTTATAACGATGGGTCGAACTTAGTGTCATTACTCCATCCTAAAACACAGAAAATATGTTGATGGTTTGAAATGGCCATATTACAACATAGTTTACAATTACAAGCTGCTATGCAATATATCAGGTTTTTAAAAGGTATTTTATTACTAATGACATACACAGCTGCATATGTTATGATCAAAAGATCACAATACCTAAGCTGCTTCAGTGCTCCAATACTTTAAGAAGATATTCTAAATGTGTGATACAATCAAACTGTGGCTCTCACAACATAATTAAAAACATATCAAGCATTAACATTTACAGGGCATTAGAAATTATGCAGAATGTTTTGCAGGTCACTCAGCAGTCCTAATACACATCATGCGTATGTTCAAGGCCACTGTCGATCACAGTTTCAAAGATTGCCAGCAGAATGGTTCAGTTGAACAATAACACTATCCAGCTTAACACGAAGATTACATGAATTAGCTACGCTGCTTCAGTGCTCCTAACAACAACAAATTACATTACTTTAATTACATCTACTTACATTATATCTGTGCATCTGCATTTTCTGGGAGAGGTTTGATCAACAGAGCATCTGTAACACTTTAAGGACAAGCTGCATTGGTTTCCCAGTTACTTTAAGTACACGCTTGTCGTTAAAGTGATAAATAAACAACAATCATGCTCAAAATCTAACTTGATGTATTTGATCAAGTAAGGCAATAAAGATGACCTTGAACTGATTTTATATCAATACTGCTTACTTGGGTCATAGACTTACCTTAATTGATAAGGCATAGAGGTGATTTAATGCCACATGATCAGGTTCAGGTAACAGGGTTGGTTCGGCCTGAAGTAACAAACAGGACACAGTACACAACAACAGTACGAGACAAACATACTCATAGAAACTTCAAGATTGTGAACATAAAGGAGAAAGGTAGAATTAAGTTGGAAAACTTCTGAAACTGGTTTAATAATGCATTAGATGCACATTGAAGTGCTGAATAATTCTGTCAAAACCGCAAACTCAAAGATGTTTGAACAACGCATAATAAACATGCTCTAATACATCATACAGGCAAACACACAAACAGGCATGGATACATACATTCATACATACATAGTACACACATACATACAATCATACATACAAGTACACATACATACAAACATACATACATGCGCTTATATATACATACACACACACATACATATAATACATACATTCATGTATACATAAGTATATACACAAATACTAGTTTGCTCTTATCCGCAGTGGTGCTCCCTTGAAGGGTTAGTGGCACAAATGAAATGCAGTCATAAACTTTAATGACAGACATAGCACACTATATTATCTGCCACAGCTTTGACAAATGACTATTAATCCTTTGACAGTTAGTATCAGTAATTACTTCAATTAATCAATTAGTAATCTAATCTAATTATCATTCATAATCAACAATATGCCATACTGCCATATTTCAGAGTAGCTGTCAAACTCTGCATCAATCCACAGGCAACAGAGGTTGACTATGGCAATACGTGGAAAGGTAGGCAAAGTTCTGCTAACTATCACATCTGCTTTTCACAACATTTTTAAATGCATTATCTGAATGTGACACATTAAAATGTAATGTGTTGCACATCAAATTCTAAAACTATGCCACTTTTTCACCAAACATACCAGTGGGGGACTGTCTTTATTAAGGACAACTTGCAGTAGGTGTGGAGGAAGTGCAGGTGGTCGGTGATGGGCTGTTCCAGGTAACCGCGGCGGAATGTCTTGTGTGAACTCGCTGGATTCTGTACCTGTAAGACCTCAAAAACAAACAGAAGAACACTGAAATTCATGCATGTATGTATATAAGTATATATGTGTATTGTGTATGTATGCACATTGCACAAATAAATATAATATATATATGCATATATAAATCAGTCCTGATTCAGACTTATCATTATTCAACCGGATCATCCGATTATAATTCTACGGCCATCAGACTAGAACTGTTCTCGGTGAACGAGCATTATCTGTTGTTGGACCTACATTTTGAACCTCTCTTCCTATATTCGTTCATTCTCCTCAGTCGCTTTTCTCATTTCGTTATCAACAAACCTATGATATGAATTCAAATGACATAACAAGTATCAGACAGTAGTGTGGTTGGAAAACAGATAGACATGAATTACAATGTGACACATGACAACCAAACGGTTGAACATTAAAAATATCCCCTAAGGACAATATTTCAAATCATCAACAACAACTGCTGCTAAACACTGGTGCTATATAAATGCATATAGTTAACCATTTGGTCACTGTTGTCTACAGCCAGACACCGATTTGGTGAATCATAATTTAAAGTTAAATGCAATTCTAATAATGAAATTTATATAACTTCATCTTAGTAGCAAGTTACTTCTTTACAGTGTTGGTTGTCAGCGCAAGTTCTAAGAGTTTAAAAGGAACGAGTTTCACTACTGTAACTGACTGTGGTCACATTCAAATGCCTGGTCGAAGGCTACAATGAATAGGCTCTACATTACACCACAGTTTTCAAACTGTGGTCCGCGGACCAAGAGGGGTCTGCGAAGAATATGGCTGGGGCCCGCAAGAGTGTTCTGAAAATATTCATTAATGATCAACATTGCATAGTTTTAGCATTAACGGCCTGTGTTTTCAAATTCATACACTACTTATAGTACGCCTGTAACTGTATGATCCATATGGGTCTAATTGGGTATTCATCACACCGTTTTTGAGACGTTGCTACTAAATACTTGGGTCCGCGAGCTATGCGTAGAAAAAATGAGGGTCCCTCGTTAAAAAAGTTTGAAACCACTGCATTACACCATATGTCTAAGAGCTTTCTATCCACAACAGTGTCTGCTATATAATTATCATTACTTTTACAAAAGCTAGTGCTGCTTCAAGAATAATCAACAGCCTTAAACTCTGGATTCCGATCACTTAGGTAGGCAAAGGCCAGGAAAGACAAATGGAAGTGAAGTGCAGAAAGCTTGAACTATAGCCTTAGGCTAAAAAGTGGATTACTGGATAAGTACAGAAACAGAAACTAAAGGGAGACGGGATGGTAGAATTGGTGCGACACAAGCAGACATGTGCCGGTGGGCTCTGCCATTTCAAAGCTTATCATAAAAGAACACAACATTCCAGTGTATGGCTGCAGGTTTAGCAACCACCTGCAGCACGGTTCAAGCATCCTGTACATATTCTTTACATATAAAGGAGCAAAGGTTGACTGGTTTGAGGGCTTGCCCAGTAATACTTGAGTGTCAGGGTTCAAGATGGTGTTCTGAGATGGTTACAATGCAGGGACCTTGAGTGTCCTTTACACATAATTGTTCAGCATCAATGAACAATGCTTTGTCATTAGATGGTGGCATCAACCAATATAATTTCGGTTGTATGTCTGTTGTGTGAATTTGGACCCATCTACGTGAATGCAGGCCTGACTACGGCTGCCGGCTAATGTGGGCAAAGCATGCTCCCCCTGCCAGCTGATCTCTCTCTCTCTCTCTCTCTCTCTCTCTCTCTCTCTCTCTCTCTCTCTCTCTCTCTCTCTCTCTCTCTCTCTCTCTCTCTCTCTCTCTCTCTCTCTCTCTCTCTCTCTCTCTCTCCAAGGGAAGTTCTTAAGACAGCCCAACGATAAGCACCGAACGTTTACGAAAAATGTTGTCATCAAACAATTATTGCAATGATAACAATTTAGCTTACACAGTTTTTACATTTATCCTCTCAAGCAGATTAAAGTTTCTAAACTAAATTTACATACCGTGATTTTTCACGGGTTACAGGTAGTTCAATACATAAATACAAAGGTTTGAGCCTCTTGTGAGGACAGTGTTGGGCTCTTTAGAATTCTTGGTGGTTGTGTGAAACCCTTGTCCCCCTCCCGAGAAAGGCGCTACCCCTTGCCGTTTGAGTAGAGGGAGAGCTAAGTCTCTTCGAAGGTCTTCCGACTGTATATACTGCATGTGACTCTGTTCGCATGAACCAAGGGACGTGTTCCCCATTCCTATCCCTTCCTCTTTTCTCCTTCGCTCTTTTATTCTTTCGCTCCGTCTTGGTGGAGCCGAATATAAAAATTCTTCTACCTCCATATCTGGATTTACAGTTCGTTTTGTAGATTGAAACGCACTTTTACTTGCAGGTGACGAGTGGTGTACCAAGTGATAAGGCGCGTTAGAAATCAATCTCTTCTCGTCCCATATTGGGAGATTTGGGTCCGGAATCGTAAGGCCTTCGGAAGCGGATTCTAGACTTTCCAAACGTCTCGCAACTTCCTTTAGTTGTACGCTGACATCCCCCACCAGTGCATTCTGGCGTTCACACATAGTTTCCACCTGACCCATAATGGAGCTCCATAAAGGTTGTCCTTCCGTCTCCTTGTCCATTTTTACCTTCCTTCCTTCTTCCCTCTCTATCGGCTCCCTGTCAGTAGCATCGTCCGCTTTCGTTTTCGGAGTCGACATCGCTGTTATAGGCTTACTCGATTTACTATATAAATTTCCTTCGTTAAATTCTAGTTTGAAAGCTTCAAGAAGGTTTGGATTACAAGTAATTTTAATTCTCTTTCAAACAATGCGCTCAAAACAAGTTTATAATTATTATTAAGGCTGCAGTTTAATTATTGAATCTAGTGGTTATGAAATTCATTCACTCAATCACTCAGAAAGACATCAACACACGTATGCGTACTAAAAAGATTCCCCGGGGTAATTTACTCTAGCAAAGCCCCGCTCAGTTACTAAGGGAATTCCCGCTATCCTGGCTTATCTGGGAAAAACCTCTCAAAATAACCCGTCTAGGATACAGTCGTTTACCGGTTCACAGCTGATTGTCTGTGATGTAGCGCTGCAGGCAGATCAGTCTAGATCCTTTACGATCTCGCACCAGTTCTTTGAAGATGGAAAGACTACGCTGCCTCACTCTCACGTCAATAGAATTGTAGTCGCTCGTCTTCCCGAACGTGACTCAATTCCGGCTGAATCCTTTCAACAGCCAAAACGTAGAGTGCAGTCTCAGCTCCGTTGCCTCTTTTCCCTTCTTTTCCTGAAGTGCGCGCATCTGCCAGAGTCTTCCTCCTCTGCGGCGGATTCTCTCCCGTGACCAAGGCTTTGGTCTACGCTTCCTGCTACCTGAGTATCCAAGACTCAGAGCGGAGAGAACCGTCTAACACTTACAGAACAAGTGCTTTTAAAGACTCTGCAGATCATTGTTTAAGTCTGTCGCCCATTCATCGGTTTGTTCCTCCAACGCGTAACCAATCAGCTCTTTACTGATCAATCCTTTTTTGCTCTGCGAGTCCTGGTTTCGCATGGATTAACTGGAAGCCGCCTTCATGATGTTGTATGTTCCACCACAGTGGCACGAATGTTGTACTCATCTCCAGTCTGGTGGGGATTTTCCAATGGTCTTGAGAGAGAACGTCTCTCTGCCTTGATACGTAAGCTTAAGCGACAAGGGTATCTGCCAACTGATACTCCTACATTTGACCTGTTGTGTTCTAAGGCGGACGATGCTCTCTTTGCAGCAATCCTTCAGAACCCAGGGCATGTCCTCCATGATTTGCTCCCTCCGATACGATCTACCGGATATTATCTTCGACCTCGCCGGCATAATCGCGAGATACCACGATGTGATCCTTTGACGGGGAAGGGTTACATTGCTAGATTACTGCATAAATGATAAGAAAACACTTGCTTTTTTAATTACTTATTTTATCATTTTTATTTCGATTTATTATTACTTCAATGTTTTACAATCAATGCTTCTAGCTTCTGTCCCATTGTGCGTTTGCTAATGGTGTAATAAAGAATATACTTACTTACTTTCCAAACCCCGGTCATAATAAAATATCCTGGAATATTCTCAACTCAGTCCAGCCCTTATTAGGAAGACGACCAATTATGTGTACTTAATTCCTGTCACCATAAACATCTTTTACGGAGCTTAACTCTGCCATGGTTAGTTCCTACCACGCCCTCTGCGATTTATTCTGTCAATCACGCCTCCTGCTCTATTGTGAAAACCAAGCCTTACGCGGGTAATTTCCCACAATCATGTGTTTCCCAAAGATTTGGATGCGCCGTTTTGACATCTATAATTCTTCCGAAACGTCTCCGCCTTGGTTAAAGTTTACTGCTAGGAGTCGATGAATAAGAAAGTTCGGACACACGTCAGTAGGAAAAAACAGAGTAGCCCCTGATACAAGGTATGAGTTTGTTTGACAAGGCGATCTATGCGGGCCCGCCCTGTATGTACATAGCACGTTCGGAATCTCAGCCTATCAAACCTCTTGCCAAAGTTTTAGTCTTTCCCTATTTGGTGGCTTCCTAACTTAACCTCATTATAATCCCAACCCCCTTATCATTACAAGTTAACGCCTAAATGCAGTTTGGACAACGTATAGAACCGTCCTTGCTTGTCAGTACTGATCTCACAAGTGTGGTTCATACAGAAGGAGCACATTCACAGAATAACGGGCAACCATACAACAAGACAGTAAGCTTATGCTTATACTAGCGTGTGTGTTTGTTAGGGTCTACCCCAGATCTTAACAGTTGGAACAAAATTGGAATTTACTGTCCTGCTCTGTGCCCTATCAGTTCTCTAATTTCATTCATTAAAATCCAAACTTAACACTTGTCTCTTTCAACTTGCTCACCCAACACAAATGCCTTCAGTTTCCATGAACTCGATTTTGTCTATAATTCTTTAACTTGTCTTTGACCGGTGGTCAGTCACAGTTGTTGGTCCCACCATCTGCAACTCTCTACCTCCTCATGTTTGAAACTCTCTTAGCGAGACTGTCTTTCGCTCTAGACTGAAAACTTACCTCTTCCAGTCTACCTATGGATTTTAATAGTTTCCAGGCTTCAATGTGCACTTTGAACTTTGTAAGAAGGGCATTACCAAATAACAGTTATATTGTATTGCATAACTTTCTTAACACTTTTTAACGACGAGCATGTACTAAAATCAGACTTGGAAACCAATGCAGCTCATTGTTAAAGTGTTATGATTCTTCAATACGACTTCAGTGCAGACAACAAGTGATTAGTGCCCAGTGCAATATGATAATAGTGCTATAGAAGTAAAAAAAATTAGAATAAATATGGTTTATATATTTCTTACATTAAGTTACATATCATAAACAACTACCAAAGTAAAAAAAGCAGCTTAGACAGTCTATGTGTCAAATAACTGCAAAGTCATTTACATAAAAGTGCGGCCAGAACTGTTCAACAGTCAAAAGAAAACTACAGATGCCAATGGAACATATGATATGTGGTCTGATATAGAGATAAATAAAGTTCCATCAGCGAATTAAATGAGCATTTACTTGAGTCTCCAACTTCTCTTCCATCGACTGCCAGTGCTTCAAAGACTTCAAAGTCCGATTCTTTAACAGTTACTTGGTTGTTGCATGATCCAAACTCATTGCTGACTTTTGGCTGTAATAACAGCAACAACATTATTAAGGAACTTAAAGAAACCAAGTGAGAAATCTCGTCAGTCGTTAAGCAAAGCCAGCAGAAATTTTTTACTTGAAGAAAACCATTTTTTTACATCTTTTTTACAGTCCATCTTACCATCATTTAGGGAACAACCGGAAATCGCCTCAGACATTTGCCTCGGCCAGAAATCCCGTTTCCGTAGCTATTCGCCTCGGCAAATACTGTAGACGCAAATAGTTGAAAATTTTTTTCTTTAAAAACTTATTCAATAAACTTACGTATATAAAATTATAAATGTTCAGCCTTAAAACAATTACACATCCATTGAATTCAATTCCATTTTCTTGAAATTATGTCAATTTATTGAATTTAATGCAATTTTAGAAAACTTCACAACTGCACAGAAATGACTAAAATTCAAAATGTATCAGTCACTTATTACAGGTACACAAAGTTATTTCGATCATAATTATTTTTTATTACAGGAAAATGTGAAGCTTCTCATATGGAACAAATGGTACCCGGTTCGTTTCCGGATCCGGCAAATAGTACATCCAAATACTCAGATTCTGTACTCGGAAAATGTCTATCCTGTTGATCCCTACCATCATTCCTTCCAGCTCACCTTCTATTCATTCATCCATAAATGCAACAATACAGCCACACATAAATCCAATCCAAACACCAATCCACTTCAATGACCCCATCCCCATCTGTCATTGCGATTGCTCAACATTACCAAAACTTTTCTAACACAAACGTTGCACTAGTAATAGGCACATGTGTCATTGCTTTCTCAGTTTCTTCGTTTCTATAAATACACAACGATTGGTTTCTGGAAAACTACTCTGTGATCAAATGCTCAAAAACTCGTTAGAAACTCATTATATCAACTGGATCGTATTACACGAAACACAGCAAATACACAGGAAATTCTGCTTCCGAGGCCAAAAGGAAGAAATTCAATACCTCTGTTGGATTAAACGTCCACGAGCCATCGACATAGTATTTATATTCGTGCGTTCCTACTGAAAGATCTATGATTGTCGTAAAATCTTCATGACTACAAAATGCCAAAAAACTAATGACATTTCATGCACTACAGTTCAAGGAAAGACTTGCAGCTGACTAAACAGTAATGCTGTACGTTTCACTAACTAGTGTATATCACATCCAAATTGTGCACTGTAGGTAAATCATTGTGAACTCACAAAATTAAAATGGTCTTACTCTATTAGTCATTAGTCACTTCCACTCTTCCACCCATACATCAGTTCATTAACTCATGATGCCTCAGTCCAACTACTGTCCAATCCCACCGCAAGCTATAGATTACCAACATAATGAGAAACTAACAGCAACAATGCTCTGCACGCAGAAACCCAAACTCAAACATTTCCATGGCTGGAAGCAATTTCTGCCTTACTTTAGCCAATTACTTTATGCAAAGTTCTCTCTGTTGTAGGTAACAGAAAAGGTGACAGTTCTGTTCTATTGCTCAAAAATCAAAAGTGCATTAAATGTAAATACGATGGAAAAGTAAACCTGCTAAATTGCCAGTGTCTCACAAAAGCAGCATTAGAGAGATGACCTCAGTCACCGACCAATTAATCAAATGATGCCAACAAGACTAGGTCAAATCCAGGGTTGGTGTTGGTATCCAGGGGAGAGCAGTTATGATGACAATGGTGACAGCAAATAAAAAAAGATAGTTTGAGAAGGCTTGAGGTTTCTGGTTTGGTTTGCTTCTGAAGTCTGGAATGAAACACTACTATAGAGAGAAGACAAGGGCAGAGAAGTTTAATGAAAGAATGACTGAATAAATAAATGACAGAATGAATGACCGAATGAATGCCTCAATGACTGAATGAATGACTCAATGACTGAATGAATGACTGAATGAATGACTCAATGACTGAATGAATGAATGACTGAATGAATGACTTAATGAATGACTCAATGAATGACTCAATGGCTGAATGAATGACTTTAAGAATGATGGAATGACTGAATGAATGAATGAGTGAATGAATGAGTGAATGAATGACTGAATTACTGACTGAATGAATGAGTGAATCAATGAAGCCATTTATTGATTCACCAACGAATTCCATCACAGACAATAAATATAACATAATGCAAACCTAGGCTGGCTAGCATCTGTAGGCAATCCAAGACGGTGACAGTTGCTGAATACTGAACTGTCATATTTTTACAAAATGACTTATTTACAGGCAGTTTCAGTTTTAGCATGATGCTGGTTTTAAAAACTACTACACAGTGAAAGTAATTGCAACTCGTACAAGTAACTGAAAGAGTGCAATAAACAATAATAACAATGTTTCAAGTTTCAACAAGGTTTCATCAATCCTGCAAAGACAGTAAGCAAATTTTTCTGTGCATTTTTAAGAGGTCAAAGAAAGGATTACAAACAAGATCCTAGGAAAAGAAGAACCGTCCCTTATGCTAGCCCTGGGTCAGCCAGGGGTATGAAGTGTTAGCAACTTCATTTTTCTTAGCCTTGGCATAATAGGGCAGGTGGCCAGTCCTCTCCTTCACCGTCACCTCTTCCCAATGACAGTGTATGGTCAGTGTACTCATTATAGTTGATTTGGCTAGGGGGCACATGTGGAAAAGAAATTTCAACGTCAATTTCTTTTCTGAAGGGGATTTTAACCCTGAACTCTCGACTGACAGTCAAGTGCACTAACCACTAGACTATTGTGATCACAAAACATTGATTTTATCATGATCAAGAAAGAATTTTAACAGTTGCTTAAACTAAATGATATTCTTTCTACATTAACAACGATAATATTAGCACAAACACTACCTTCTTGCCATAGGTATCCTCTCTTTCCAGTTGTCGAAGCTTCCAGCCAACGCAACAGTCTTTCCACCTCCCGTCCATCGGAAGACAGTGGGAATTGTTTTCGGCCTTTCCCCCTTTGGACTGGCCACCAATGGCAGATGCTGATGTTGACCAATTCTAGATATTGAAGGCAGATGATGCTACAAACCCAAACCAGACAACACTACAACACTCATGGCTAGGTAATGCTACCACAATATACCAGAAAGGTACTCAAAGGTAAGTAAGAGTGGTGAGAAGTACCTTTCTGAGGTACTAACAAGGCACTAGAGATACACGCACACACTCATTCATGCAATGTAAGGTAAAGTAATGCAAGATAGATAAAAGCCAAATTGAAATAGGTGAGCTATTTAATTACAGGAGCAGTCCCAGGTGCGTTCATGGTACATAGGCATAATATAATACGTGACACTGGTCACGACATCCCTTTAATACAGCTATCCACAGGCTAAGCAAATAGCTCATCTTCACATGATAAATATATTCCTCTTCATGTAAGAATTCATGCATGTTGGACTTTGAATTTATGCATTTTAATAGCTTTCAAAAGCACAGCACACATGGCTGTTTCAGGGATCCAAACACATAATATTCGTATCAGATGTCATACTTCACCCACGACCTAGTTAAAACTAGTTCACTAAACAGCAAGTATGCACTAAATCTCACTGATATTACTGCCTCTGTAAATGACAGTGTTGAATTCTAGGGCGCTGTTGGTTCCTGGTCCAAAGTTTTGGAATTCACTGCCAAGTCTGCCAGTTCTCTCACATCATTTGGGTAGAGACTCAAAAGTTGTCCATTTCAACTTTCTTACCCAACACAGCCTACCTTCTGGTCTCTCCAACCTATTGAATTTTGACTCAACTTCTACACCAGTTTACTATTCGAAGCAATCACAACTCATAAACCACTACAATAGTCTCAAAGCGCATAATCAGTACTCCAGTGCTTTTGTAGAAATGCCTAGATAACTTAGATTAGATTAGGATAAAGGTCTACTTCTTTAAATGGAAACAGACCAAAGCGCAACAAACTATTAGCCTATTGAGTCTTGACAACCGAGTATGCTAAGTTCTGCTGGTCATTAAGTTAATTAAGAGTTGTATTATTAATTACTTTAATTATTATTATTAGATTATTATTAGTAGTACCATAATTGCTATTATTGTATATATGTGGTTAGCATGCTGGACTGCCAAATGCGAGTTTGAGGGTTCAAATCCTTGCCATGACAGAATTTTTTAGATTTCTGCTCCACTTGCTCCCCATATACTAGCAAACTCAACTTTAAATGGGTACACTGAATGTACACTGTCCACCCGCCCCCATATGCCAAGGCTAAGAACAATGAAGTAGCTAACACTTCATACCCATGGCTGCATCTCAGGCTACCTTAAGAGACTACTTTCCTTCTTCTTCTATTGTTACTATTAGTATTATAAAAAAACCTTGCTGTAGTGTGCTGAACGATCACATTTGGAACGATAGTCTGGCGACAAGGACGGATAGTCATCATCCCCTGAGGAGCCAAGCCGATTTCTCTCAGAGGCAGGCGCCGTATTTCCCATTTCGACAATGGATCACTCTAACAATCACATCAATCAAGTAATTGTATTGTATTGTATCTAAACATTTATAAAGCGCCGCTCACAGTTGTCGCTAATCAGAGGCACTCCCAGTGCGAAAGACCCAGTCACCAGAAAGTGGTTTTAAGACAGCGGAACGAGGCACTTGGGCCACAAATAACACAACGATCAACACTCTTGATGATCCAAGGAAACAGTGATCAAACATAGTACTGACAAACATAAGGCAATTTAATACAATGTAATTAATCGCACACTTAAGAAACTCATCAGCAGCACTTCACACTGAAAAACACCAATCCACACCATAGAAACGGCTATTACTGTTTCATAAACTGGAGGCACGCAAAGTCTCAGAAGTTTCCATCTTCAGTTACTTGATAAAATGTTCATACTCAAACCATGCCTCCCTCTCATTGCTCACAGCAACTAAGGATCAAATCAAAATGCCTACATGTAATAGTATGTTTTCAAAACCACAGGGATCAAAACATCTAAGGAACAGTGCACCAATGGATCAAAATGCCTCAAAACGTCTAAAGAGCTGAACAAACTGAGAACAATATCAACAAAACACAAACGAATCAAACATCTGACGAACGCTGCGATTGCATACAAGACCACACAGGGTGCTCTAAATGTTACCCAGCCCTCCAGGCACACATGAACCCAGGCAGCGAAGGCAGGTCTTCACCCATTTCATTCAGGCTACACATAGCCTGGAAGTGGGCTCAAGGCCAGGAAAGTTGGCAAAGTCTTGGAAAAGCGCGAGAAAGTAATGCATCTGATGATATAATCGACAGAGGATCACCCCAATAACCTAATCACTCAATGATCAAATCACACAATGATCAGAACTAATAATCAAATCAAATAATGATCAAACACTCTACTAACAAATGCAATATAAGTTAATGCAATGAAATACATTATTAAAATTATTAAATGTTATTATTATATTTTTAATATATATATATATGCAAATATATATATATATAATGTATATATTATACACATTCAAAAATACATACGCACTATAGAAGCTAGGCTAGATTATAAAGTGCTACACACTAGGCAACCTAACAACCTGATCATAGTCATGATCCAATCGGTGTCCTCTATAACAGACACAAATCACGCACGTGCTTGCAAATGCTATCACAATTAATCAACATCTGGTCACATATTTTCAACTCAAAAAAAGTATTGGCCAAGAGAACCAGTTTACACAAGCACAGTCACAAAAAAATCAGTTAGGCATACACGTGCCTGGTACTTACTTCAGCTCAAACATTCAAATAAAAATCCAAAAGCCACGCAGGTATTTTTCGACTAAAATATATCCATCAAACAGCACTTTTGGCAATATACCCTTCTAATCACTAGTTTTCTTACTAGATGATTTGAAGCATTTATTATTCTGCTCAGATTGTTTTTGTGAGCATGCATTCAGAGTACTTGAAATTATTTACAGAAGGTCAGCTCAAGTCTGCGTCTAGTATGACGGAATGCAACCAGACTACTTGCAGAATTTCTAAAGCACTCCAGAGAATACAAATATTAAGTAAATATTAAAGCCTACATATTAAAACAAAGTTACCACAATGAAAAGGAAGACCATCATGAAGAACTGAAGCTGTTTTGTTTTGGGATTTATCAGGTGTTGGCAGAAAGTCAAAATAAGGGACCAATGTATGTATGTATGACATTGTATTTACTGGTACACATGTAGGCATGCATACACAAAGAGACATATATATGCCTGCTTGTATTTATGCATGTGTCTATTGTGCAGTACCTTATGAAGCTTTACAAAGGTGCCTTAGAAGAAGAACAGCAGTCCCTTAAGCTAGACCTGAGGCAGCCATGGGTATGAAGTGCTAGTGACTTCATTTTCTTAGCCTTGACATATGAGGGCGAGTGCCCAGTCCTCTCCCTCACTGTCTCATCTTCCCACCGACAGTGTACAGTCAGTGTGTACTCATTATAGCTGAGTTTCCTACCGGGTGCAGATGATGCAGAAATCTCAAACCAAATTTCCACCACGGCAGGGAATTGAACCCCCGACCTCTCGACTGACAGTCCAGCATGCTAACCACTACACCATAGAGCATTCCAAGGTGCTATAGTCCGAATAGGACCATTGAAATTTAGATTCTACTCATTGAAACTAAGCAAATTTCTACAATTGAAAGGAAATAGGAGTGAGCATGCATACAGGCACATCAAAGTAGGCTAGCACTTATTATAAAAATTAATCTCTAACAAAACTACATTAGCTACCCGTGGACACCCATCACTCCAAATTACACTTGTTAGTTACATGAACACATATACGCCTGTATGTATGTATGTATGTATGCGATCATGTCTGTATTGGCTCAGTTAGCAAAATTGGCTAAAGCATACATCCCACGTGCCTCTGCATGTACGGTTCATAGTTCACTTCCCAATAGTGGCTTATTAAGAGATTTGAATCTCAGGCTAGCACGGTCCATATACGGGGACCTTAAAAAGCATGGTGCCCATCCAAACGGGCAGCTTTTGGGAATTGCACCCAATCAGTTCATTGAAAAATGAGCAGAGCCGAGGTTACATGGTTGCTGTATAAAAACGTTTACATTTACATATTTATGTATGCAATGCATGCATACATGCATGTATGTAAGTATGCATTAATCTTCCAGCATGTGAAGACCTAAGTCCATACTGTCAAAAATCATGAAAATCAAAGCTCATGCTAATCAAGAATAGCCTTCAAGCACATTTAAATTATAAAAAAATCATGATACACATTACATTATACATGTTAATGAGAAAGTACTGATCCGATCATAGGATTTTCAATGAACTAAACTGTTGTTTTACGACCAGAGTCACAAGCTGTCACTCTAAAAATACATAAAGTTTGTTTTACAAACTGAGTCAATTGAGAAAAAAGTGTCAATGCCGTACAAATGTCATGGCAAACCACTTTCAACTGCATCTATGTATTTAACCAAATCCATCCACAGCCACATCTAACATACTTCCTATGAATGCAACCAATTACTGCTTTTGAAATGTAGTCAAAAATTCTTAATTTTTTTAAAATCAGACAGATTTTTTTTTTTTTAAACAAGGCCTAACACGCATTTAGTCCAACTAGGCTACTGCTTGTACACCCATCAATGTACACGCTAAGTACCATCTGATGCTAACGAGAAAGTAAATCGCTAAGGGCAGGGTTAATGCTAATGGAAATGCCTCATATGACATGACTATACATATAAAGGGCATGACGAGGACAAAAAATAACCTGGGGTATAAACTGGATCTACTAGGCACGGGGTTTTGTACAATCTGCGCTCCACATGGTAATCCACTTATTAACAGGTCATCACCGAAAACACTGAAGACAAAACACGGTTAACATTTCCAACGATCAAACTGTTAATATTGACTGAGTACAACTTCTAGGCGGTTTAGCAACAGTCAGTAGTAAAAGAGGACTCACTTATTCCAAAAATAAACAACGAACAACTTCCCTTATACTCCCATTAATAACATTGGGCCACCGACGACCGCGGCTCACTATCATGATGGTCCACTTTTGGATAACCGACGCTGGTTCTCCGCCAGCAGACCAATAAGTCTACGACAACCATACAATTAGCGGCAGTCATGAAGCGCTACTCTTTTTTTTATCTTAAGATCAGTTTGGAAATGTTTCAAATCGAAACAGCTATTATTGCTCTTCATCTGGCGAGTGACTAACCGCGCCTCAGATCACGGCCTTCTAGATAGGCCGTGCTCAGATTCGCATTCTGCGTGATTTTGCGCGCGTTTAAATGTTCGTAATAAATAAATAAATACGCAGAATGCAAAGAACAAAATTCATTTGTCCTTTTAAAATTTGTTTTCTCGTTCACTGAGCATTATTACTTTAAATTGTTAAATTAACGTTGACTGTTAGGCATACTTTGTGTCCAGTTTGTGCGCGTTCCATAACGCCTACTGGAAAAAATAATATAGTACCACAGTATAAATAATTATTTTGTACTAGTATAAAAAATTATTTATACTGTGGTACTATCACAGCATAAATGATTGGTAATACCAGGCACGTAACTAGGGTTTTTCGTTTGGGGGGGCTTAAACCTTGAACATGGCAACATTTATACAGTGTTCATACGAATTTTAGCCGTAAGCATACAACGGCTTGACTTGTTTGGGGGGCTTCAACTTCGTTTGGGGGGGCTTAAGCCCCCCCAAGCCCAACGCTAGCTACGTCCCTGGGTAATACCACAGAATAAATAAAGCTACGCTTTATCTATTCTGTGGTAATACCAAAGATCTTAGAGTCGTAGTAATACCATATCGTTGCCGTTGCTAGGCCTATAAAATGAATTAACGCAAAAATGTTTCATGAGCTCAAGTCATTAAAATTTTATTCTTTGTAGTACTAATTAAGAAGTTTTGGTGACTTAACTAACAAACGATTGCATATAATATTGTTATTATACTATTATTATCACGGTAATTGGTGAACTTTTAAAATTAAATGACCAACACCAAAATGAACAAAGGCAGTGAACCAGCCTACTCTAATATCACTACAGTAACGAATAGCAACATCCGGCTACATACCAAATTTTTATATCTATGCTACAAACCAAGGTTTTCCAGCCGTGTGCGATCGTATGCAATTGATTAAGCGTGTCTTCCGAAAAATTCTCGTCGATATACCAAATCAAAGTGCGTACTTTTGTTGAAGATACGTGTTGTTAGCAACGAATAATTTATCGCACTAAACAGTGTATAAAATTATTATTTAATATTTTGTATTACCTTACTTGAAATAAAGCATAATTATGGTCCCGGTGTCCAAGTATATGTCAGCTGTCGGACAAATCTCTTCAATCTTTAATTCAGCAAACATTGGTAGCACAAAACAAGAATATGAAAAAACAAAACAAAAGACTCAATCACTTATGATGTTTGAGAGAAGACAAAGAAATCTCACAAAAATCATTGTCATTTGAAAGGCAATTCTGAATAAATCGCAGTCTTCTAGATAACCAACAGTCTTTAATATTACTATTACTTTCATGCATGAAGTGCAGAACCGATTCAACACTACTATAACAGACAAATATAACCACGACAATTCAGAACATTATAGGCTATCTTATTTAACCCAATTATTACCTTCTGTAATGCGCTGGCAATCAGTTACCGACACTGGCATCATGGAGGGTTGAGCACCACACAAAAGCCACATCACACCTGTAAGACCAATTTATATACCGGCGCTATATCAAGTCAAGTCCGCAAGACCAGGTTATTTGGTCAGTTTTGGTACCACGTTAGGATTTCAGAGGGTCGCGCTAGAGGAGACAGTGTAGTTGTATCAGAGAAATCAGTTATTATGGTGGTCATGGGATATGGTACAGAAAAGGAATAAGATAGATATGGTACAGAAAAGGAATAAGATAGTATGAAAAGATCAGTTTTCAGTCTGGATTGAAGGGCTTCATGAGAGAGGGAAGCTAATCGACAGCTGCTTAGCCAACATAATGCTGATGATACTTTGCATGGCATAATTTTATTGTACTTACCAGTGACAAGCACCACCCTAGATACTGTAGATATTAATGCTATTTAAAAATACCAATGTTATTTAATGGTATACATTTTTGTACATTATTTTATGAAATTTACCTTGAATTCCTCTATATTAAGTTTTTTATTTTTGGAACTGGGAAGTGTTTGTGTTTGCGTGTTTAACCCTTTAACGATGAAAGGGATTGGTTTTCCATACATTTTAGTACATGTTAAAGCGTTAAACGGATGTTCATTTATATGTATGCCATAACATCATGATTTCAGAATGGGAAGTGGTTCTTCTAAGAAGGCACCTTCTGCCCCTGCACCAAAAAAGAAGGATAAGGAAGTGGTAAATTCAGGTCAGTATTCCTCTTCTTCAGTTTCTCTGTCCTTCAAACATCCGATGATGCCACTCCTCTCAGTGCTGAGCTTCTAGTTTAAGCTTGCTGTATCCATATGTCATCAACCAGTTCAGCAGCATCTGTCTGGGTCTTCCTCTTGTCCCCTCTACTCTGCCCTCAATGACAGTTCTCAAGAGTGAGTCTCCTCTCAGGATATGACCAATCCTGAGAGGAGGTTAGTCTTGTGAATCAGTAAAACACTAAAACTTATTGTTTAAACTTACATTGTCATTTATTATGTCATCAGTCACATGATTGCATAAATAGGTATCATTTGGAAAGCATGATAGTCACAGTCAAATAACCTGACAGAAGTTATTCATTTTTCTAGTTACTCTAAAATTATTCATGAGTTAATATATTTGACAAAGACTAAGTTTACAAAAGTCTACAATGTTAAGTTTACAGAGAGTTACATAAATTTTAATGTTTTATTCTGCAGCACCTGTTCCAAAGCCAGTCGCATTTGAGATTAAGTTTGAGGACAAGAATGAAGACAGCATTATCCACAAGCATCCACCGAAGAGGCTTCAGGTCAGTTAATTAGTGTAACAACCGAGGTTGGAAACAGGAGATAGACACAGGTTTATGAAATGGTTACTTTTGAATCTGGAGAAGCTGTGTAATACATTGGATGAATGATTTTCTAATACTTATTGACACTGTTCTGTGTAATTTGGTGCCAGCAAAATCTGATGCATGATTTCTCTCTAGTGGCAGACTCGGGTGAGAATTGTCAGAGGTTTGGGGTCCAACCGCTAGTCTCTCTTAGGACCCCCAGTTAAGTCTTCATTCCAACCCCCTCAGTTGTGCTACTGTGATTATATTGTGCATATATTTTAGCATTTTAGCCACAAATCGCTTTGTGGGTTACTAATAAAGTAATGCTCTGGTTTATTGTGAGATTTGTGACCATGTGAATTGTATGCTAATAAATTTGACATCAGTTTAAAGAGTTTAAGCTTTCTATTGCATTTTTCAATTTTCTCAGTTTGCAAAATACGGATAAAATATCCAACTCCACCTGAATCAAACTTATCAAAGTCTAACCCTCAGTCTTTTTCTTACAATTCTTACACTGGGCAGACTCGGCTGAGTGTAGGGGCCAATGTGCTCTGTCTTGAGCCTACTTCCAGGCAGTGTTGAGGCCCATGTTCGCAGTCATCAAGATATCCTTTAGATTAACATTAATATTATGCCCAGCAATACTTTCTTTCTTCAACAACACATCATCAGACCTTATCAGTGGTTGATCCATCCACTTGGAATGGACTTCCACTTCTGACTAGGGACACTTCACTTTGTCAGTGCTTGAAAGCATCTCTTGTGCTGGTGATGGGATGGAGTGCTTCGGAGTATACATCTTGAATATGACTTATACAAATTTACCTAATGAATGGTTGAATGAATAAATGCACTGGCCACGTGGTCAAGGCACAGCAAGTCTTTTCAGGCCAACACAGGACTTTTGACATGGAAATATAGCAGAATATGAGAAACTTTGCACCTTTTTAATGCTATGGTAAGTGTTGAAGTGCTGCTGTAGCATCAGGAAAAGAAGATGACTGAAGTGTGGTGACATTTGTACTAACATATGAAGAATTGAAGCCTGTCTGTTCTATTTTCAGCCAATGACATGATTTCAGAATGCCTTTAGTATATATATATGTGTGTTTGTATATGCATATATATATTATATATATTAATGTACTATATATGTATACACACACATATATATATATATATATCCATGAGGACAAATTTGCTTATAAGCAGAAACCGGTGATATCTCTTCTACTAATCATGCCCCTTGTGAAATTTGATCCAACTGTGTGTGACTTTTTGAGGTTCAGCTCATTCAAGCTTTTCCAAGGAATAAATCCAAGTGTGGTTGTTTTTGAGCCCTATCGTGACGAAAATGTTGGATTTCTGCGATATTGCAATCTGTTTAATTTTACAATTCTGTAGAGGTTGGAGCAAACAACTCAGACGGGCCCTAAACTGACTGCAAAAATGCTTGAACAGAAACTTAGAATTGCTGAACAAAACCGACAAAAGGCAAGGATGATTCTGTGCCTATATCTTGTGATGATGATGATGCCGATGATTGATGACGATGATGATGATGATGATGATGATGATGATGATGATGATGATGATGATGATGATGATGATGATGATGATGATGATGATGATGATGATGAAGATGATGGTGATGATGATGATGATGATGATGATGATGATGATGATGATGATGATGATGATGATGATGATGATGATGATGATGATTGATCATGATGATCATGATGATCATGATGATCATGGTGGTGGTGATGATCATGATCATGATGATCATGGTGGTGGTGATGATCATGATCATGATGATGATGACAATGATGTGGATGATGTGTATGATGTGGATCATGATGATGATCATGATGATCATGATCATGATGGTGTGGATGATAGTATCACTGCAAATCTGTAGAGGTCATGTTGACTTAAAATTGACCCAGAAGAATGTAATTATATGCAGGGAGAGATAAACAAGTCTTGTTGAATCATTATATTCATAGAAGTGACTTTGTTTATTGGTTTTTGATTTATTTATATCTACATATTTACTGGATGCTGTTTTGTACAGTATTTCTTTGTATGTGTTATACATAGCACTGATATCTAATGACCAACATCAACCAACAGCAGTAAGGGGCCATCCATAAAGGACTTCCTAAAGAGAATGTATGGAGAGGGGGACAGGGCAGGTTATTCCAAATGTAGACTAAAGCAGACAAAAGTAAACAGGTGTCAGTTTCTGCAGGTGTCCTTTTTAGGATGACCCTTGAATAACTGTGCAGAAAAATGTGCAAGTTAAGACAAATACCAGTTGGGAATGGAATTCTAGAGATGGAAAGGCCAAGGCAGGAACGTTCGGCCACTATTTCATAGAAGTGGATTATGGGAACAGTGTTATAGAAGATGTTAGATAAAAAAAATAGATTAGATTGTCTAGGGCTTAATGTATTGCATCTAGTGTTGTTCCTGTAATCTATTAACTGCTTAGAGGTCATTCACTGAGGAGGTCTGCATAAAGGTAAAGAGAGAGGGTCATCCAAATTCAGACAGAGACGGTATAGGGCTATACCCACTAGGATGTCCACATCGACATTTGATACATGTATATACATGTGGTTGTTTTATTACAGTCCTATGATCCAACTTCAGTCAGTTGGATCATCATTAGTGGACTTTGCTGATAGCAGCCTACGCTCTCTCTGGCAGCTGTACCAGGCCTCCTATTAGGTGTCACTGGTAATCAAATTTCAATCAGATTCGATTTCTCTCATCTGCAGTTGTAATTCTGAGACCTAATACCAGCAAACAGGGGCCTTTATGTTATTAATATTATAATGTAAGAGTTCCTTTGATCAACGTGGCAGTATCAGATACTCAACCACTTAGTACAGTTAGTTCTGGAGTGCAAATGTCAGCAAAATGGAAGGGGAGGGTAATGTCTAATACAGACCAGTGTCAACAATGGATCAGAGGTCGAATGTAGGGCATTTTTGTGGATGTCCTTTATGGATGACCCTTGCAGTGCCTATCCAAGAAAATTCAGAGTAATGTAGGTGGTATGAGAACATTTTCCAGATAATTTTTTCTTTTTTTTTACAGGAGCTGGATAAAGTGCGAAATATCACCTCAGCATCCAAGGTCAGGCGACAGTTACAAGACGCTCAAGAAGAGGACAAGAAAGAGGAGATAATCCGAGGAGTAATTACATAAACTTATTTGTTTCGTGTAAGGTAATGTGACAAAAATTTATTTAGCACCTTTATACGAGAGGTTCTGAAAGGTGGTATAAAAATTTTCAGCTATATGCCGGTACTTATCTAAGAGTCATCCAGCGGTACCAAGTATTGTATGGTTTAGCTGTCCTGCATAATATACCATATAAACAGCTACTGGCTGCACTGGCATAGACATATCTATGAGATATATGCAGGAGTACTGTTTAAAGTACCAAGTATTGTATGGTTTAGCTGTCCTGAATAATACACCATATAAACAGCTACTGGCATAGACATATCTATGAGATATATGCAGGAGTACTGTTTAAAGTACCAAGTATTGTATGGTTTAGCTGTCCTGAATAATACACCATATAAACAGCTACTGGCATAGACATATCTATGAGATATATGCAGGAGTACTGTTTAAAGTACCAAGTATTGTATGGTTTAGCTGTCCTGAATAATACACCATATAAACAGCTACTGGCATAGACATATCTATGAGATATATGCAGGAGTACTGTTTAAAGTACCAAGTATTGTATGGTTTAGCTGTCCTGCATAATATACCATATAAACAGCTACTGGCTGCACTGGCATAGACATATCTATGAGATATATGCAGGAGTACTGTTTAAAGTACCAAGTATTGTATGGTTTAGCTGTCCTGCATAATACACCATATAAACAGCTACTGGCATAGACATATCTATGAGATATATGCAGGAGTACTGTTTAAAGTACCAAGTATTGTATGGTTTAGCTGTCCTGCATAATACACCATATAAACAGCTACTGGCATAGACATATCTATGAGATATATGCAGGAGTACTGTTTAATGTACCAAGTATTGTATGGTTTAGCTGTCCTGCATAATATAGCATATGAACAGCTACTGGCATATAATATAATCTCGAAATTTCTACAGCGCCAAAAAAGCGAATTCTCAGGAACCAGCGTATTCACAGGTGCTTAGCAAAACATAATCGATAGGCAGGGGGTGAAATCAGTTCCAGGTCAAGATCCAAAGGGGTCAGGCAGGCAGACAGTCAGACGGCTAAGGTGGATGGTGTTTAGAGTTGAAACGGTGAGGAAGGTAAGGGGAAGAGGAGGAATCGGCATAGGGTTTGTGAAAGAGCAGTGTTTTCAGTTTTGAGTGAAACAGTGAAGCTTGTAAATAACCCATGCAACCATGTGTGCTTGAGAGAGAATAACTAAGAAGATATGGCAGTCAAGTCTGACTGTGGAGCTGAATGTTGCAGGTTTATGTATCTCAACTGATATAAAAGATAATAGCAACTGTGGGAAAAATGATGATTAATTCATTGCATGCTGACCCAAAGAATTGTAATGATCTTCCTTTGTGCTAGATGTGTCATATGAACTTCTTGATTGTATATAAAATTATGCAGATTTTCTCTTTCCTTTCGTATTTAGTTAAATCTTTTCATTCATCTATCAGTGTATTCTGTAATTTTTAAGTTATTCTGCATTTACAGATCGAAGAAAGGCAGAGATCTGCTGGAAAAATCAGAAATGACAAATTAAAAGAATTCGAAGATAAGAAGCGAGAAACTGCTGCCAAGGCCAAGAATGCAAGAGAAAGAGTAAGTGAAGAAAGAAATGTTTCTTGGGATTTTACTCTTGTGTGATTTTGGTTTAAGCAAGGAGCATCTCTAAGTGGATACACTGGCAGAGGCGGCGCTACACCAGGGCGCGCCAGTGCAAATGCCCTGGTAAAAAAGCCTTTGCCCTGGTCGATGCCCTGCCAGAATTTTTGCCCTGTCCAGAATTTGTTAAGGCATATTTGTTATATCCTGATATATAAATTCACTTAATTCAATGAAATGTTAAAATTTGCTTTACAAATGTCAAAAAGCGTTCAGCTTCCGGGGGGCTTCGCCCATCTGTCCTCCTGACTATAGACAAATATAATAGTGCTTGGGGCGATTTATTGCAAGCGCGGTAGAGCGATCTTATATGGTCAACATTTAAGCTAGCGCTACCGCGCTTTCCATAATTCACCCTCTGCACTGGTTACTTGTATGACTGCCCTGGCTATGCCCTGGTTAAAAAAAGTGTCTGGCGCCGCCCCTGTACACTGGGTGCTTCGTATGACATGTGTACGATCCTTGCTGGTTGGCACTACATTCACAGACATTGAAGCGCCTGTGATTAGGTGCTATGTAAATAATTGGATTGAATGAATGAATGAATGATTGAATGAAGAACTGTGTGTTGCAAGTCATTTTACTGTGCTACTCATTGGAACTTGCTGTTGTCTTGTTTCTACGCAGAATGTGATTGTGAGGCGCCCTTGTAACGGCTGTGTTACGGCGCCATATAAATTGTCATTATATTATTATTATTATTATTATTATTATTATTATTATTATTATTATTATTATTATTATTATTATTATTATTATTACTATTACTATTACTATTAATTCAAATGCATTTGGCTATTGGAGGCAATGGACCTCTCACTTGGAATAGTCCTCTACTGAATGTAGGTACTGTTCCATGAAAATGTGATTTAACTCAGCTTAAACTATAATTATTAAACTAGATTATATTTTTTATTAAATCACTACAAGATGGCCTCTTGTGAAGCACTATGCAGAAGTTTTACTAAACAGTTACAATAACTCAACATCGGTCGATTGATTGTATGTGCCGCTCCGGAAATTTATATAGCCCAGGTCTATTTGGAACTTCTCTGAAGTGTTGCATGTTAAAGGGAGGTTTGAACCAGAGCACTGCTTGCTACATGGTAGGTACTTAATCAGCAACCATGTTATGTGGTTTCTAAGCTTTATTAATAGGTTTGATTTTCACCCTGTAATTTTTTTCAGGTAAACCGTTTGAAACAGGGAGCAGATGATCTTGAAATTGAGAAAGATAATAATTTTTACAATGATTTTGGTAAGTAATTTTGTAAAATTGATTTGAATGCAAATTGTCGGCTAAAATTTTTCCAAATTTTTATGTTTCTGTAACCGTTATGGTGACGTGACAACACACTTCACAAATCGCGGAATTATAGTAGATCCTGCTTTCATTACTTTGAATATTAAAAAAAATTGTTTTGAACTTGATATGCATAAAGGATGACTTGGGATCAACATTTTGCACGTTCAAAAAGACTCGTGTCTGTTGTGCCCACATTGGGGTCTGGTTGACTAACTGACAGTTGCCACAAGTGTGGCACTCTCTGCGCCCAATGAACGTAATGGTCTGGGACTTTTGTGGTTGTGCATTTGAATAAATATGTGATTGCTGTCATAGGCGTAGACTCTGGGGGGCAGCCGGAGCACGTGCCCCCCCAATAATTGAGGAGCCGGGGCAATGCTCCCCCCCCCAATAATCGAGATGAAAGTAAAAAAATAGGAAGGTATATTTAATTTCACGAAATTTGTTCGAGAGGAATCGGTAAAAAAAAGGGGAATGACAGTGTGGTGTGAGTGTGAGGACAAATCGGAAAAAAAAGTTTATGATGGTGTTTAGTGTTTGCTATGAGCTCCTGAAACAAAGAAAAGAGGCGAATGACTAAAAAAAGGTCATCAACTTTTTTTGAAGATGAAATTCCGAAAAAGATTTTGTAAATTCAGAAATTTTTCTGGAAAATGCCCCCCCCCCCAATATTTTTTAGAAGTTTACGCCAGTGATTGCTGTAATTGTCTTCATTTGAGCACATCATGTTTTATCATCGTGCACTGAACTGCACTTCTGGAAGAATCTTTCAGTGAAAATTCGACTCTTCCGTCCTGAAAGAGCTCAAGAAATGTTCTCAGTTTATCTTATACAGGCAACCGAGACGCCCCTTTTTAAAACTGTTATGTGCCCATGTAGCAAATAAGTGACGTTGGTGATGATACTGACTGTGAGGTTGTGACAGTGTGACTGATATACCGTCGGTAATTGTTTGGCAGTCACAGAGTTCTGATGCCACTTGTGAGTATGTATGGTTGAGTGAGTTGAACTGTGTGCACTTCTTGCCTCTTGACTAAATGATATTGTTTTATTGGTTAAGATTCATTTTTAATTGAATTGCTTACTTATTAATAATTTATTATAACTGAATACACTATTTCTTGAATGCATTTTATGTTACCAGTTACAATTGTTTTTTTTTATTTCTAGGTTGTTCTTTTTCTATTAAGTTTAATTTACGCTTTATATGATACTAAAATGTCAGAGATCATTATTTTAAATTTTTTATTGTTACAAATTTCAGTTTAATAACTTCGTCTCAACAGTCAGCTTATTTATCACACTCAGCTTTATTATTATTATTATTATTATTACTACTACTAGGTCTAGTATTATTATTATTATTATTATTATTATTATTATTATGTATTAATTATTTGTGCTGCTGTTACCTGTTGATCAACTGAAGGTACACTAAAACAGATTCTGTCAGATAACAGAAAACTCTGCATGATAAGAATTTTAAACTGTACAGCTCGTCGTTAAAGTGTTAAGTCTTGAGGCGAGATTATTCTCTTATTCCTTGCTATGTAGGTCTGCAAATTAGGCAATGCAGCTTCTTCACTCAGCTCGTTGTAAATAGAAGTTTAGTTGTAGAGAATGCTGAACTGTTTATTATAAACCGTTTTTTTTAGATGATGACTGGGGTTTGGAAAAGGATAATCGTCGTAAGAATGAAGCAGCAGAGCACTCGTCAACGTCATACCAACACCGCACTTCACAACCATCACAAGGTGGCAGCACAAAGAAGAAGAGCAACAGAGGGGAATTCTCGGATGATGATGAAGACTTTTTCCGCTGAGTGCAGTTCATTTGGGGAACAGGGAGAGGGAATTTCGTACATTTTAGAATCGTGAATTGTAAGTCTGGGGTGAAAGTAGCTTGTTATTTTCCGAAATACTCAGAAAATTGAAAAGTGGGATGTAAGGTTATCACTACACTGTTGCACGCTGCTTGGTGTGGTTGTGTGTTTTATTACAACCATGAACAAATTCCTTGCCAATCTATTCTGACCATGTCTAAGATCTCATAGGTAGTATGATAGTAAAACTGTAATGTGTCCAGGGTTTTTAAATCTCAGTAGGCCTATATCGTGTGAAATTGAAATTGGTTGTAAACTATGTAACTAACACGAGTTATGTAACTGCAAGTTGTGACTCTTCTAGTAATCTGAGTGTTATTTCCTTACCGATGAACGTTTTATAACAGCACCTTGGGTAGCGTAGGAAGTGCTTTTGTGAGTTACTTTAATTGTGTTACATAAGTGTCTGGATAAGTACATACATGCTTATGTTAGTTGTGTAACTCAACAGAATACTGTTGTTTTTGCACTTCTTTTAACATAGCATTTTAACATAACATGTCTCTGAGGAAGTGATTGTATATTGGCAAGGTATTGAGTGGATTTGCTAACTTGAACTCGTGCAGCCTTTGAAACGTTTCAATGACCCTAATGGCCCCTAATGGCAGCATTAACAAGTTTTATAGTTTCAGAAATGTAGGCAAGAATTTCAGAACAGTATAGTCTCAACTGTCTCAGGGTAAGAAATCAGACTACAGTATGGATTGAAATACTGTATTCTTTCATAAATCATAACTTTTTATGAGTTTACCATAATCTGTAAGTAATTCGGCCACTACAAATCTCTGAATATGCTAAAATTTGGTAAGAAATTGTCTTGCTTTACTCTCCTGCAAAACCAGTAGGGTTCGAACTATGCACATTAAGAAGACGCCACAAGTTTGGAATAGGATAGCATTTGTTAAATATGCACCTTTTATTGACAATTTTGGAGCAGGGTCAGCATTTCGGTATTTGAGCAAATGTCTCAGCAGGAAGTTATTTCACTTAACACTAAATGTCTTGCACAGGTTTTGATGTCTTTTTAAGAATATGCTTGGACAATCACTTGTCATGCTCAGATCTACATTGTATTGTATTGTGATAACGTATTGTGACTGTTACTGCAATGTGATAGCTACTGCTTAATTGCTCATGTTGTTTTAAATTTCCTCCCAGTGCCGGCCTTAGAGGCATGCGAACCGTGCGGTCGCACGTGGCCCGCAACTTAGGAGCCCAAAAATTTCACAGAACATTAACATGAACAAGACACCGTAATAATAATATTATGGTTTTGATTATATCTTTTTTTTCAATAAAATAAAAGTCAACTTCCTCTAAATCCTAGAATTCTTGTGTATAATTAAATTTGACTTCTTGTAGGGCCTACTTGTTGGCAATCTGTTAAAATAAAATGATTGGCAATGAAAAATTAAATTAAATTATTTGCATGGGGACCCGTACAGTATACTCTGCATGGGGCCCGAAATATCCTAAGGCCGGCACTGTTCGTCCTTGTCACTATCAGCGCTCGTGTTTTGTGGGCTTGTGTAAATACACTTGGTAATACTAAACACAGTGCCTAACAGAATACGATGCACTGTGAAACCTGGCTTCTGGTTTCGTTGAGCAATTAAACTTTAACCTTGCTTCCCAGTGGATTGTGCATTTTATTACAATTTCACTTGAAGCAACCATCGTTTAATGCCTTGTGTATTATGATATCAGTGCGATTATATTAGGGTAGAATGTTGACATAAGTATTAGCTAATTCGTACATTTTTTAGCTCGATTCTGCATAACTTGTGGATGAAGCTGGCATGAATACTGCTGCACAGAATCTTTCTGGAATCTTGCTGTGGGAATGTTCTACTACTGTTTGTCTCCACCAAGAATTTTTATCTGCCTTCATTTACAACTGCTAGCTTATCATGCATCTTCTGTACAAACTTAATTGTAATGATTCTGTTTGACTAAATTATGCAATAAAAATGTTTCACAGTATTTTTAACGTAATTGTGTAGTACACATTTTTTATTGTTCAGAGTCTGCTGTAGCATTGTTAACGAGAGTTTTATTACAAACATTCTATGATCTGTGTTTGCAGTGACCTATGTTACGTTGATGGATTTATGCAGTGCTTTTTTTCTAGAAAAAAAGGTTCCGGAACGGAACAATAGGTTCCGGAACGCAACAATTATGGGCGGACTAAAATCACGAGAAAAACGGGGTTAGGGGTTGGGAAGGGTCTCAATAAACACTGAAAACAGTTCAAAAACACTTAAATTAAATTAAAATAACTAAATTATTGTTTTTATTATTAAAATAAATAAATTATTTTTTAGTAGCTGAAAAAGGTGCCGGAACGCCGTTCCGGCTCGTTCCGGCTGAAAAAAAGCCCTGGATTTATGTCAGTTTTTATGGCCAGTGACCAAACAGGTGTGCCTATGATGATTTTCTGTTGAAGTGGCACTATATAAATTTACATGTACAATTACAATTTTATCACTAGATGTTTATTTTACAGATTCTCAGTTTCAAAGATTCTGTTGAACTAAACCATGTTCTAGAAGTTCTGTCATTAAACTGGATTTTGCAAGTGTGTTCACTAATCTTGTGACAGATAATACAAAGCAGAGTTTTTAATGACAGAGCAGATTCAGAAGCACATGTTAGAGAATGTCTGGCAACTTTCAGCGCAAGCAGGAACATTTAGAAAAGCTACCTAAATAAACAGAATAAATTTCAACTGACAACTTTCATTAGTCAGTTGACACATTGGTGGTAACATATATCAGATATTTAATGTTTCTTATATTTAAGAATATTGTTTCACAGAAATTATATAACTCTTTCTAGCTGTATAGGCAGGGGTGTAGTGGTAAAATTAGAGGTGAGTACACGCTACTGGTTAGTTTTTTAAACAAATTAAAGGTGAGTATATGCTACAGTATTTTGTGAGTATACGCTACAGTATTTTAATATAAATAAATATAAATATTTTGTGAGGTGAGTACCGGTATACGGTCTCTAGAGGCGAGTACACGCTGTATACCCGCGTATACCCTCGACTACAGCCCTGTGTATAGGTCTTGCCTGTACAGACCCAGCAGATATCAAATTCTCATGCCAGACACTACTTTGGTTAACATTAACATTTCTTTACTGAGAAGATAACCTGAAATGTGGCGGTTTAAACCATACAGAGCAAAGGCACTGAACACTGAGGAACACCACAATTAGATTACTTCCTTAGAGACATGTACACAGCACACCGTTCAAAGGTGTCCTGTTAACATGCCTCTAAAGAAGTAATTAAACCGTGTCATGATAATAATTTAAGAAGTCGACAAAGTACAAACTTTCACCAGCAGAAACTGCCCAGTAAATGTTTTGAGACTCTTGTTTCCGAACAGAGAAAGAAGCAAGACTCAAAGATATGAAGAGAGAAACAACAAATTAGCAAGGTAACAGTTATTTACAAAGTTTCTTCAACCGCTACTGCTTCTTTGGCAGTTTTTACATTCAAATTCTGATACCATTGCATTTCATACAAATACTGACTGAAAAGTTAAATGACAACTGCATACCAAATTCTCAGCCCACAACTTTTAAACGGCTGGTCCTTCTATGAAAATAATCATCTGGCTTCATCTAGTAGATAACAGAGCTTCTTACATGTGGTTGTAGTGGTCAGACCATCAGGTGTCTTAGCCTGGTACATGGTTCAAATCCTGGATAGGGCAGAAATGCTATGAGTTTCATTCAGTGCTACATGCCCCTAGATACGTAGTTGATACATCGACATACTAAGAAATCACAGTATTACCAGTAAATCATCATTGTCATTAATTATGGTATTGTTCGAGATCAAAGAACTGTTCAGTACAAGTAAAACTCTAGCTGTTCGATTAAAATGAGATGAAATGAATGTTGATAGTTGGCAAAGCAATGGTACACATTGTCAAATACTCTGAAGCATTGTGATCAAAATTTAAGTAGTGCAGTTAAGTTAGACGTTTCGTATCCAGAGATCAACAATTCCAAGGCAGAACTAAGAAACCTGTCCATTTTTACACCAGTTTAGTTATCGCGTATATAATCACATGCCTGTGGACCATTTCCCCAAGGCTAACTCCTTGGATGCGCTCTCGAACATCATGACGTCAAAACAGGACTAACCATTCTTCATTCGACAATTCAATGCAACAAAGGGCAAACAAATGTTGTGATGCTTACGTCACAGGTTAAAAAAATGCAAAATAATCACCTTTTAGCATTTTCACCTACGTTGAAATATTTTGACAGATAAAACCAATTTTAGGCCATCTCAAATACACTGCACAATTTAAGTGACCAAAATATTTGCACAGAGATGCATCAGTTTCAACTAGTTTACAAAGAATCAATAAATAACAAATCAATTATCATGACAGGTGTTAAATCACTTCCAATCTCTACGCTAATGACTTTCATACACATACTTCCATATACGTCCCGTTAGCAGATACGCCTTAAGCTCCTTTTCCAGTCAGAGAACATGAAGCACAAAGTTCATTCGTCTTTGTATTATTCGACAGCAATTTCACTGGTTACATTTGGGATAGCCACTGATGAGTTTTTTCTTGAAATGGCGCTTTATAAATGTCAGATTAAAAATATAGTTACAACATTTTAATGAAATCTCATTAAGTAACAAGGGATGTGATGAACCTTCCAAAAGTCTCATCTTAGGAAAGTTCAAGAGTATTTTTAATGTGTTCATCATGACGCATACAGCTGTAGATGTAAGCAGACACGCTCATTTTACCAATTTAACCCCAACTCTGATGTAATACAGAGGCACGGTTCCTATTTATTCACGATTAGAACGTGACAACATGCTCATGCATGTAGCCTCAGCATAACGAAAGAGTCACGTTTACAAGGTTTGAGAGTATTTTTTGGAAATTTTCTTCTAAGAAGGTTCCAGAGTATTTTTTGAAAATGTTCTTCATCAATGATGCGGGCAATGCAACGTACCACACAATAACTCATTTATCAGATGAAAAGCGTCGATCAACAGTAGCCCCAAGTACCATCTTCTAATCAATCTGATGACTTCCATAGCGCCATTAACAAAAGCACAAGACGTCAACTGACAGTCGCTTTAAGTGGAATCTTAATCAAATCTGTAATCCACTGCAAAAAGCCTGGTCGAAAAAATCTGACAGGTCTTATTAGTTCACGGACCTTTTGGTGCAAACTAATCTTTGTAAATCAACAATTTGTCTTTTGACTTGAAAACACACTATCACTTTGCACACGACTTATTTGTTCTTTATTAACACCAGGATTTAAATACTGTAGTTAAAAAACCAAAGCAACGGCACTCGGACATAAACGGTGCATAAACCGAGTACCTCTTGAAATGACTCCCAAGGAATAAAAACAAAACCTGTCTGAGTATTAGTAGTGCCTGTTCTGGTTACACCCAGGAGTTTCAAAAGTCACAGAACTAACTTCTGCCGACTGGCTACACTGAACCAAAATCATTCCAAAAACATCTGAACAGCTCAAATCTAAAAAAATTTACAACAAGCCCAGTAGAGTCTAAAAGCAATAATGCCAGTATGTTCATAAATGTTCACATAGCAGGCCTCTTGCAGGTTCTAGCATCATTACTGCGACAGTCATACAAGTGTCTGGATTGAGGCCACAATGACTGCATGTATAAATGAATGAATGTCTGTGTGCCATATTACATCTATAATGAAACATTTTTATAGCACCACTTCTCAGCAGCACTCCCAACATAATGAACCAACCCACCATCAAACAATGAAGCTATCATCTGTTGACACAATCAAGGCAAGAGATGGATAAGAGTTCTCAGGTTATTACGGTACATAACCCGTCACAAACCGACAGACCAAATGCCATTTAACACTTTAAAGACGCATTGCATTGGTTTCTCAGTCGCTTTTAGCACACTCTCTTTGTTAGAGTGTTAAATCACTCATTTTTCAAAAGCTAAAATCCTAATTAGATGACAAGCAATTGCCCTGAATGGCAGAGCAGAGATCGCAGAATGTAAGCGAGGAAACAGGTTTTATTTTTTTATTCTAAGTGAACCTTACTTAAAGCTTTGACAACTGTAAATGTATGTAATGCAGTTTAATGCAATCAGACATTCAAGCAATGCTATTAAAACGCAGCAGCTAAAGAGGACAGAAATCCAGTAGCTAAAATGCCACCAAGAAGTCATGATGAAGCCTTCGACCACTGGACAGCAAGATTCGCGAGCACCTTTTCCACCGCTCTGGCCTAGACACTGTTTTCCATCGACATCTTGATTGCCATCTCCAGAAGAGCCTCTTCCGGTAGATCTGAAAAAAAATTATCAGTAGAACTAGAACTGTTCTTGGTTAGCAAGGTCTTTCAGTTGCTGGACCTAGATTCTGGAACTCTTTCCCTGTGTCTGTTCTTTTCAGTCGCTGGCATCATTTCCTTCACAACTTAAGCCTAGTCTAGTTTTCAAATTGCTTATTCACCATAGGCTGCCTCTTTGTCTTAGTCGACTGACCTTCTAGATATTGACCTAATTAGGGCTTAGGTTTGCTGCACCACTGTTTGATGCCTTGTGCGTTAGACATAAGCGCAACAGAAATTACTAATAACAATCTGCACAAAAGGAAGAGAAACATCTTGGACTCTATTACTGTTCCTGTTTAAATAAACCCAACAGTTATTCATTTACTGCGCATTGGATCTTCAGTCTTTCTAGGTCACCAGCCACGGCTCTGGAATTTGCTGCCTCTTTCTGTTTCCTCTCAATGTTCTGTAATGTAGGTTAGAGCAGAAGTCTCATTTCTTTGGATAGCTTTTTTTCTTCCACAACCTGTCTTTTGGTCACAGGCCCTGCCGGGATTTTAACTGACCCAGTTCATATAACTGTGACTTTGTTGCCATCCTTACTAAACCTACTCAGTGGTTCCACAGGGGTTCAGAGTTGCAAGGAAAACATTGGGCAAATCTTGAGAAGGGCATAACCGGAAATCGCCTCTGACATTCGCTTCGGCCGAATATCCCATTTTTCAGCACTATTCGGAAGTATTCGCCTCGGCAAATACTGTATACTGTAGTTGCAAATAAAATTTTTAAACTTATTCAATAAAACGAACAAAAAAACACCAACACTGGAAGTCCACCATGGAAGTCCAGTCCATTTCATTGATTATTTATTTCTAAAATTCAAAATGTATTGGTCAGTTATTACAAGTACACAAGTTTATTTTGATAATTTTTTATTACATGAAAATGTGAAGCTTTACATATGGAACAAATGGTACTCGGTTCGTACCCAGATCCGTCAAATAATAATACATCCAAATACTCGGATTCAGTATGCGGTGGAAAATGTCTACCCGGTTAAGCCCTACTCCTGAGCTAATCTCTAGATCACAAAACAAATTAACAAAGCAACATCTCTAGAATTCTCTAAGCAGTTTTCCTGAATTTTTATTTTCTTGTCTAATAGCTCCTGATGAATCCAACCTGGAATGCCTCTTCCATACAAATTTGCAAAAAAATTCCCATTCAGCCAGGCATGTCAAATTGACGAAATCCAGCACAGTAGTACACGTGACCAAAGAAACGAGACTCTGAAGAAGAAAGTTCCTACGTTATTCCCAAAAAAATTTTAAAGACATAACTAGCAAAGTACATCTCATTGTTATTATAACTGTTCCTTTGTACATGCATCAGTAAAACAGAAGAACGTGTCTTCGATTCAGCTCTAAAAAACATTATGATAACCACGACGAGCAGAACCAAACATAAATCGGTGTGAAGATTACTCCATCAAAAATGGCATAATGTTAATAAACATTATCTTGCTTACCGTCGGATGGGACGGCTGAAGGTGGCGGCGGCGGTGTTGGCGTTGGATGTGGTTCACCTGACTGACCCTCTTTTTTATCAAGGAATGCTAGCCTCTGTTTTCGTAAGCCTTCAACATCTAAAGGCTCTTGTTGGACTTTGGCTTCTGCGGGGATGGTCGGCTCTCCAGGGAACTGGTCAAACTCTACACGACGTAACACATGCATCATTTTATGCCAATTTCAACCAAAGAGCAGACGATAAAAAAAATCCCTTCTTAAAACTAGGGCTGTACCGAACATTCGCTTCGGAGCCGAATAGTGGGCCAAATACCGGTAGCTATTCGGTATTCGGCCGAATACTGCCTGGACCGCGGTATCACAGTGTCAGTAGTCTCATTTTTTGTGTACAGTGAGAGAACGTTAACGTATTTTTGAATGTTGTCGGTAGACCTATTTTGTACACTATTCGTATTCGGCCGAATAGTTGGTCCAATTATTCGTATTCGGCCGAATAGTGATAATCACCTATTCGGTACAGCCCTACTTAAAACTAATGTCCATGGATGTAAAAGCAGAGACTAGAATGCTCATCAAAATAAACTGTTTGACGTCAAAGCACAATCACTGTTACCTCAAACCAAACAATTATATCTAAGTATTTATTTTATTTTTATTTTATTTATTTTTCGGATATTTCTATAGCGCCTCCTCAAGTCTACTACTACTCAGAGGCACTCCCGACTACAGCATTGGTATACTGTGTCGGAGTTTCACGCCGAAGCGCCACGAGCAATCGCAAGTGAAGGACTTGCCCAAGGTCCGTACGCAGCGGCTAGAGTGGGATTCGAACCCGCAACCCTCAAGTCACAAGGCGCCGAACTTACCACTGAGCCACCACGCCCCACAGTAGAAAACTCACATCAGCGATATGGTTGTTTTTTATCGCAGGGACAACACAACCCAGGCATCCATTACAGAAAGCTACTAACTGCATAACTATGTGATGTGTGGCTTTGGGATTGATGTGCCATCATTTCACCACAAAGCCATTATGAATCGTTCAATAAACAGCCTTCTTACATAATCTGATCCTTGTGTGCCATATCATGTACCCAATAATAGAATAGTATTCCAAAGGAGAATAAAATTAAGCATCCAATAACATTATATACCACGACCCACTGTAATGATGAGTATCATAGGTAAATCACAATCATTGAGTGGCACTTTTACAAATGTTTGATTATAATTATGATTATGCCTGATGTCTTAATCCCACGATCTGTTTGGCTAATCAAACAGCCGTGCCTTGAAAGATTATTGTTGTTGATAATGGCACAAAATAATTAAACTTATCTTACATTACTTTAATCATTGTTTTTATAGTAAAATCATGGGGTGGGGAAAGATGGTTGAATTGTAACGCTCAAGGCCGTAGCCAGGATTTTGTTTCGGGGGTGTTTTCTGTTTCGGGGGGTGTTTTCTGTTTCGGGGGGTGTTTTCTCGTCCTTGGGCAAGCCGACAAGCAACTGAGTCAATCGACCAAGGGTTTGGAGTTAGTAAATGCATTATTTCATTTTTACATTATTTAATTTCGGGGGGTGTTTAAACACCAAAAACACCCCCTAGCTACGGCCTTGGTAACGCTGGCATGAAGATCAGGACGCAGATTCGATACCCGCTAGCCCCACAAGGTTAACTCGGCTTTCATTCCCTAAGTGGCAACTTAAAACGAGCCGTAGGACAGATGGGCGCCTTGCATGGCTGCCATACAGTTAAGTTCGACTCCTGTTAAACTTGCTATCATCTGTTACTACTATATCATGTAATCTTACTGCGTACTTGTCAGTTTGAAGTAATAAACGACGATTATTATTATTATTATTATTATTAGTTTGACATAAAGCTTTACCAAGCATGCTCAACTTCAGAGCCTCTTTAAGCGTCTTGTCGTCGGCTTCATCCAGATGACGGCTTTCTTCGATCGCCTTCTGCAGTTCCTCATCATAGTCATCAGATGAAGTTCCCGCCGCCGCCGCCACCACCTGCTTCTCGGCCCCTGACTTAACCTCACTGAGTAACTTCGGCTTTTCACGCTGAACAACTGGCACAAGCTTTAGGATCTCTTCCGCATCACACGGAGGCAATTCCCCACTCAGCACGAAGATGGAATAGCCTACGAGAAAACATTTACAAGACATAAACATTTTATTGCTAGTCTTAAGATTTATTACAATAGGTGAAGTAGAGGTGAAAATTTCCCAAGCAGTACAAATAAATTAGCTTATGGAATAAGATTAAGTAAAATTAAAATACTTTTTCAATTTTTTTGTCCAAGGTAACTGTAATCCCAAGTTGGGATTTCAAAACATGCCCGAAGATTAAAGAATAACTTTTCGAACAATTGTCAGAATCTCGCAGGGTGAAAGTGCTGCAGAAACAATAGTGTCGAAGCATTTGTTTGCAATTTCAAGGCATTAGGACAGAAATTGGGTCACTTCACATCTCCAAAATTTAAGGTTATGAAATGCTGCAGTTATGTAAAGAAAGCAAACCCGATTTGTTTTCTCTGTACATACTAAAAGAATCAAGTTGAGCTGGTCCTGCTGTTTTGAGATGCTATATTACAAAATCACAGTGCATTATCTTATTTTGTTTATAGCGCCTCGTTTCGCATGCTCGTGTTTTGTAAGCTGCAGTGCGTCTGCAAGCAGTTCAATAAAGAACATACTTACTTACTTATTTGCAACATGGATTGCAAAGGTTGCACAAGCAGTTACATTACTTGTAGAGCAACTATTAAAACAAGCGATTACTTATTGCTAAACATGCTATGACATTCATCCAAACCACCAAAGTTGTGTAATCTTGACCTGATTCCAATCTTTTCTCTATAAAATTTAACTTAACACCTAGTGCTGTTATCATGTACCATATGAAACTCCGCCACTGCATGTCCGTGCCCTAGTTTTCCAGTCCCAAGCCTGGATGGAGGAGGGTGACGCTAATGATCTTTGTGATCACAGTGTTGTTAAACTGAGAGTAGGATGTAAGTTTGTAAGTATGCATCAGACTTTTACAGAGAACATTTGAAGAACCTCACAACAGCACTGTGAACAGGGTCATTTTAGGAATTTAAGCAGGTGCATCCTAACATACGAAGAATATGTTACTTGGGATGAGTTAACATAATGAAACAAGGCATCAAATGATGTTACTTTGAAGCAAAACCACATTTCAAATCAGAATCCTTAGGACAGAACCAGTTCAGATCACCTATGCCAAAGAGACCGTGAGATATGCTATGGACACTCTATCCCACTCCTGTGTGACACTAAAAGCCTGGTTTAGCAGAGGCCACACTGCGTGAAACAAGAGAATTCATCACCTTCACCAAATGCCATTAAACCATGATGCCAAGACCAACCCACCTTCGTGCTGAAGCTGTTTCAAGAAGAGTGACAAGAATGTGTCGGAGAGCAGTTCGGGGCTTGTTAGCAGAGAATTGAGATTAAACCACTGGTTGCCTATATGCCGTATCGTGAACCAGTGCTCCTTGAAGTTACACACAAAGGCTCTCTGTGTCCTGAAACAGTTATGTCCAAAGCAAATTAATATTATTAAATACGATTATTATTAAATTGTTATTATCAACATTATAATTATGAAGATTTATAAAGTACAAGTTCATATAACTAAATACACAGCAAATGTGCTAATAATGACAACACAATACAATACTTAATAGAAAAGATGCAGCATAATTACAATACACATTCCAGTATAATATACAATAAACTACTGCACACTTCTAATTAAAGTTGAACTGGTACTCATTCAAAACTGGGTACATAACCTTAATTAAAATACATCTAAAGGGCTATTTAGAATGGGAGTCTCTGGGTAGTTGGACAGGATTCATTAAGAACCACCATTATGTTTGCGCTCCGGTGTGCGGTTGCCGACCTGTTGGCTTTTGGTTTAGCACTGACTACGGTCGGGAGCGCCTCTGAATCGTTGAGTGGTGCTTTTAAAAATGTTCAATTACAACTACAATAATAACAATTAGCAACCAAGAGGCCATGTTACATCACATCATTATTACAATGAAACTTTCTTAAGATCATGCAAACATCGAAGTTGTAGGACATGGATTCAACAGTTTTCATCTTTAGAACACAACCTCAGTAAAATCAAACATACATCATGGTTCTTGATAACTAATGTCATTATTAATTAGGCTGCATCGCATCATACTGCGTAAGAGCATTGGCAACACCGTGATTTATAATAATTATATTCTTTATTATTTCAAACCGACAGACGCAGTAAGATTACATTGAAACATGAAAGTACAATAAATAACTTAATTAAACACACTGTTTGGCAGCCATGCAAGGCGCCGCCCTAGAGGGCGGCGCCTTGCATGGCTGCCAGTCCTCCTTTTTGACCGGGCCTGGGTCGGGAGCGCCACTGAGTAGATTTCTTGAAGGGGCGCTATAGAAGTTCATTATAGATAGATAGATAGATAGAGGGGGGTTACGGGAGTCGATCCACGTACCTTATGCTCTCCTGGCCATGAGTGTTACCACTACTCTATCCCCACTCCCCAGCCTGTAGAGAGAGGCCCCGTGGAGCTCGAAACGGTAGGCGTTCGAATACAGCCAAAAGACTACGGGGATTTGGAAGTATCATAAATATCCACAGTCCATGTATCTAGATAGATAAGTGTATATTTCTAGATACTTAATACGGCGCTTTTTAAATGGACTAAGATTTGTGAAGTGACATTAAATCCACTTCATCAAGGAAACCAGAAGCCAGATTTATTCACAACAACCGATCCGAACATCCACAGTCAATCACAGAGACTTCACTGCTGTCCGCCCATCTTATTTGTAATAAGTTGCCTGCAAAATAAGCGTTTTGGCCTTTCTTTGTCTCATTTTCACAAGTGCTTGAAAATCATTCTGTTCAGTGGGGGACCGTGGTCTCACGTTGTCAGGTCAGAAGTGTCACCAATAGTTTCTCCTCAAGTGGTGCTATATAAATTTACAAAGTTCTACGATTACACTAAATTACAAATATTCAATTTCTCATCTTACCGCGGATCTTTCCTGGCTTCTTGGCAGATTGGTTCGCTACTGTTGAAGGGTATCAGCTCTAAATTCCAGACTTTGAGGGCTTCCTGTAGGACTTGGATGGAAAAGAAGCCACTGTCATCGTAATTGGACGATGGTTGCTTTAAAATCAACCATAAAAACCATAGAAAGTCCATGACTAATAACCATGTAAAACCTGTTAAAAAATTTCCTACACTTATCTGCATTTTGTGGGAAGTGGTGGTGTAGCAGTATGTTCTGTGCCTTGTATCCAGAGGGTCACAGGTTCAAATCTACCTCAAGCCACTGCTTAGCGACCTTGGTCAAGTTGCTTACCCACAAATTGTCTGTGACAAAGGAATGGGAAACCACCTCACTCACCTCATTCCAGGTGGAATAAAGCCAATGAACCTGCCTTTGGGGCAGAAAAGTCATCATCATCATCTGCATTTTATGTGTTCACCAACTTCTCAGAGCATCCAAAGTTGTCTATCTAGGCATCTATCAATGGTCAAGTGAAGTAGACATGAAATTTACACTTTGTTTACAACAAGTGAAATGACCAACACATGAAAGGTTGAAATATAAAGCAAAGTTACCTTCATGAAGTGTTGATATTCTTCAGAAGAGCACCCAGCCTCAGCCATGTGTTGCCGCTCCGACTCGTCCAGCTTCTGAGCCAGCTCGGCGAGGTCAATTGGAGTGAAGTATGGACCCTGGAGTATTGCATTCAGACAGTGCTGAGCACAGAGTGATCCTTCTTGCTAAATCAGAAAAACCAGCTCCATGGATGTCAATCAACAACATTGTATCTGCATTAATACACACACTGATAAGATCACATCCAGAGACAGAGAGAGCAGGGCTGTAGTGGTAAAATTTGAGGTGAGTATACGCTACCGGTTAGTTTTCCGAAAGAAATGAGAGGTGAGTATACGCTAATGGTTAGTTTCCCGAAACGCATTGGCAATTAGTACAAATATTTTGTGAGGTGAGTATACGGTCTCTAGAGGTGAGTATACGCTGTATACCCGTGTATACCCTCGACTACAGCCCTGAGAGAGAGGCTGCATGGCTTGCCTTCATCATCCAGAGTTCTCACATCAAGTGGTATTAAACAATTGACTGCGAGTAAACCTTATTTTACCTCATTTTAAAGATGATACATGCACACATTATCACAAAAATATTTAATAACAAGCTGACTCTGTTTCTTGTCATGATAACTGATTGGTGAAGCACAGTAGCCGATTGGTAATAAGCGGTCAGCTTGTAATGCGGAGTGTATGGCTTTTAGCCTCTCCAAGGTGGTAACCAATTGGGACCTTAAGCAAATCCTTCATTCACAATTGCACATTACAATCAATGCAATCATACAGTTGAGTGTGCACTTCTGAGCTTTAGAAGGATAGCATTTACAGATAACACTGGAAGATATCTCCTTAGAAAACTAAATTAAATAAACTCTCAAAATTATGCTAAGATTGGCTTTTGCTTGGAAAAACCTTTAGTACGGCTTTTGGCATTCAATATTCTAACAGCCTAATTACAACTGGCTTTTAGGAGGCATATTTTGATACAGCAAAATTAATGTTGTTTAGTAAAATGTTACGCAAGCATTTGTGAGACTAAAAAAGCTATACCAGCGAATGGAAGCTGGATTTTAAAATGCAGGCACCCCGATTGTTCATGATCGCCCTCCATACTAGCGCAGAATAGCGAAGACGAACAACATATTAAGCTAGTGGGCTGAATGTGCTACGTAATTCAAATTCCAATCAGCCATAATCTACGATCTAGCAGCCCTGCTATTATTCACCAGACAAAACTGCACGAAATCAACATCTGAATCCCAAAGAACAGTAAGTGAACAACTCAGCATGTAACCTTTTCGTGAAAAATGTACTCCATAATTGACAAAGAAGCTCTTTTAAAATTTATTTGACGAAATTTGACGAAAATGTTGACATAAATAAACCTCAGCACGCTTTTACTGGCAGCGTATAAACATGATAACCGTTCACTCCCACTGATCTATATATAGGAATAGATCGACGTGAATAGATTAGGTTACGCTAAGCAACGTTGTGTTGTTCACGTGATCCACGTGATTTTATACAATGTAGGCTAAACGAGCTACTTCCGAATAATTAATTATTGTATGCATGTATATACAATTCGTCTATGTCAAATACAACAGGCAGAACGCGGTAGTTTAGCCTACATAGAACAAGTTCAGTGTGACGACTAATTAGTGGTTTTAGTTTAGCATAATTATGTTATTGAACAAAAGTCAAGGAATAAAGTTCAACGAGTTCTTATCTGGCATAGAGGAGTTGTGAATCCATGTTTGAGTTTAGTATAATGTTTTTAAACAACATTCGTGGAATAAAGTTCATCGAGTCCTTCTCTGGCAGAGCAAAATTGTGCGTTCTTTGTCGGAGGTTGTATAGTAGGCCTACATGCTATAGCGGGTAGATTCCTCGGAGGACGTGAAGCTCGTTGCACTGTAGACTTACTGATCGATAGGCCTATATCTAGCCTACATTTACTCATAGAAATGCGACACGTGATCAGTGTTTAAAATTATTGTAAAGTAAGCCATTTCCATGTTCTCCTGGGACTAAAAAATTAGTCCCAGGTTTCTCTACAACTTTTGCAGGAAACAACTAGTAGGCCTAAGTTGTCTTCGGAAGATTGCGTACGTAGTAGGTGTAGGTGGCACAATATCTAGAACAAAAGAGAAATTAACAGAGACTAGATGAGTGTTTGCGAGTGTTTCTGATGTATACGGCTATCGTTCATAGTCGAGATTCGATAATACGCTAACAGAAACACTATAGGCCTAGATTGAAGCAAGAATTAACAGGCCTACCTTTTGAATCCACAATTAATATGGGCCTAAGCTACGTAGGCCTACTCTATTTCATGGAAGGCTCAAAGATGGAGAATTACAACGATCGCTGGGACGACGAACTGCATGTTGATTCCAGTCAGGTATCAGTGTATCACGATCCCTGCAGTGATCCCACCTTCCTCAGAGCAAGGGATCGTTACCAATCAATCAATCAATCAATCAATCAATCAATCAATCAGTCAATCAATCAATCAATCAATCAATCAATCAATCAATCAATCCTTTTATTGAAGCCATTTGAAGTACAAGGAACATACAACATAAAGTTTGAACTTTGGCAACAAGAGGAGACCCAAAAGGGATCTTGATCCCGCTTAGCAAGGGCCACCTAGTTAACATTCATCGCATGGGCGGCGATCCCGGGGGGGTCGAGGGGGACAAGACACCCCCACCTTTAAGAGTGGGAGGGACACGCCATACATCGGACCCCCCCCCCAAATTTGGAAGAAACACCATAAAAGTCATAAAATTTTGTAGTGGTGAGGTTAAGAAATTTATTCGCGCGTGACCACGAAATTTTTTTTAACCTTTTTTGACCAGATCAGTTCCAAAATGTCCCCCCACCTCTCAAACAAGATCGCCGCCACTGATTCATCGTAATACAATTAAGTAAATGGCAGCACAGTCAATACTTTGAACGGTAACATCGATCAAGTTATATGGTCAACAGGTAAAAGAAACAATAATAGAACTCTTAACTAAAGAACTTAACTATCAATAAAAAAAAGAACACATTGCCTGTGCAAATAAACACATAATGCAGTCATGTGAGTGCATCCAAGAGATACAGAGTTCCAGTTTTTGCTTAAATTGATGTATAGTAGGTAAACCATGCAGTAACTTCAATAGGCAATGAATTCCAGAATATCGGGCCACAGACTTTGATGCTATGCTGCTTAACAGTAGTGTGCATAGGCGTAGACTCTGGGGGGTCAGCCGGGGCACGTGCCCCCCAATAATTGAGGAACCGGGGCAATGACCCCCAAAAATCGAGAGGAGAATTTCTTCAAATATTAAAATAATATGTTTCAAAATAGACAAATTTCTTCCCTTAACAGAAGAACAGAAACTCAGAACTGAAATACTATCAGAAATTCATAATGAAAACAAAGATTTATTTTTATCTTCACTATCTTCAATATGAAACAAATTTACATGTAAACAAAACTTCGCCTTTCATACGAATTAACGTAACACCGGAAGACTCTGCTGACTGTCCAGACCAGAGGTGAAAAGGTTTTTTCGATTTTTGGTTTAAACAAAAGTAAAAGAAAACCACAAAATTTGGTTTTTGTTGTTGTTTTTCTTAAATAAATTTCTTATTTTTGTAGAAGTTATTTCAATAACACTGATTTAATAATTTTTAATTTCCGAAAATCGCAGCTGAATTAAACTGAGTTTGAGCTCATGTTCATGCCATTTTTCATGATTTTTATGATTCGAAATCCGAAAATCTTAAAAACAACCAAAACAACAAAACCAATAAAAAAAACAACAAAAAAAACAACAAAAAACAACAACAAACAACAACAACAACAAACAACAAAACACAACTTTTCATCTTGGAAAACTTGTTTTTTACACTCTGATCCACCAGACCCCATGACCCCCCCAATATTTTGGGCAAGTTTACGCCAGTGGTAGAGTGCACACTACGTTGATGGTAGCCTACTTGTTGAGCGATCGCGTGTAATGATTCATTCAGTCAACGGCACGTCCTAGCCTTAGTTTCATTTAGTCTTCTTTCAGTTAGTGAATTCTTTATCTTAATGTCGAGCAACGTGCGTTTCTTGTATTCAATCGCAGTGATGCGATTATCTCTACCAGGCATAGGCGTAATTTGTGGGGGGTACGAGGGGTACCCGTACCCCCCACTTTTTGGACTGGGGGTACGGTACCCCCCACTTTTTGAACAATACCAGTCAATATTTTATTATCGTGCCTTCCCAGAGATCGCAGTCTCCGCCTTGCTTCGTGTATTTAAGAAATTGGTACCCCCCACTTTTCAGACCACAGTTACGCCCCTGCTACCAGGTCTACTCTAGCCTACTCTAAGTTTTAAAATATGTCAGCGATTCCTCATCAACTTTTGACAGCGTCTGACAGCAAAATATATTGATTCTTTATCGGATTCAGACACAGCTAGGCCCCTAGCCGATTTGAATCCTAAACTAGCCTATAGGTCCTAATTCGATACAACGGCCCATAGTTGTTCGCCGTCAGTAAAATAATGGACGCACGCACCTGTAGCAGTGAAGAGTCGATCTAGTCAGATGGGTCGTGTATAAAATTACAGAAGAGGCCCGAGTACTGAGTCGTGTGGAACACCGAATGGAACTGCAGTGTTCAAGCCGAGCGAATACGTCCCAGCCGACGGAACAATCATCCACTGGCGGCGATCTTGCTTGACAGGTGGGGGGAGGACACTTTTGAACTGATCCGGTCAAAAACGAGGTGAAAAAATTTGCTGAGCTTTCTTTGTGTTTTTCAACTTCTGGGGGGACAACTGTACACTGTGTCCCCCACTGTTAAAGGTGGGGTCTTGTCCCCTCGACCCCCCACTGGGATCGCCTCCCATGCCATCATCAGCCTATCCCTTCGTCCAGGAGTGTTACAATTTAAAGACGGAAGGAGATTCTGAGATGCGTAATCAAGATGTAATGATTAGCCGTGTCAATTCAACACGGTGCTTGCATCCAAAAGAGGGAGCTGCGTGACATGACAAGATTCAACGGCGTTAGTGACGACAGCTAGAGACCGTCTCGCATGGGCGACGTTCCCAGGGGACAAGATCCCCACCTTTAACAGTGGGGGACAGTGCACATCATACAGTTGCCCCAAAATTTTGAAGAAACAACAAAAAAGGTCAACAAATTGTCACGTGCGAGAAAAAATCTCCTCTTTTTTGACCAGATCAGTTCAAAAGAGTCCCGTGTCCCCCTCCTCCCCCCCCCACAAGATCGCCGCCAGTGCCGTCTCGAGAATTATCCCTTCCTGAAGCCTGACTGCAGCTACGGCATGAGGTTGCTTTGATTTGTTCCTAACTATAGAGTATGCCATTGCCTATCATCTGATAAACAATCGTTTTCTAAAATTTTATGGTTTGAGATTAGCCGGTAATTGATACCTGTCTGATCGATCATAATCATAGCCTAGGCCTCTTCAACGGAGGTAGAACGCTTAATTCTGACGATTTTCTAAAGTTTCTACTAAAAATCCATCAGCCGGGGCACGTGCCCCCCCCCCAATAATTGAGGAGCCGGGACAATGCCCCCCCAAAAAAAATCGAGAGGAGAATTTCTTCAAATATTAAAATATTATGTTTCAATATAGATCAATTTCTTCGGAAACAGAAAAACAGAGACACAGAACTGAAATACTATCAGAAATTCATAATGAAAACAAAGATTAATTTCTATCTTCAATATCTTCAATATGAAACAAATTAACATGTAAAAAAAACGCCCCATTTCATACGCATTAACGTAACAGCGGAAGCCTCTGCTGACTGTCCAGAGCAGAGGTGAAAAAAGTTTTTTTCGGATTTTGGTTTTGAGCAAAAACAAAGAAAACCACAAATTTTTTTTTGTTTAAAAAATAAATTTCTTATTTTTGTAGAAGTTATTTTAATAACATTCATTTAATGATTTTTAATTTTCGGAAATCGCAACTGAATTAAACTGAGTTGGAGCTCTTGTTCATGCCATTTTTCATGATTTTTATGATCCGAAATCCGAAAATCTTAAAAACAACAAAAACAACAAAAAACCATAAAAACAAAGAAAACGAAAAAGCAACACAAAACAACTTTCATCTTGAAAAAAATTGGTTTTTTTGCAGACGCCATGCCCCCCAATATTTTGGACAAGTTTACGCCAGTGCTTATAGCCTACGGCAACACTGTCAGATTAATAGCGTTGGGCCTATTGTTAGATGGAGAACGCATATACCATATAATTAAATGCCGACCATCGCCACTTTCAATGACAATCGATCTCAGTTTCCGCATCGCAAATAAAGCATCGAGGTTAACAGGTTCACGGTTCCTATTGCTCAGTTCAGCACATCTGTAGGCCTATTTTGTGCCACTACACTACACGAGGACCTTAAATGGCGTGGCACCTATTTCAAACGAGCAGCGGTGGTGAGGGATCTCACCCGATCAATTAAATGAAAATGAGCAGGATCTAGAACATGATCAGTCACAGTCATGTGGATTTTAGCAACCGAGAACGTGTACATTTAAATTTACGCAAAGGCTTAGCTGTTCAATTACTTCGCCAACAAAATCGCCTGAAATATCGAATATTCTATTGTTGCGCTTTAGTAACGGATGTTGCAGGCATGGTTCATCATATTGTATAGCATGAAACGGTGCTTCGGTTGCTAATGTCCACATGTGACGTTCATATTCTATATCACGTGACGTATGAACACGTGGTATAGGACGCCCATCCGGTTGGAAGTCTGAGATAAGGCGTTAATAAGAGGAAAACTCAACAGTAGCAGGAGAGCCTTTCACTGCGATTCATCGTCATTTTTGGAAAACAAACAGCAACAACTCATTCGCCGACAGCATCAAGTATGACTTCTTTGTCTTTTGAACTTTGATGTTAGAAGAAGAAGAAGAAGAAGAAGAAGAAGAAGAAGAAGAAGAAGAAGAAGATGATGATGATGATGATGATGATGATGATGATGATGATGAAGAAGAAGAAGAAGAAGAAGAAGAAGAAGAAGAAGAAGAAGAAGAAGAAGAAGAAGAAGAAGAAGAAGAAGAAGAAGAAGAAGAAGAAGAAGAAGAAGAAGAAGAGTCACTTAAGCTAGCCCTGAGGCAGCCATGGATATGAAGTGCTAGCGACTTCACTTTCTTAGCCTCGGGGTATGAGGGCGGGTGGCCAGTCTTCTCCCTCACCATCTCAGCTTCACACCGACAGTGTATGACTACATTAAGATATGCCATCGTTTTGTGCTTTTTAAAATAAGAAATATAAAAAATTGTTAACATTAATTCTAGGAAACAGGAATTTCCGCCATTAGCCAGGTGATTTTCGTCATCAGCAAGCGTTTTCATACTACATCATTTATTTTTGACTGGATGCTGTTACGGTAGAGCGGTCAACAGAATGTTCACGAACAGGAATTCAGTGGCACTCTTTGTGGCATTCGTATTCGTACGACAATTTTCTTATGAATAAAATCACAAAGTTTACGGTATTAGGCCATTTCGTTGATCTGGCGATGCTTTTTTGGCTGTGCCCCGATTTACTTACGTGAGCTCTTCTGTTCTGTATCTCATGTGACTGGCCACCGGCCGAGCCCTTCGCTCTTCTTCTGCGGGTGAGCTCTTGGTTCCTCGTTCTACCACCGCGGTCCCTCCTTCTGGAATCAACTCCCATTGCAGTTGCCACAGAATAGTTCGCTTGTGTTTCATAAGTTACTTAAGTCCAGTTTATATTGCCGTGGTTGGGCAGAGAGCGCTTCTGAGTAGGTAACTTGAGGGGGCGCTATATTAAGTTTTCAAAATGAATGAATGAATTTCAGTTTAGAAGTGTGGTAGGCCTACACAGCTATGCGTTAAATAAAACTAATAATTATTAGACAAGATATTGTGACATAGCCTATATTGAAATTGTATAATATATGTAACTAACCTCAGCCCTGAAGATCTTCCTACCAACAACCGAGCTTTCCGTAAATAATAATTAGGCCTATAAGGTGTTTGTGGTTACAAAGAGAGCTTTACAGAGTAGTCTATATTAAGAGTAGGCCTAAATATAATAATAATAATAAATAAACTTAAACTAAAAGTAATATAAAGTAGTTTCTCTTAATTCCTACACTCTCTAACCAGCATTATTGAATAGAATATCGTAGTAGGATTAAGGTCTTATCTAAGACAGCTGCTGCAGTTAAATACACGGAAACTCTTCCAAGGAATCAAGTGGAAGTAGCTAGGCCTACTGACAAATTTCACGTGACTCACTGCGCTTTAAATACGAATTCTAACGTCAAAGTTGAACCTGATGTCAACCCGCCATTATATGCCACCTGATGTGTTTGTTCACTGGATTGTCTTTTATGTGTTAATAGTATGGTGAAGGTGAGCGGGAGAATTGTAATACTGCTCCTTCTTGTTGCTGTCGTTTGTGAACTGGGCAACTGCAAAGAATATTCCGTTGTCTACAATGATGACGGTGAACGTACGTGTGCAGTTGGTCAGCCAGACGAGGTCCGTCTTTCGACCAACATGGCGACCCTTGAATGCTTAAGATTATGTGATGACAATCCAGAATGCGTTGTCTTCAATATCTACGACAACACTACCTGTGAAATATTCACTTGCCCTTCCGAGTTTTCCCTTGGTTACCAGATTATAGAATTCTGTAAAAGTTTTCGGGTAAATTTCAATTAATTGAAATTGCTATTGGAAAATGTCAGAGTTGCATTCATAAGCCATTAAAAAGTCCTTTAAGAAGGAATTCATTGACAAGTAGAAGTGCAGTGACAAGTAGAGTTGCATTCATAAGCCATTAAAAAGTCCTTTAAGAAGGAATTCATTGACAAGTAGAAGTGCAGTAAAAAGAAATTCATAGATAAATATATGAACGGTCATACTTGGTTGAATAACTAACTGATTTATACGGATTCACTGGCGCACAGACTGAAAAGCTGATTTCTATTCATTGACTCAATAATTCATTTGATTATTATTCACATAATCATCAATTCACTTCATTTTATTCCTATATAAATTTGAGTTGGAAGTTGCATGAGTTGTATTGATGGAGCAAATTGAATGTAATGGCTCTGATGTAACAATTAATGTAACAGCTGTAATAAATTGTATTAACATGCTGTCGTGTAATTTTAGGTTAACGATTGCAAGTTGAGATGTTGCCAACCAGAATACGGTAAGCCTAATCGAAACGTTCTCTTTAGATTTATTTTATTTATTAGGCCTAAGTCCGTTAAAGTAAATCTCATATATAACTAGACCAATGGTAATCGTAAATTCCAAATTTTTAAAGCGCTGCTGTGAACTAATCGCAGAGCACCAGCTTATTCACGAGCGCTGCTTCAAGTCAAAGGGGTTGTCCAGAGATCATAAAAAGTTAAGAGTCTGGTTGCCAGAGGGACCAGAGAGGGCCAGAGGAGCTGATGACGCGAGTTTTGTTGAGGAAGAGAACGCTTGGAAGGCCAATGATCGATGGATTAAGGTAAAAATTGCCATCCTGTTAGAAATTGTCTGTCAGTTTGGAACTAAACCCTCTGAAAGTCCACTATGATATGGATTTCCAAGTGGAGAAGCGTAGGCTAGCGATGTTAAGCGCCTGAGAAGTCAAATCTAAGTGGCCAGCGGTTGGCTAGCCTACACAGTTTAGAAATCTGCCTAACTGATGTGTGAGAGATTTTGCAGTCGTCACCGCTGCCTTTGCTTGTGAAATGGCATAAACAATGTCTCAGCAGAAGCGGTGAGAATAACAGTATTTCAGTGCATTTAAAAGGGTTCTTAAAATGCCATAGGACTATACACAAACATCTAAATACGAATATACGTACACAAACTGGTAGGCCCTAATCTTTTATACATGACATGTTTCATTGGCTAAAATGAACTCAGAAAGGGCCTATACTGACCTTAACAATAACTGAGAGTTGATGAACGCATATTAATGCTTTTTCGTTTCATTTTAGGCGCAGGTTTTTTTTTATATGCGACATTTCGTAGAAATAGCGATTATTTCAGTCAAGAATAATATTGTATACAGAACAGAAGTTTAAGACAAATGGAATCACTTGCTTAGTTAACCAACTGATGCATGCATGCATCAAAACATTTGACATAGCACGTTTATGTTGTTCACAAAAAGCGCTGATGATGCTATTGCTGGCGGTGATAATGATGATGAATGATTGTGATAATGAAGATACTCAGTAAGACATTTTTATGCGCAACTCATTGTTAAATTATTTTGTGGTTTAGTACATAAAATGTGAAGTGGCAAACGTTTTCTTACTCATTCCTGTCTCGTGAAGTCAGCTTAACGCTTTGATAAATTCGGAAGGTTTATGTTAGGCCTATATCCTTCTAAACATGTAACCCTTAGTTCCAAATTGAAACTTGTATTTTAGGTAATGAAACCCTGCATAGTTTGATCCCCATTACAAAATACAGGTTATGCGTTGATTGGAATCTGTTTTAGAAGGAGAAACAACTCATGCAGAATACTCGACGTTTCCCGTCGCTTCATCCAGTGATATCTACAGATTGAGTGTTGGTGAAGGCGAGAGTACTACCGGTAATCTTTTATACAACATCAGACGTTTCGTTAGCTAAAATGAACACAAATGCTGGCCAATAACCGAAAGTGATGAACGTATATTTACGCCCTCGAATTTTAGCTTAGGCGCAGGGTTTTTGGATAGGCGACATTTCGTAGAAATTACGATTATTTAAGTCATGGATAATACTGTACACTGGCGTAAACTTGTCCAAAATATATGAGGGACAAGGAGTCTGGACCAGAGGGGCAAAAAGCAAGTTTTTTCAAGATGAAAAGTTGTTTTTGCTGGTTTTTTCCCCGTTTTTTGCGTTTTTATAGTTTTTGTTGTTTTTAAGATTTTCGGATTTCGGATCATAAAAATCATGAAAAATGGCATGAACAAGAGCCCCAACTCAGTTTAATTCAGTTGAGATTTCCGAAAATTAAAAATCATTAAATCAATGTTAGTAAGATAACTTCTACAAAAATACAAAAATAAGAAATTTATTTTTAAAACAAAACAAAAAACAAATTTGTTGGATTTCTTTTCCTTTTTTGTTTAAAACCAAAATCCGAAAAAAAATGTTTTTCACCTCTGGTCTGGACAGTCAGCAAAGGCTTCCGGTGTTACGTTAATGCGTATGAAATGTGGCGATTTGCTTACATGTAAATTTGTTTCATGTTGAAGATATTGAAGATAAAAATAAATCTTTGTTTTCATTATGAATTTCTGGTAGTATTTCAGTTATGTGTCTCTGTTTTTCTGTTTCTGAAGAAATTTGTCTATATTGAAACGTAATATTTTAATTTTTTAAGAAATTCTCCTCTCGATTTTGGGGGGGGCATTGCCCCGGCTCCAGGCACGTAACTAGGATTTTTCGTTTGGGGGGGCTTAAACCTTGAACATGGCAACATTTATACAGTGTTCATACGAATTTTAGCCGTAAGCATACAACGGCTTGACTTGTTTGGGGGGGGCTTCAACTTCGTTTGGGGGGGCTTAAGCCCCCCAAGCCCAACGCTAGTTACGTCCCTGCCCGGCTCCTCAATTATTGGTGGGACACGTGCCCCGGCTGACCCCCCAGAGTCTACGCCTATGATACTGTATACAGGCAGGAAGTCAAAGACAGATGAAATAACTTAATTGTTAGTTAACCAACTGATGCATGCATGCATATATCAAGACATTTAACATATCGCATTTATGTTCCTCACAAAATCGCTGATGATGCTGATGGTGACAATGATAATGATGAATAATTGTGATGGTGAAAATACTCAGGATGATATCTGATGCGCAACTAATTGTTAAATTATTTTGTGTACTGGTTCATAAAATATGTAATGGCTAACATTTTATTACTCATTCCTATCTCGTGAGGTCAGCTGAAAGCTGTGGTAAATTCTGAATGTCCATGATATCTCCAACTAAACCTTTAACGCTTAGTTGGGAATTGAAACTTGTATTTTAGGCAATGAAACCCAGCATAGTTTGATTCAGAATAAAAGATACAGGTTATGCGTTGATTTGGAAACTGTTTTAGAAGGAGAAACAACTTATGCAGGATACTCGACGTTTCCCGTCACTTCATCCAGTGATAACTACAGATTGAGTGTTGTTGAAGAAGAAAGCACGACAGGTAAAAATTTTTATTCAACATCACGTGTTTCGTTGGCTAAGGGGAACACAAATACTAATGCTGAAGATTTATACGCAACTTGTTTCTTGTTTATTTTGTGGTTTTGTATTAGGGTTGTCACTGTTTCCGATTTTGTCGGGACAGTCGTGATTTCAAGGTTAATGTCCCGCGTCCCTACTTGACCTAGCCGGGACATTCAGGTGTCCTTACTTTCAAATTTGTGGTAATTTTTTTCCGAACTAGCATAATGTTGGGGCTTAAAACACGTTACCTGTATAGTGCAGAATGCGTGTTAAACTCGTGGAAGCTGAATTGCTTGTGAAAACAAATTATACAATGACATGTGCGGAGTTTTACAACTTTTTATGACAGAAAAAAATTACTTTTTCGCGCAACTTCCGCCTCTGGTCCCACATCGTGAAGTGTTTTACGATTTTGGTGCTCCAAAACGACATCCCGACTTCCTAGTTTAGAAAGGTGGCAACCCTATTTAGTATATGCAAGTGTGATTGCGGCTACCATTTTCTTACTCATTCTTCTCTCAGAAGGTCAGTTTTAAGCGCTTGTAAATTATTCAACATAATCGCAAAAAACCATATTATTAACGAGCGCTGCGTCAAGTCAAAGGGGTTTCCAGAGATGGTCATGGGAAGTTACGGGTCTGGTTGCCAGAGAGAGAGACCATAGAGGGGAGGCAGAGGAGCTGCTAAGTCAAGTTTTGTTGAGAACGAGAATGCTTGGAAGGCCAAGAATTCGATAGATAAGGGTAGGAATTGCCATCCTTTAGAAATTGATTGCCAGTTTGGAATTAAACTGGGACAGATTAAAACCCTCTGAAAGTCTACTATAATATTGACTTCCTAGTAGAGAAACGATATATGTAGCGAAGTTAGGCGTTTGAGGAGTAGAATCTAAGTAGCCAGCGTTGTTTTGTGCTTTGCAATGGTTCATAAAATGTGTATTGGCTAGCCTTTTCTTATTCATTCCTGTCTCGTGAGGTCAGCTTGAAGCTCTGATAAATTCTGAAGTTCTATGCTATATCCTTCTAAACCTTTTTACTCTTAGTTGCGAATTGAATCTTGTATTCTTGGCAATTGAAACCCTAAAGATTTTTATCATTAACACAAAATACAGTGTAGGCCTACACTGTTGTACAGGTCATGCATTGATATGGAATCTGTTTTAGATGGACAAACAACTTATGCGGATTACTCGACACTTCCCGATGATTCACCCAGCGATAACTACATACTGAGTGTTGTTGAAGACGAAAGCACTACAGGTAATCTTACAAAGACTTACATACAATATCGTTGGCTAAAATTAACACAAATACTGACCGTAAAACTACTGAGTGTTAATGAACGTGTATTTATGCCTTCTCCTTTTATTTTAGGCGCCGGTATTTTTCCGTCTTCACTGCCACCAACAAAGTCGCCGTTTGGAGACTGTGCGGATGTAAGAGCAGCTGGACACACAGAAAGCGGCGTTTATCTGATTAACGTCGGTAATAGCGGTAACGAGTCAAGCGTCTACTGCGACATGAATAACTCAGAAAGTTGGCTGGTAATTCATTTTTATCAAAGCAATTGAAAGAAAATATAAATTGCTATTCATATCAAAACGAGGCATGTAGCATTGTAGCATGTCTCTACCACAAAAGACAGACGCAGAAGGGACTGAAGTCCCGCTTATTAGGGTCACATATATAGGCCTATGACAACTATTTGATTTGAAATGATGAGGTATTAACATAAGTATTTTATTACTTCAACACAACAGAATAAAAAGAAATATAACTAACAAGTTGAACGAACAGCAACTAAAATTCATTCAAGAATTTTGTTCATTAAAATTTCTGTGTCCTGAATTGCAAACTTAGTGCATCGTATGAAAGTGATGTATTTTCAAAGCATCCACATCCAGTAGAGCCACGAGAGGAATAGCTTAGCCTGAGAGGCGGCCTCGGGTATGAAGTACTAGCGACTTTCTTAGCTTCGGCATCTGATGGCAGGTGACGACTTATCTCCTATCTTCCCATCCGAAAATGTAGAGACAATGTACTCATTGTAGGTGAGTGGACTAGTTACTCAGTTGGACCAGAAACACATTTCTACCCTTGCGGAACTTTGAACCCCTCTCGGTATACAGTCCCACACATGAATCATTCGACTATCTGCCACCCCATCATCCTGCTATGATAGTTTTATAACACTGATTTCTTTGCGCTGGCACCACGTCTGGATACTAATTAGTACAGTGTACACTAGTAGCCGATAAGCCTGCCTATGGGTGCGCTTTGTTTATCAGGTGTTCCAGAGGCGCGTAGACGGAAGTGTCGATTTCGAGAGAACTTGGACCGAATACGCGAATGGCTTCGGTGATCTGACAGGAGACTTTTGGCTAGGTTTGTATATATATATATATATATATATATATATATATGCATTGCATAGCTTATATAGTGCAGGTGTTGACACCAAACATCAAACCGAAAGCTGAGCACGAAGCAAGGAAGAACATAACGATTAATTCAATAAAGATAACACTCTGTGCACCTGGAAAGAATGCAACCACAAAATGTCTTGTTTAGATGTAAAAAAAACTAACAATGCTGAAGATGGTGGTAATGATGATGAATGACTATGACGGTGAATATTATATACTCAGGGGTGACTACCTGACACGCACCTTATTGCTGATTATTTTATCACCTACAGTTAATGAAAAAAGTGGGTAAAAATTTCTTACCCTTTCTTTGTGTAACAGTTAGCTTAAAGCTCTGGAATATTATCTACCTACACGACATTACTTTAAAACCTTTAATCTCAACTGCGAATTGAAACTTGTATTTTAGGTAACGAAATCCTGTATAATTTGCTCTCGAGCAGAAACTACAGGTTACGCGTTGTTATAAGAGATTGGAATGGAGCAACAGCTTATGCAGAATACTCGACGTTTTCCATCGCTTCATCCAGTGATAACTACAGATTAAGTGTTGGTGGATACAGTGGCACTGCAGGTAATCTTTCATAGGGGCTACATGACATATTTTGTTTCTTGAAATAACCTAGAATGTTTTTTGGCAATCACATCAGATTTTAGCGATTGTAAAGCTATATTTCTTCTATCAATTCCTAAGCAGCATGTAGGCCTATGTTATGCTAAATACCATTGGCATTGTGCGTACGGTCAAGGCCGTAGCCAGGATTTTGTTTCGGGGGATGTTTTCTGTTTGGGGGGGGGTGTGTTTTGACGTCCTTGAGCAAGGCTACAAGCAACCGAGTCAACCGACCAAGGGGTTTGGAGTTAGTAAGTGCATTATATCATTTTTACATTATTTAATTGGGGGGGTGTCTAAACACCAAAAACACCCCCTAGCTACGGCCTTGCGTACGGTATTATAACATAATATCTACAATCCCGTGGTGTCGACCGCTGGTTGTGGTATCAGTTTAAATTGTGACATGAAAGAATCCATCTCCTCTAGTCCGTTGCTTTTCCCTCGGTGTTCGATGAGTGTGAAACAATGTTAAATTTCGCGTGAAAAGCCAGAAAATCCAGTCTTTATCCTCGGCATCAAAGAGATGCTGGAACTGAGGTGGATCAGACGAACACCAATGAAGTATCAACCTAATTCGGCGTTACTTAGCTTTGGATGTGCTTGCCAGTGTAGCATCCACTAGAGAGTGACACGGGGACAGAAAAGTGTCCCCATTCCCACCCCGCATTTGTATTTTTGACCCCATCCCCTCCCGTCCCCGCAGGACCATGTCCCCATCCCCTCACCATCCCCGCAACCTTCATATCCATCCCCTCACCATTCCCGCATAATGGATTTTCATCCCCGCAATGTCCCCGCGTCTTCAAAGTAAGAAATATAACTCGTAATATTATAATTGATAGCATATTGAAATTTATGAAATTGACAAACACTAAATATTCTGCACCTCAGCTTGTTTGTTGTGTAATCCGTGAATGAATAGAAGATCATTTAGGCCTATAGTGTTATAACTCAGCTGAAAATAAATGAATAAATGAAATTTATGAACTCTGTAACCATTACCGCGGTATTACCGCAGCTTCCATACCCATCCCCGCGGTATTACCGTCCAGTGTTTCCCCATTACCGTGCTCTTACCGCAATTTTTTTTTTAAATCTACCCCATTCCCGCGGGATTCCCGCGGTTACCGCGGAATTACCGCGGTAACCGTTACCGTGTCACTCTCTAGCATCCACCGCGCCAAGGCACCAACCAAATACAAGCGCATTACATGGGTTGACATGGATATGGGTCGATGCATAAGGCCATTGAGTTCGTTGCAAGAGTCAACTATTTGTATTCAGAATACTAGACGATCCTCGGAATTATGAGCGCCATATGTTTAAGGGTTCTATCAAAATTGGGGCATGGAAATTATCCACATTTTAGTAACTTTACACTACGCCAGTGCTGTCCAACCTTTTTGACCCCGCGGGCCACCTAAGCAATTATTCTTGAAGCCGAGGGCCGCACCAGTAAACTCAAAAGAATCGATTAAAATTTATTGAAAATTTTAAACTATATTAAAATTTATTATGGCATGCAATAATTATGCAATAATCAGTGAAAAATGGCATGTATGCCATGCTTTATAATTGTTCAGCGCCAAAAAGTATATTAGCAAACATCCAAGCACGTTTTAGTGACATATTTGGCTCTGAATTGTGCTTGCAATTTTTTTTATTTCCGGTTGGTCTTCAGCTCAGGTGGGCCTTTAAAATCAGCCCGCGGGTCGCGGGTTGGACAGCACTGCACTACGCTATTTTGGCGTCGCTGTATGGTTCCTTACAATGGCTTTCTCGTCTTGTCATAGATCCTAAGTTCTGACAAATGCTGTTTTGTTCAGGCGACAGTCTTGCAAATCACAATGACTGGCAGTTCAGCACGTGGGACGTCGATAACGATCAGCAGTCTTATCAAAACTATGCTGAGTATTATCGCGGGGGTTGGTGGCACATTTCTTCGCTATTTTCCAATTCACGCCTCAATGGCGTATATCTAAGTGGTGGAGACACATCATACGACTATGGAATCGTATGGTACAAGTATAGTAACACGGACTATTATTCCCTAAATATGACGGAAATGAAAATAGCTCTCTGAAGCTTCAGGCATGAATTAACTTTATAGTTTTGCAGCTTTCTGTTTTTGTTTATAGCACTGATACCAGTTAGAAAATTGTGCTGCGTAAATTTTGTCTGGACATTTCGAAGCGCTCACCGAGTGCCCTACACTATAATATAGGCCTACACGTCCCTTGTATCGGACAAACAAAACCAACATATCTGATTTAGAGTAGGCCTATAGAAATAGGCTTTCTGTGATATTCTAATCAGACTGGAATCATGACTCAGAAAGTACATAAAATAATCCTTCAAACATTGCAATTAAAAACTCTCGATTCGACCAAGAAAGCTTATTCTGGTACAACGACATGCGAATTGGATTTCTGTCACGTCTGGCTGCCAACACAGATCCGATCGATAGTAGAACTCTGCTTCTGGATGTCAGTCACTCATCATCGACCACCTTTGCCTATGATTTGCGACATAATGATGCAGTTCATTTCTGTTCAGCGGTAGATCTATTGTTCATACATTACGGGGCCACTTCAATTTCTATATAGGCTAGTACAATTTTATGGATTGCATGTTTTAATGCAAATATCCAGGTTGTGTGCACATACTGTTAATGTTTTCGTGTTTCTTTAGCCAATTGCATTATACGTCATATTAGGCCTATAGTTAAAGTTTTCTCGTTGCATTATTTCAATATGGTGACAGGTTGGCCTAAAGAACTCACTGCTATTGGAAATGCTACATAAGAAACAGGACTGGTGGCAATAATAAGCACTAATTATGTATCGATATTCCTTACGTTCTATTCAACAAGTTAGTTTAATAAATGTTAACAAATTTCATGTTGAAGTGAATCATGTTTGTTTTTTCCTTAATTAATTTTCCCAATCATTATTTCTTGCATTTTTAACTAGGTGTACAAAAATGTTATCCTAGCCGATGCAGGAAGATGATTTGGAGATGACTGCAAGTCATAGCCTACATAGGGCCTATATACACATAATTATATATGCGTGTAATCCAGGCAAGGGTAGAAGCGGACAAGGGTCTAGGAGAGGACCAATTTGGATTCAGAAAGGGTAGAGGAACCAGGGACGCCATCGGAGCCCTGAGGGTGCTAACGGAAAGAAGTTTAGAGTACGGACAAGAGGTCTATATCTGTTTTGTGGATTATGAGAAGGCGTTTGACAGAGTAGATTGGAAAAAGCTGATGAATGCACTCAGACGAAGGGGCATAGATTGGAGGGACAGGAGGCTAATAGGAAATCTATATATGAACCAAAAAGTACAGATAAGAATAGAAGGGGAGTTCTCAGAGGAAGGATAAATTGGTAGGGGAGTAAGGCAAGGATGCCCACTATCACCAATTCTCTTCAACATATACATAGAAGAACTGATACAAGAGGCAATGGAACAGACAGGAGAGGGTATAAAAGTGGGTGGAAGACTCATAAGAGCCTTAAGATTTGCTGACGACCAAGCAATGCTGGCAACTACACAAGAAGGACTGCAGAAATTGATGGATCAACTAAACAGGACCTCAATAAAATACAACATGAAGATAAATATCGGAAAGACAAAGATTATGAGGATAAGTGCAGGGGAGGAGGAGATCGAAATGAAAATAACAATAAATGGAGAGGAGGTGGAACAGGTCAAGAGCTTTTGCTACTTGGGAAGTGTGATAACAACAGATGCAAGATGCCATAGTGATATTAAACGAAGGATAGTATTGGGAAATGACGCGTTCACGAAAAGAGGAGAGTTGATGAGAGGAGGACTGAGCAAAGACCTAAAGAAGAGACTTGTCAAGGCACTGGTATGGAGTGTGGTACTGTATGGGTCGGAGACGTGGACCATCAGGAAAGAGGATATCAAGAGATTGGAGGCCTTTGAGATGTGGATATGGAGAAAAATGGAAAAGGTGAGCTGGACGGAGCGAATGACAAATGAAGAGGTGTTGCAAAGAGTAGAAGAAAAAAGATCACTGATGACAACGTTAAGAGAAAGACAAAAGAAATGGATTGGACACATATTAAGAGGAGACTTCCTCTTGAGAGAAATCATAGAGGGAAGATTGGAGGGAAGGAGAAGGAGAAGAAGACCGCGACAGATGATGCTTGGATGGATGATGACCGAAGGATACAGCGGACTGAAGAGAAAAGCACAGCGAAGAGAAGAATGGCGTCATTGGAAGTGGAAACCTGCCGAAGGGCAGAGAACTTAAAGAATAAGAAGATATGCGTGTGCACATATATCTCAAGAGCTATATATATATGAATATGTATATAAGTATATATATGTATGTATATATATATATAAAGCCGAGAAGTTCAATTTCGATTAAACAGTTCAAAATTTGCTGAGCTACATGTATAATGTAAATGTCAAATCTACTTTCCAATCGACAATATACACAATGTTTTTTACACATGAGTAAAGTGTTTGTCACACTGCAGGCTTAACCTGTCACAACTAAACCATGACCAAGAAACATAGATGTTTTTCACTCAGACCTCATCTATCACTGTCGCAGTTCCTGAAAAGAAAAAGGTGAATCGCGGCTTCCATAATTTGGCGCATAATTTACTGTCCCAGTTAGAAAATTAGTTAGAGCACACGCACATTGCGTCCCAAGCGCTTTTGTGTGAGAGCAGTACTGCCAATTCTTAGGATTTTCCCCAAGATCTTAGGATTTTACAGATCGACTTGGGAATGGGAATTTTCGATAGCTGTATCAGTACATGCGTATGGATCGGGGTTCGCATCCCGATGGTGGCTTGTTTAAAGGATTTAGCCTAAATCTCGAGCTAGCACTGTCAGTTCACGGAAACCTTGAATGGCGTGGCGCCCAGTCAAACGGGAAGCAGTGGTGAAGAATCTCACTTGACCACTTCATTGAAAAATGAACAGAGTCGATGACATACGGATGCTATATTTAAAAAACTGTGCCTTTACATTTATGCAAAAGGTGCACAGCATTAAAACTAGGACCCAGAATCATGACCTCATGTGAGCCAAAAATGCTCAGATGTAAATTCTTGGAAGTGACAAGTGCCCTCCCCTCCCTCTGCCTATGTTCGGGTGGCAGTTGTTGGATAAAAAGAATGTTGTGATTCTGTGGGGCTGAGGCACAACAGGTTTAGGCCTACTGATCAGGGCCACCACATTTGTTAATCCGACCCTCTCCTTAGCCGATCGAAAACTAAATTCCTACTTTTGTTGGTCACCACCACAGCAACATATTAAGAAATTTAAGTAGCTTAAACAATTGAAACTGGGTGACTGCCTTTTTGAGTTCGTTCAAGCAGCACGTAAATTAGGCGTTGGTTTGATTCCAATATGTCTCTCACCGACTATGTAAATGGTGTTTGTAAGTGGTCATATACACGCACAATATATATATATATATGTATATATATATATATACACCCGTATGTCTGCTAATCGAGAAGCTTGTAACGCTCTCCATATATATATATATATATATATATATATATATATATATATATATTCCCATTAATATTTGTGTGAGGTGAGTATACGGTCTCTAGAGGTGAGTACACGCTGTATACCCGCGTATACCCTCAACTACAGCCCTGGCTTTATGCATAACAATGACATTGTAGGCTTTCACGGCGACGTGGTCAGATTAGACCTTATAGTGTTATTGAAAACGCATCGGTCGTAACACACCCTATGACCGCAATCGATCTAAGTTTTCTGCATATTTCCTCATTTCCTTCACAAAACACCGAGTTCGGCAAATAGCTTATAGGGGTCTACTCTTCCTGTTAATTGTTCAGTACAATTCAGTATTGTATGCCGATCATTCGAAATCTGTTCTATGCTAAAGCCGTCCAGCCGCTTCGTAATAAGCTTAATTAATAACCCCAGAAATATTGACAATTCCATTGTTGCACTTTGTGAGCGGATGCACTTTGAAGGCATGGCTGATCAATTGTATACAGTATGAGACTATGACATTGTTTAGGCTGCTAATGTTCTGCGACGTACGCGTCCTAAATCACGTGACGTACACGTGATACAGACACCAGTATCAAATAGCAGTCTGATTTTATGCGCACCAGGAGACAAACTGGACAGTAACAGGAGAGTCTTTGATTTCGTTGCATCGTCATTCTCGTAACAAACACTACGACAAGTCGCCGCCAATAAATAAGTATGATTGCTTTGTCGCTTAATGCGCGTTAAAAGCCTTTTCAGCCGTGAATTGTTGTTCGTGTGTTTCGCAACGAAATTTGTTTAAACAGATTTCAAAATTGATTTGAGAAGACGGTAATTTTTACATACCGATTTTTCGTCATTACGAGAATTGTCGTTCTATTTAATTTATTTGAAACTCTCGTCTGGATACTGATAACGTAGGCCCCTAGATAATGTCAACAGAATAGGTCTGCAAACATGAAGTTCAGTGTTTCCTCTTTGGGGCCTTCGTGCAAGAGTTTCCTTAGGATTGCAATTACAAAGCAAGGTAGGCATATTATGCCACACCAGCTTATAAGGCTTCTGCAAAGTCATCTGCTAAAACATTTAATCCATAATATTATCAGACAACTTTTTGTGAAATATGTTGAAATTGTATGGGTTACAGAGCACTGAAGATCTACCCACCAACGAAAATTGTAACGGTTTGTTGTTATTTAGAGAGTTTTGCAAAGTATTATGTATAATAATTATAAATAAACATAAAGTAGAAGTAAGATTCTCTTAATCACAACGCACCTTAATGAGCATTACTCATTAGAAGTTTATTCAGAAGATTTAAACGACGATGGCTAGTTGTAAGTTTCAGGTGACTCGATTTCTGCACTTCAACATCTCAAACTTCAACCGTAAAAGTTGAACTTGATATCAATCCGCCATTATAATGATTATATGCCACCTCTTGTGTTCTCTGGATTATCTTTAACGTTGTCGCAATCGGAGGTCGCCCTGTCGTGTGTTTGCCGTGTGTTGATGTCGACCCTCGATTGCTCGTTCTTTTACTTGCACTTTTATTTAACGTGCCTAACTTTTCTATAGAAGATTCACGACGAACTTTGTTTAATTAATAAATGAATTTAATTAAAGAAACAAATATATATAAACTAACTCTACGGGAACTTCCACGTAGTATTAAAGCGTTTAGATATTAAATCGGACTATCTCAAATGTTGCTTCGTACAGCCTAACTACAGATCGTTCTTTCGCGTCAGTCTCTGAATCTGACGGACTAATACTCTGCCGCCGCCGCTGGTCGCTCCTCTCGATGTTGTTCGCTCGACCGATGTTCACACGTCGCGTTCGTCAGTAGTACAAGTCCCGTGTTCTCCTTTTCCTTCCGTTAAGTAGGAACTTCAGCGTGCATCGGTCAGCCCCCTCCCCACGTCAAGCTATCGTCAATTAGTGTCAGATTGCTCCTCGCGACGCGGGTCGTCGCTCGCCTGCAGCGCGGGCGGTGTCTGATTACACCATAGCCGCGAGGTGTCATATTACACCTTGGCTGTGTGGTGTCCGATTACACCTCGGCCTCGCTGCCTTCATTGTTGACCCAGTGGAGACTGGCTTTCGTCCGTCATCATCCTATCTCGACCGGCAACGACGCTTACATCATAATGATGATGCCATCTCGTCGTTGTTGTCGATCTCCTCACGCGACACCTCCCTTCCCGGGGGAGGACAAAGCCAGTCATTGGTTCGCCTCCCGGCTGAGAATGATGTCGTTCCCTCCATCGATTTCCTCCAGACCATGTCCTCGTCGTTCCCATGAAAATACAAAATATCAGCACAGTTAGAAATATATTTACAGTTGTCGCGGTGCCTTACATGGTAGTCCGCCTTCTTCCTCAATCATAGTCTGGACAAAAGATCAGCGGGAATATTCAGCGCCCCAGGACGATATTTAAAAGCGATATCAAAGTCCTGGAGTGCCAGAGCCCACCTCGCAAGTTTAGCACTTGTGGGCGTAGAAGCAGTTAGGAAAGTCAAGGGATTGTGATCAGAATAGAGGGTGGTCCTTGACATAAAAATCCAATTCCTAAACTTCTTCAACGCAAAGATTACAGCATACGCTTCGCGTTCCACAGTGGACCAACGCGCTTGCGTAGCATCTAATTTAGAACTGGCGAAACATATTGGCCGCTCTGTTCCATCGTCTTGAATTTGGAATAAGCAGCAACCGACTGCTTTGTCTGAAGCGTCAGTCGATAAACCAAACTCTCTGCCGTAGTCAATTGTCTGCAAACATACAGCGTTATTCAAATCGTGCGTAAGTTTATCTAGCGCATTTTGATGTTCAATTCGCCAGGGTATCTTAGCAGGCACCGATTTCTGGGTCAAGTCAGTGAGAATTCTGGCTGTCTCAGCCAGGTTAGGGATGAAGTTCCTAAAATAACTGAAGAAGCCAATTAATCTCCGTATGTCCTTTTTGGACTCGGGTTGAGGGATTTTCCCTAGCCCTGCGATTTTCATAGGATCCGGTTCAATGCTCCCTGATCCGATCAGGTGACCTACAAACGTTGTTTGTCGCCTAGCAAACGAACTCTTCTTAATGTTAAGGGTCAGACCCGACTGTTGAATAGTCATTAAGTATTTCTCTAGGTGTTTCATGTGATCCGGCCACGTCATCGAGTGTACTGCCATGTCATCCACAAACGTCTCAGTGAAGTCGCGAATGGGATGAAGGACCTTTGACATGCATCGGATAAAAGAATTTGAGGCTGACTTTAAACCAAAGGGCAGTCGTACGAACTCAAATAGGCCAGCGTCACATACGAAGGCTGATAACCAACGAGAGTCCTTGTGGAGTCCAATCTGGTAGTATCCTTGACGTGCGTCAAAGCAGGATATGAAGTTTGCACTTCCTACCTTCTGTAACACTTCCTGGATGTCGGGGGTGGGGTATGCGTCACCCGCCGAGAACTTGTTCACATACCGGTAGTCAATGGCCAGTCTTAAACCGCCTTGACCTCCCTTTTTCACAACGCACACAACGGGACTAGCCATTTCACTATGTGAGGGAGTGATGATTCCTAGGGCCAAAAGTTCGCGGATCTGCTTCTCCATCTCCGGTTTGAGCAGTTCCGGCACCTTATAGGCTCGCAAACTCTTCGGCCTGAACTCCGCGCTAACATTGATTGTGTGTTCTAGAACGGGACAGAAACCTGGTTTGTCCGAGAACACATCTGGAAATCTGTCTAACAGACTAAACAGCTGTTTCCGCTCGGGTACCGTTAAGTGTGCAACGGCAATAGGGTCTACTTGTTCACTGGGCCGTGTCTGACTCGTGACGAAACTACCCACTGCTTCCACGTGACCGAAGTCTTCGTCCTTCTCGAACAGAATGGAGCAATTGTTAATCAATGCTTGCTGTATTCTTTCGTTATATTTGCGAATACGATTTGCATGTAATAAGCGGCTTTTGCCCCCTATTTCCATGATGTATGTGTAGGGCGATTTCACCTGAGCGATGATGGCCGGGCCTTGCCATTGGCCCTCCTTCTTTGCTCCTCGGGCTTCCGGTGATTGGATGATGACTTTATCCCCTACTTCGTAACGCCTGTCCATGCTTCTTAAATTGTAATGAGTAGCATAGCGCTGCTGTTCAATGTCTGAATAATATTCGGCATATAATTTAGACATTTCAAGGTTATCCCTTAATTGGTCCAAGTAAGCTGCGGCGCCTGTGCTCAGACTTAATGGAGAATCCCGCTCTCCCGCCCATTCCTCAGAAAGGACAGATAGAGGTCCTTTAGGCAGGGTACCATACACCAGGGTGTAGGGACTCACGTGGGTGGTTGCCGAGGGGCGTTCCCTTAAGCTCCAAAGCACGTAAGGTAACAGTCTGTGCCATCCCCTCGGGTTTTCTTCTGCCAATTTATGAATCATGGTCTTCAGTGTGGCATTGCAGCGTTCCACTAGACCTTGTGACTCGGGATGTGCGACTGGCCCAAAGCGTGGTGAGCACCCCATACGATGCAGAAACTCTTGGGTTAATTTGCTGTTGAAATTCGACCCGTTATCGGACCTAATCGTTTTTGGAAAACCGAAGGTCGTGAAGATTTGCATGTATGCATCACATGTCGCTTTTGCCGTTAATGATTTCAGAGGATAGGCCATCGGCCATCTTGAAAATTGGTCAACTACCACTAAGGCGTAGTTCTACTCGGGTTTTGGGCTTGTGGGGTCTACGTTGGTAACTATAGGCCCTATACAATCTGCCACTAGACAACCGAATCTGGTCTCGTCGTTGCGAGGGATAGGAGTTATGGGGGCTCGCTGCGCCACTCGCAGCGGCGCATGCCTTTGGCAAATGTCGCAAGATGCACAATATTCCTTCACTATATCCTCCACGTTGGGAAACCAGAAATTCAGTTTGATTCGGTCCTTAGTCGTTTTCAACGCCATATGACCTGCGAACGCAGCGTCATGTGCTAAGTTTAAGACCTTGTCTATTCTTTCTTTAGGTAAACACAGTTGTTTTACAGAATGCCCAGCTATTTTGTCTTTATGAAAGAGCAAATTGTCTTCAATGAAGAAGTTCTTCGCCCCAATTTTCCCGTGGGCCAAGAATGGTGCTAGTGTCGAACATTGTGCTTGTTCGGCCGCCATCTTGCTTCTGCCTACTATTGTGTCTTCCTTGGGTGGGGGTGGTATCTCAGGATTGAAGAACTGCTCTTCAGTATCCGTTTCTTCGGGACTGATTTCTCCTACACTCTCACTGTCTGCCTGAGCGACCGTGAAGTAATCTTCGCCTATCAGCGCCCTAAGTCCCTCTACCTCCTCCCCTCTCTCCTCTTCCTCACTCGTCTCAGTCCTTGCGACCGCCTGCGCTTCTGAAATTTGGTCTATTTCAGGAGCGCTGGCCGCGTGACTCGAATACAACGCTGTCTCGCGCAGCAAGTCGGCTGTAGTGGGCGTGATAATTAACGGTTCATTAATGTCTTTAATGAGTGCCGCCCATATCCGAACATCAGGGGCGTAATTTACCTCCCCCTCCCTGTCCTCGCCGGCCTGAGACCCCTTTAGTCTCAGCCGCACCACGTCCACAATCATTGATTGACCGTTCAGCCCCTTCACCTCTATCTGCTTGACCACAGGTAGGTTGAGCGGCCTGATTAGTTCTGCTCGCGCACAATTGTATTCGGCCCCGCTATCTATTAGAGACGATGTCACAGGGAGTCCCGTAATATACACTTTCATGTACTCTCTTACATAAGTCTCCTCCACGTCAATGCAATCCGGGCTTGTCGGCAATGCATGCTGTTCTACCTCTTGTATCAATGGCGGCCCGTCTTGTCGCGTCTCGCTTTGTCTGTCTGCCTGTCTGCCTTGAGCTCTGGTCACGGTTGGCTGGACCGCACACGCGCTCACCTGCTTGCTTTTATTTTGTTTGTTCTTCGAGCACAGGTTAGCCCTGTGGTCTGGAGAAAAGCATAGGAAACAAAGGCCACGCTTTCTAATCTCGTCGGGGGTTGGACGTCCGTCTGTCCTGTTATTTGTCTGTGTCCCTCCCGGTCGGTCAGTCCACGTGTCCGTCTGTTTAACTGTCGTCTGAGGAGGTGCTGGTGCTTTCGCATAGCGAGCCTCCGTCTTACCCGTGCCTAGACTATGCTTCGTATAGTCACTTTCCCAAGGGTGTGTGGCGGCGTAAGTGTCAGCCGCTGCAGCTAACTCTTTGTGCCCTAACCAATTCTGTTGCTCTTGACTGAGGATGAAATTCAAACATCCTCTGGGCAACATTTCTTTCATTTTATCTGCAATCAAGAGGCTTGTAACCTCATCAAAAGTCATTGCCTTGCGATCTTGCAGATAGTAAGAAAGTAAATTATGCAGTCTCGAAGCTAATGTTGTGTATGATTCATCTACCGCCTTTTTTGCGTTCATGAATCGCTCTCGTAAAGAGACTGCGCTCACTTTGAACTCTTTCAACAAGAAGGTTTTTAGCTTCCCGTAATTATCAAGCTCCTCTTGTGTGAGTCTGGCCGTCAGTGCTCTGGCCTGATTATCTAGACAGGTCAAGAGTAATCTGCTACGAAGGTCGTCCGGGACAGTGCAAGAGTCGAATACCCTTTCACAATGCACAAAGAAACCAGGGATTTGCCCATGGTCGCTTGGGGATCTCGGTAAGAGTCCTTGCAAGCTTTCACTATACGTTATCATTCGTCCTACGACCGAATGCCTTAAGTTATAGTCCCTTTCGTCTCTGAGTCTCCTCTCTGCGTCCCTTTCCTCTCGGATTTCCTTCTCTCTCTTCTCTGCCTCCTCCTTTTCTTCTCTCCTCCGCTTCTCCTCCTGAAGTCTTAATTTTTCTGCTTCCTCTTTCCCTTCTCTCCTCTGCTTCTCCTCCTGAAGCCTGAGCTTCTCAGCCTGCTTTTCCTCTAGCATTCTGAGTCTCTCTGTTTCCTCCTTTTCTTCTCTCCTCCGTTTCTCCTCCTGAAGCCTTAATTTCTCTGCTTCCTCTTTCTCTTCTTTCCTCTGCTTCTCCTCCTGAAGCCTGAGCTTCTCAGCCTGCTTTTCCTCTAGCATTCTGAGTCTCTCTGTTTCCTCTTTTTCTTCTCTCCTCCGTTTCTCCTCAAGAAGCCATAGTCTCTCAGCCTGCATCTCCCTAAGCAGCCTGCTCTCCTCCCCAATTATCCTGAGTCTCTCAGCCTGCGTCTCCCCAAGGAGCCTCAGTCTCTCTTCTTTCTCTTGTCGTCTCCTCTCTCTCTTCTTCGATCCTTCTCTGCCTTTCCTCCTTCTCTTCCTTTCTCCTCTCCGCTCTCTCCTCAAGCAGCCTGAGTCTCCGCTCCGCTTCCTCTCCTTCTTCTTTCCTCAGTTCCTCCGCTTCCTCTTTCTCTTCACTTCTCTGCCTTTCTTCTTCCTCTTCTAGTCTCCTCTCTCTCTCTTCTTCGATCCTTCTCTGCCTTTCCTCCTCCTCTTCTTTTCTCCTCTCCACACTCTCAGCTTCCCTTCTCTCGTATTTTAATTGTTCGAGCCCGACTAGCTGCCTCAGCCTTGTCGAGCGAATACTGGTCTCTAGGCTACCTATGTTTACTTCCTCACTTACTTCTGGCGGGGCCTCCCGTCCAGAAACAATTATTTCGGCGCTAGCCTCTCGGAGCTGGTTCATATTCATGGAATTCAATTCCTTCTCTCCTAGTCCCATCTTTCTCAGATATGCGACTAGTCTGTGATGGGGCGAGTTCTGCACCCTCACTCTTTTCTCTACCGACAACTTATCCATCTTCCAACAGTCCGCTCACTAATAGAAAAAGATAAGTAAGTTAGAGGAGAGTCACCGTTGGTCAGAAATCAAAGAAAACAACGTCCTAAAATTCTACCACAAATACAACAAGAACAGAACTGAGCAAAAGGAGCTACGCAAAAGCCTCGGCTATTCGCACACCAATCCTCATCCAGACCTCAACCGCAACCTCACAGATTACCACGACTACCAGTAAGGACTTACCCTCTGATACGTCGAGCGTGTTCCGTCTTTTGGTATCTTGGCTGATCCGCTGTCCTCCGTTGCCACTCCCGTCCGTCGTTGCTAGCGATGGTCGGTCGTCCGTTGGCGCTCTCGTTCCTCGTCCTTGCCTGTTGCTGTCGGTTCCTTCGAGTCCTTCGTCTTCGGAGTCCGGCACTCGATTTCTCCAGTTGCGAAGGGTTGTATTCGCCGCTGGTCCCGATCTGTTGAGATTCCTCTGTTCCGTTTCCGGTTCCGCTCTTCGTCGTGACGTCTTCAGTTGAAAACCCTGTCGACTGCGCCAATGTCGCAATCGGAGGTCGCCCTGTCGTGTGTTTGCCGTGTGTTGATGTCGACCCTCGATTGCTCGTTCTTTTACTTGCACTTTTATTTAACGTGCCTAACTTTTCTATAGAAGATTCACGACGAACTTTGTTTAATTAATAAATGAATTTAATTAAAGAAACAAATATATATAAACTAACTCTACGGGAACTTCCACGTAGTATTAAAGCGTTTAGATATTAAATCGGACTATCTCAAATGTTGCTTCGTACAGCCTAACTACAGATCGTTCTTTCGCGTCAGTCTCTGAATCTGACGGACTAATACTCTGCCGCCGCCGCTGGTCGCTCCTCTCGATGTTGTTCGCTCGACCGATGTTCACACGTCGCGTTCGTCAGTAGTACAAGTCCCGTGTTCTCCTTTTCCTTCCGTTAAGTAGGAACTTCAGCGTGCATCGGTCAGCCCCCTCCCCACGTCAAGCTATCGTCAATTAGTGTCAGATTGCTCCTCGCGACGCGGGTCGTCGCTCGCCTGCAGCGCGGGCGGTGTCTGATTACACCATAGCCGCGAGGTGTCCTATTACACCTTGGCTGTGTGGTGTCCGATTACACCTCGGCCTCGCTGCCTTCATTGTTGACCCAGTGGAGACTGGCTTTCGTCCGTCATCATCCTATCTCGACCGGCAACGACGCTTACATCATAATGATGATGCCATCTCGTCGTTGTTGTCGATCTCCTCACGCGACACCTCCCTTCCCGGGGGAGGACAAAGCCAGTCATTGGTTCGCCTCCCGGCTGAGAATGATGTCGTTCCCTCCATCGATTTCCTCCAGACCATGTCCTCGTCGTTCCCATGAAAATACAAAATATCAGCACAGTTAGAAATATATTTACAGTTGTCGCGGTGCCTTACATGGTAGTCCGCCTTCTTCCTCAATCATAGTCTGGACAAAAGATCAGCGGGAATATTCAGCGCCCCAGGACGATATTTAAAAGCGATATCAAAGTCCTGGAGTGCCAGAGCCCACCTCGCAAGTTTAGCACTTGTGGGCGTAGAAGCAGTTAGGAAAGTCAAGGGATTGTGATCAGAATAGAGGGTGGTCCTTGACATAAAAATCCAATTCCTAAACTTCTTCAACGCAAAGATTACAGCATACGCTTCGCGTTCCACAGTGGACCAACGCGCTTGCGTAGCATCTAATTTAGAACTGGCGAAACATATTGGCCGCTCTGTTCCATCGTCTTGAATTTGGAATAAGCAGCAACCGACTGCTTTGTCTGAAGCGTCAGTCGATAAACCAAACTCTCTGCCGTAGTCAATTGTCTGCAAACATACAGCGTTATTCAAATCGTGCGTAAGTTTATCTAGCGCATTTTGATGTTCAATTCGCCAGGGTATCTTAGCAGGCACCGATTTCTGGGTCAAGTCAGTGAGAATTCTGGCTGTCTCAGCCAGGTTAGGGATGAAGTTCCTAAAATAACTGAAGAAGCCAATTAATCTCCGTATGTCCTTTTTGGACTCGGGTTGAGGGATTTTCCCTAGCCCTGCGATTTTCATAGGATCCGGTTCAATGCTCCCTGATCCGATCAGGTGACCTACAAACGTTGTTTGTCGCCTAGCAAACGAACTCTTCTTAATGTTAAGGGTCAGACCCGACTGTTGAATAGTCATTAAGTATTTCTCTAGGTGTTTCATGTGATCCGGCCACGTCATCGAGTGTACTGCCATGTCATCCACAAACGTCTCAGTGAAGTCGCGAATGGGATGAAGGACCTTTGACATGCATCGGATAAAAGAATTTGAGGCTGACTTTAAACCAAAGGGCAGTCGTACGAACTCAAATAGGCCAGCGTCACATACGAAGGCTGATAACCAACGAGAGTCCTTGTGGAGTCCAATCTGGTAGTATCCTTGACGTGCGTCAAAGCAGGATATGAAGTTTGCACTTCCTACCTTCTGTAACACTTCCTGGATGTCGGGGGTGGGGTATGCGTCACCCGCCGAGAACTTGTTCACATACCGGTAGTCAATGGCCAGTCTTAAACCGCCTTGACCTCCCTTTTTCACAACGCACACAACGGGACTAGCCATTTCACTATGTGAGGGAGTGATGATTCCTAGGGCCAAAAGTTCGCGGATCTGCTTCTCCATCTCCGGTTTGAGCAGTTCCGGCACCTTATAGGCTCGCAAACTCTTCGGCCTGAACTCCGCGCTAACATTGATTGTGTGTTCTAGAACGGGACAGAAACCTGGTTTGTCCGAGAACACATCTGGAAATCTGTCTAACAGACTAAACAGCTGTTTCCGCTCGGGTACCGTTAAGTGTGCAACGGCAATAGGGTCTACTTGTTCACTGGGCCGTGTCTGACTCGTGACGAAACTACCCACTGCTTCCACGTGACCGAAGTCTTCGTCCTTCTCGAACAGAATGGAGCAATTGTTAATCAATGCTTGCTGTATTCTTTCGTTATATTTGCGAATACGATTTGCATGTAATAAGCGGCTTTTGCCCCCTATTTCCATGATGTATGTGTAGGGCGATTTCACCTGAGCGATGATGGCCGGGCCTTGCCATTGGCCCTCCTTCTTTGCTCCTCGGGCTTCCGGTGATTGGATGATGACTTTATCCCCTACTTCGTAACGCCTGTCCATGCTTCTTAAATTGTAATGAGTAGCATAGCGCTGCTGTTCAATGTCTGAATAATATTCGGCATATAATTTAGACATTTCAAGGTTATCCCTTAATTGGTCCAAGTAAGCTGCGGCGCCTGTGCTCAGACTTAATGGAGAATCCCGCTCTCCCGCCCATTCCTCAGAAAGGACAGATAGAGGTCCTTTAGGCAGGGTACCATACACCAGAGTGTAGGAACTCACGTGGGTGGTTGCCGAGGGGCGTTCCCTTAAGCTCCAAAGCACGTAAGGTAACAGTCTGTGCCATCCCCTCGGGTTTTCTTCTGCCAATTTATGAATCATGGTCTTCAGTGTGGCATTGCAGCGTTCCACTAGACCTTGTGACTCGGGATGTGCGACTGGCCCAAAGCGTGGTGAGCACCCCATACGATGCAGAAACTCTTGGGTTAATTTGCTGTTGAAATTCGACCCGTTATCGGACCTAATCGTTTTTGGAAAACCGAAGGTCGTGAAGATTTGCATGTATGCATCACATGTCGCTTTTGCCGTTAATGATTTCAGAGGATAGGCCATCGGCCATCTTGAAAATTGGTCAACTACCACTAAGGCGTAGTTCTACTCGGGTTTTGGGCTTGTGGGGTCTACGTTGGTAACTATAGGCCCTATACAATCTGCCACTAGACAACCGAATCTGGTCTCGTCGTTGCGAGGGATAGGAGTTATGGGGGCTCGCTGCGCCACTCGCAGCGGCGCATGCCTTTGGCAAATGTCGCAAGATGCACAATATTCCTTCACTATATCCTCCACGTTGGGAAACCAGAAATTCAGTTTGATTCGGTCCTTAGTCGTTTTCAACGCCATATGACCTGCGAACGCAGCGTCATGTGCTAAGTTTAAGACCTTGTCTATTCTTTCTTTAGGTAAACACAGTTGTTTTACAGAATGCCCAGCTATTTTGTCTTTATGAAAGAGCAAATTGTCTTCAATGAAGAAGTTCTTCGCCCCAATTTTCCCGTGGGCCAAGAATGGTGCTAGTGTCGAACATTGTGCTTGTTCGGCCGCCATCTTGCTTCTGCCTACTATTGTGTCTTCCTTGGGTGGGGGTGGTATCTCAGGATTGAAGAACTGCTCTTCAGTATCCGTTTCTTCGGGACTGATTTCTCCTACACTCTCACTGTCTGCCTGAGCGACCGTGAAGTAATCTTCGCCTATCAGCGCCCTAAGTCCCTCTACCTCCTCCCCTCTCTCCTCTTCCTCACTCGTCTCAGTCCTTGCGACCGCCTGCGCTTCTGAAATTTGGTCTATTTCAGGAGCGCTGGCCGCGTGACTCGAATACAACGCTGTCTCGCGCAGCAAGTCGGCTGTAGTGGGCGTGATAATTAACGGTTCATTAATGTCTTTAATGAGTGCCGCCCATATCCGAACATCAGGGGCGTAATTTACCTCCCCCTCCCTGTCCTCGCCGGCCTGAGACCCCTTTAGTCTCAGCCGCACCACGTCCACAATCATTGATTGACCGTTCAGCCCCTTCACCTCTATCTGCTTGACCACAGGTAGGTTGAGCGGCCTGATTAGTTCTGCTCGCGCACAATTGTATTCGGCCCCGCTATCTATTAGAGACGATGTCACAGGGAGTCCCGTAATATACACTTTCATGTACTCTCTTACATAAGTCTCCTCCACGTCAATGCAATCCGGGCTTGTCGGCAATGCATGCTGTTCTACCTCTTGTATCAATGGCGGCCCGTCTTGTCGCGTCTCGCTTTGTCTGTCTGCCTGTCTGCCTTGAGCTCTGGTCACGGTTGGCTGGACCGCACACGCGCTCACCTGCTTGCTTTTATTTTGTTTGTTCTTCGAGCACAGGTTAGCCCTGTGGTCTGGAGAAAAGCATAGGAAACAAAGGCCACGCTTTCTAATCTCGTCGGGGGTTGGACGTCCGTCTGTCCTGTTATTTGTCTGTGTCCCTCCCGGTCGGTCAGTCCACGTGTCCGTCTGTTTAACTGTCGTCTGAGGAGGTGCTGGTGCTTTCGCATAGCGAGCCTCCGTCTTACCCGTGCCTAGACTATGCTTCGTATAGTCACTTTCCCAAGGGTGTGTGGCGGCGTAAGTGTCAGCCGCTGCAGCTAACTCTTTGTGCCCTAACCAATTCTGTTGCTCTTGACTGAGGATGAAATTCAAACATCCTCTGGGCAACATTTCTTTCATTTTATCTGCAATCAAGAGGCTTGTAACCTCATCAAAAGTCATTGCCTTGCGATCTTGCAGATAGTAAGAAAGTAAATTATGCAGTCTCGAAGCTAATGTTGTGTATGATTCATCTACCGCCTTTTTTGCGTTCATGAATCGCTCTCGTAAAGAGACTGCGCTCACTTTGAACTCTTTCAACAAGAAGGTTTTTAGCTTCCCGTAATTATCAAGCTCCTCTTGTGTGAGTCTGGCCGTCAGTGCTCTGGCCTGATTATCTAGACAGGTCAAGAGTAATCTGCTACGAAGGTCGTCCGGGACAGTGCAAGAGTCGAATACCCTTTCACAATGCACAAAGAAACCAGGGATTTGCCCATGGTCGCTTGGGGATCTCGGTAAGAGTCCTTGCAAGCTTTCACTATACGTTATCATTCGTCCTACGACCGAATGCCTTAAGTTATAGTCCCTTTCGTCTCTGAGTCTCCTCTCTGCGTCCCTTTCCTCTCGGATTTCCTTCTCTCTCTTCTCTGCCTCCTCCTTTTCTTCTCTCCTCCGCTTCTCCTCCTGAAGTCTTAATTTTTCTGCTTCCTCTTTCCCTTCTCTCCTCTGCTTCTCCTCCTGAAGCCTGAGCTTCTCAGCCTGCTTTTCCTCTAGCATTCTGAGTCTCTCTGTTTCCTCCTTTTCTTCTCTCCTCCGTTTCTCCTCCTGAAGCCTTAATTTCTCTGCTTCCTCTTTCTCTTCTTTCCTCTGCTTCTCCTCCTGAAGCCTGAGCTTCTCAGCCTGCTTTTCCTCTAGCATTCTGAGTCTCTCTGTTTCCTCTTTTTCTTCTCTCCTCCGTTTCTCCTCAAGAAGCCATAGTCTCTCAGCCTGCATCTCCCTAAGCAGCCTGCTCTCCTCCCCAATTATCCTGAGTCTCTCAGCCTGCGTCTCCCCAAGGAGCCTCAGTCTCTCTTCTTTCTCTTGTCGTCTCCTCTCTCTCTCTTCTTCGATCCTTCTCTGCCTTTCCTCCTTCTCTTCCTTTCTCCTCTCCGCTCTCTCCTCAAGCAGCCTGAGTCTCCGCTCCGCTTCCTCTCCTTCTTCTTTCCTCAGTTCCTCCGCTTCCTCTTTCTCTTCACTTCTCTGCCTTTCTTCTTCCTCTTCTAGTCTCCTCTCTCTCTCTTCTTCGATCCTTCTCTGCCTTTCCTCCTCCTCTTCTTTTCTCCTCTCCACACTCTCAGCTTCCCTTCTCTCGTATTTTAATTGTTCGAGCCCGACTAGCTGCCTCAGCCTTGTCGAGCGAATACTGGTCTCTAGGCTACCTATGTTTACTTCCTCACTTACTTCTGGCGGGGCCTCCCGTCCAGAAACAATTATTTCGGCGCTAGCCTCTCGGAGCTGGTTCATATTCATGGAATTCAATTCCTTCTCTCCTAGTCCCATCTTTCTCAGATATGCGACTAGTCTGTGATGGGGCGAGTTCTGCACCCTCACTCTTTTCTCTACCGACAACTTATCCATCTTCCAACAGTCCGCTCACTAATAGAAAAAGATAAGTAAGTTAGAGGAGAGTCACCGTTGGTCAGAAATCAAAGAAAACAACGTCCTAAAATTCTACCACAAATACAACAAGAACAGAACTGAGCAAAAGGAGCTACGCAAAAGCCTCGGCTATTCGCACACCAATCCTCATCCAGACCTCAACCGCAACCTCACAGATTACCACGACTACCAGTAAGGACTTACCCTCTGATACGTCGAGCGTGTTCCGTCTTTTGGTATCTTGGCTGATCCGCTGTCCTCCGTTGCCACTCCCGTCCGTCGTTGCTAGCGATGGTCGGTCGTCCGTTGGCGCTCTCGTTCCTCGTCCTTGCCTGTTGCTGTCGGTTCCTTCGAGTCCTTCGTCTTCGGAGTCCGGCACTCGATTTCTCCAGTTGCGAAGGGTTGTATTCGCCGCTGGTCCCGATCTGTTGAGATTCCTCTGTTCCGTTTCCGGTTCCGCTCTTCGTCGTGACGTCTTCAGTTGAAAACCCTGTCGACTGCGCCAATGTCGCAATCGGAGGTCGCCCTGTCGTGTGTTTGCCGTGTGTTGATGTCGACCCTCGATTGCTCGTTCTTTTACTTGCACTTTTATTTAACGTGCCTAACTTTTCTATAGAAGATTCACGACGAACTTTGTTTAATTAATAAATGAATTTAATTAAAGAAACAAATATATATAAACTAACTCTACGGGAACTTCCACGTAGTATTAAAGCGTTTAGATATTAAATCGGACTATCTCAAATGTTGCTTCGTACAGCCTAACTACAGATCGTTCTTTCGCGTCAGTCTCTGAATCTGACGGACTAATACTCTGCCGCCGCCGCTGGTCGCTCCTCTCGATGTTGTTCGCTCGACCGATGTTCACACGTCGCGTTCGTCAGTAGTACAAGTCCCGTGTTCTCCTTTTCCTTCCGTTAAGTAGGAACTTCAGCGTGCATCGGTCAGCCCCCTCCCCACGTCAAGCTATCGTCAATTAGTGTCAGATTGCTCCTCGCGACGCGGGTCGTCGCTCGCCTGCAGCGCGGGCGGTGTCTGATTACACCATAGCCGCGAGGTGTCCTATTACACCTTGGCTGTGTGGTGTCCGATTACACCTCGGCCTCGCTGCCTTCATTGTTGACCCAGTGGAGACTGGCTTTCGTCCGTCATCATCCTATCTCGACCGGCAACGACGCTTACATCATAATGATGATGCCATCTCGTCGTTGTTGTCGATCTCCTCACGCGACAAACGTGTTGGTTGATAGAATGATGAAGATGAGCAAAAGAATTGTATTACTACTATCTCTTGCCGCTGCCGTTTCTGAGCTGGGCAACTGCAAAGAATATTCCGTAGTCTACAATGACGACGGTGAACGCATGTGCGCAGTCGGTCAGCCACACGAGGTCCGTCTTTCGACCAACACGGCTACCCTGGAGTGCTTAAGACTGTGCGATGACAATCCAGAATGCGTCGTCTTCAATCTCTACGACAACACTACCTGTGAAATATTCACTTGCCCATCCGTGTTATCCCTTGGTTACCAGATTGTAGAATTCTGCAAAAGCTTTCGGGTAAATTTCAGTCAATTGAAATTGTTATTGGAAATTTTCAAAGTTACCGTTAGAAGCTGTTGAAAAGTGCAGCAACCATAATTAATAGATAAATACACAAACGGTCAGACTTGATCGAAAACCTCATTCTTAATTGATCGGAAATCTCATTAATACTGATTCAGTGACTGAATAACTGATTTTATTCATTGACTCGATAAGTAATTTGATTATCTGTTCACTCTGTTATCTGTCCACATAATTATATACCTGTTTAAATTTTGAGACAAGTTGTATAAGTTGTATTACTTGAAAAATGTAATAGTGCTGATATAACAATTAAGGTAGCAGCTGTAGTAAACTCTATTAACATGTGATCATGTAATTTCAGATTAACGATTGCATGTTGAGATGTAGCCAACCAGAATACGGCAAGTCTGTTCTAAACGTTCTCTGTAGATTTATTTTATGTATTAAGTCCGTTAGATAAAGCTCATATCTAACTAGAGTAATCGTAATCGTAAATTCCAAATTTGTAAAGCGTACTGTAGATGTGTTTTACTCTCAGTTCCGATTTGAAACTTCTATTTTAGGTAATGAAACCATGCATAGTTTGATCGCGAACACAAAATACAGGTTATACGTTGAATTGGAAACTTTTTATTAGGAGAAACAACTTATGTAGAAAACTCGACGTTTCCCGTCACTTCATCCAGCGATAACTACAGCTTGAGTGTTGGTGAAGACGAAAGCACTACAGGTAATCCTTCACACAATATCACGTGTTTCGTTGGCTAAAGTGAACACAAATACCGGTACCAGGGCTGTAGTGGTAAAATTTGAGGTGAGTATACGCTGCTGGTGACCAGCGGCGTAAAAAAATTTGAAGACCTGTTTTTAGGAATTCGTCTAAGAAAAATTTCAGAATTTTCACAAATTCCCTTCAAATTTTCTGACTTTTTACGATTTCGTCTCTGAAAAAGTTGATGACCTTTTTTTAGTCATTCGCCCTAAAAACCTCAAAAACCCTGTCAAAACCTCTCTTTTTCCTGCAAATTTCATTACTCAGGTCTCTACAGAGGTAAGTAAGGTAAGTATACGCTGTATACCCGCGTATACCCTCGACTACAGCCCTGACCGGTGATGCTCAAGTTTAATACGCAAGTTTTATACGCAACTTATTGCTTATACCGGTATATTTTGTGTTTTAGTTTTAGTATACATGTTTGAAAGTGTGATTGCGGCTAACATTTTCTTGCTCATTCTTGTCTCAGAAGGTCAGCTTAAAGCTCTTATAAATTATTCAACATAATCGCATAGAAGCAGCTTATTCACGCTATGTCAAGTCAAAGGGGTTGTTCAGAGATAGTCTTGGGAAGTTCCAGGTCTGGTTGCCACGGAGAGAGAGACCATGGAGGGGAGGCAGAGGAGCTGATAAGTCAGGTTTTGTTGCACAGGTATTTTTCCGTCTTTGCCGCCACCAACACAGTCGCCGTGGAGAGACTGTGCGGACGTAAGAGCAGCTGGACACACAGAAAGCGGCGTTTATCTGATTACCGTCGGTAATAGCGGTAACGAGTCAAGCGTCTACTGCGACATGAATAACTCAGAAAGTTGGCTGGTAATTCCTTTTTTTCAAATCAATTGAAACGAAATATAAATTGCTATTCAAATCAAAACGTTGCATGTAGCATATGTCTCTACCTCAAAAGACAGACGCAGAAGGGAACAAAGTTCCGCTTAATAGGGTTACATAGGCTATATATGACAACAATACTTCAAGTTCAACAGAACAGAATAAACAGAACTAAAAAGCTTAACGAAATTCATTCAAGAATTTTGTTCATAAAAATATCTGTCTACAGTTCAAATGCAAACTTAGTGCATCGTATGAAAGTGAGGTATTTTCAATGCATCCACATCCAGTAAACCACGAGAAAAATAGCTTGGCCTGAGAGGCAGCCTCGGGTATGAAGTATTAGCGACTTCGTTTTCTTAGCTTCGGCGTATGAGGGCGGGTGACCCCTTATCTCATATCTTCCAACCGACAATGTAGGGACAGTGTACTCATTGTAGGTGAGTGGACTAGTGGCTCAGTTGGACCAGAAACTCATTTCTACCCTTGCGGAACTTTAAACCCCCTCTCGGTATACAGTCCCACACATGAATCATTCGACTATCTGCCATCCTATAGCATCCTACTACGACAGCTTCAAAACGCTGTTCTTTGCCCAGGCACCACGTCTGGAAAGGCTCATGGCGATAAAGATGATTCAAAAATAGACGACTACTATCCTCGGTAAACCGGCAAACACACCTCTACACTAATTAGTACAAATTGCTTTCGTAACCAATAGGTCACGTTGCCTTGTTCCTTTCTAGCCTTAACGAGTTTTATGTTTGACCATGGTTGGGCTGCTAGCGCTCCTGAGTAGATAATCCTGAAGGGGTGCTATGTAAATCCACTGTAATAAATAAATAAATAAATAAACAGTTAATCCTACCTATGGGTGCGCTTTGTTTATCAGGTGATCCAGAGGCGCGTAGACGGAAGTGTTGATTTCGAGAGAACTTGGACCGAATATGCGAATGGCTTCGGTGATCTAACAGGAGAATTTTGGCTAGGTTTGTATATACATGAACATGAGTATACATATATAATATCTATTATATATACCTTATATAGTACAGATGTATGGTTACACCCAACCTGTCAGCCGGTCATTAATTTGTGAGCCTCGTTGAGACGAGCAGCTGAAATATAACTTATCTTAACGTTAGGCCTGAATATATATATATACACTGTGAACGGAAAAAAACAGACTTCTCTTATTACTACGATAATTTTTGTAATAATTTGCATATTTTAATATAACGTGGTGGAACTTCAGTTTAAAGGATATGAATCATATAACTATTATTTTTTAGTTATAATGTGTGTTCAAAATGTTCTCCTTTGGCCTCAACACACGCACAAAGACGCGCTCGCCACTGACTAATTGCTGAATCGATTACAGCTTGATCAAATTCATCCCATGCCTGAGTTATACGTTCACGCAGTTCTCCGACATCGCGCACCTTTGTCTTGTAAACTTTTTCTTGCATCACATCCCAGATTTTATAGTCCACGGGATTAAGATCCGGGCTATTTGGAGGCCAAAGTGTAGGGGGTATGAAATCTGGAGTTTCGTTTGTAAGAAGTTCAACAGTATCGCGAGCTCGGTGTGCCGGAGCACATCCTGTTGTAACGGATGTTTTATTACAAATGACGTCACGGTCACGTCTATTTTTAACTGCTTTAGCGCATTATTATCTGAGATTATAGTTTGGAATAAAATAGTTTTAGGCTCAATAACATTTTCAATATTTGGTGTTTATTTCCCTATTTATTGTAGAGGTCTGGTTTTTTCCCGTTCACACACACACACACACACACACACACACACACACACACACACACACACACACACACACACACACACACACACACACACACACACACACACACACACACACACACACACACACACACACACACACACACACACACACACACACACACACACACACACACACACACATATATATATATATAAATTATATATATATATATGTCGTTTCAATCGGATCAGTCCAGAGCGACTCAATAAATAAGTGATGCAATATTTATACAGCAACTTTCTAGGTAGCTTATTCAACGAAAACAGTTGACGATTTTATTTATCTTATTTGAGAACTCCCAATGCGCCCGTAGAGTAATGGATAACACACTGGCGTGAAGAGCTGAAGGTACCAAGATCGAACCCGGTAGATCCCGTAAAGTTTATTCGGCCTTCCACTCGCTAGGTGGCAGTGGTTAAATGAATAGTAGGCCATGGGTGGCGCCGTGTGGCTGTCGCTTAAACAGCTATGTTCGACTCCTGTAAAATTGTTATCATGTGCTTCTACTATATACAATTATACATGTATGTAAGGCGCCCTGCGTGGCTGCCGTTTCTACTATGTGTATGTTCACTGTACAGCGCAGTGCGGTTAGCAGGCGCTTAAATAGAGAAGAGATTATTATTATTAGTAGTGATGTTCAAAGCTTCATTCCAAGGTCGATGTTTGTTTGACAGCGCTAGAAGGTATGTCTTTTGGCTGAATGTTATACCTTGAAACTGTAGCTAAGGGAGAACAGTAAAACAATAATTGGTATGCAGTATCAACGAAAACATGACGATTATTTCATTATAGAATAACACTCCAAGCATATGACAAAAATGCAAAGAGGGATTAAGTATTGTTTCGATATAAAAGACTGACGATGCCGAAGGTGGCGGTGATGATGATGATGATGAATGACTAATGGTGAAAATACTCAGGGTGACTACTTAACACGCAACCTGACTGTTAATTATTTTGTATTCTAGTGTATCAAAACAGGACGTTGCTAACATGATTTTCTTACTCATTCTTTATCTAACGGTAAGACTAAAGCTCTGAGGAGCTTCGTGAAGGTCCATGAGATTCCTTTAGAGCCTGTACTCTCAATTGCGAATGGAAACTTGTGTTTTAGGTAACGAAATTCTGTATAATTTGCTCTGGAGCGGTAACTATAGGTTACGCGTTGTTATAAGAGATTGGAATGGAGCAACAGCTTATGCAGAATACTCGACATTTTCCATCGCTTCATCCAGTGATAACTACAGATTAAGTGTTGGCGGATACAGTGGCACTGCAGGTAATCTTTCATAGGACCTGCATAACAAATTCTGTTGCTTGAAAATCTAAAAGGTTCTTACGCAATTACAACAGGTTCTAAGACTTTGTAGGGCTATTGTAAAGCTATATTTCTACTAACAATTCCTAGCTTGCATGTGTGTTAAGCTAAAGTCCATTGATATTATATGAACACGTACTTTGTGACACGATAATTACAGCCCTGTGGTTCCGACTGCATGTTGTGGCATAAGTTTAAATTGTGACATTGCATAATGAATCACCTCTAGTCCACTGCTTTTGCCTCAGTATTAGACGAGTATATAGAAACAATCTTAGAAATCGCTTCAAAAGCCACAAAATCTAGTCTTTCATAGTCGTTCTCCGCATCAAAGTGGATGTTAGAACCACTGGCGTAAACTTATCCAAAATATTGAGGGGATGTGGTTATTCATTCTACACTTTATGCATTGGGTGTACAGCCCACCTTAATCATTGGGGCACGTGCCCCGGCTGCTCCCACAGAGTCTACGCCTATGGCTAGAACTGAGGTGGATCAGACGAGCACCATTAAAGTATTGGCGTAATACGGTATTACGTTGCTTCGGATGTGCTTGCCAGTGTAGCATCCACAGCGTCAAGACACCAAATAAATACATGTGCACTAAATTATATTAGGTCGATGGAAGAGTCAACTATCACACACGCCCGATGATTAGTATTCATAAAACTCGACGATACTTGGAATTGCAAGCGCCATATGTTTAGGTTTCTACCGAAATTGGCGCATTAAAATTGTCCATATCTTAAGCACTTTATAGTAAGCTTCATTTGATTTCTAAAAGCGTCGCTATATGATGCCTTGTATACAGCTTTTCTCGTCTTGCCATTCGACATGGATCCTAAGTAGTAGAATGGGAGTTGTTCCTTCGTCTGACTTTCTGACTTAAACATAAAAGTAAAAATAAAATAATAATAATAATAATAATGATAATAATAATAATAATAACAATAATAATAATAATAATAATAATAATAATAATAATAATAATAATAATATTGGCAGCTTGTTAGGCGCCCGTTCATTTTACACCTACCCCCTAAGGAGTGGAAGGCTGAGTCATCGTATTCCCTTCAAGATCTTATGTTCTTCGAACAAGAGTGTCAACATACCTGTATCCCTCTCCCTCAGTTTCTGACATTTTCTGCTTTTGTTCAGGCGACAGCCTTTGGGATGGAGATGGCTGTCAGTTCAGCACCTGGGACGCCGATAACGATTACGAAACTGAAAACTTGGCTCAGCAATTTCGCGGGGGTTGGTGGCACTATACTTTTTCCAATTCCGATGCACGCCTCAATGGCGTGTATCTAAGTGGAGGAGAAACATTGTACAACTATGGAATCGTATGGTACACGTATCGTAACACGGAGTTTTATTCTCTGAACATGACCGAAATGAAAATAGCTCCCTAAAGCCACGAGAAATGAATTAACATTATAGTTTCGTAGCTTTCTGTCTTTGTTTCTAGCATTGCCACCAGCAACAAAATTATGCTGCGGCGATTCTGTCTGGACGTCTCGAAGCGCTCATGAAGTTCCCCGTCCTATAGGATACACGTTAGCTCTGTCTCCTATAGAAACGCTTCTACCATCGGACAACTGACCTAGAGTATAAAATTAGGCTTTCTGTGAAATTCGAATTAGATCGAATTATGACTCTGAAAGTACAAAAAATCCTCCAAACATTGGAATTAAAAACGCTCGATTCGACCAAAGAGAGACTATAGGCCTATACTCGTCCAATGCAGAAGAAAATTGGATTTCTGTCACGTCTGGCTGCCAACACAGATCCGATCGATAGTAGAACTCAGCTTCTGGATGTCAGTCACTCATCATCGACCACCTTTGCCTATGATTTGCGACATAATGATGCAGTTCATTTCTGTTCACCGGTAGATCTGTTGTTCATAGAATACGGGGCCACTTCAATTTCTATGTAGTACAATTGTATGGATTGCATATTGTAATGCAAATTTTCAGGTAGTGTGTAGATACTGTTAATGTTCTCGTGTTTCTTTAGCCAAATGCATTATACGTCATATTAGGCCTATAGTTAAAGTTTTCTCGGTGCATTATTTCAATATGGTGACAGGTTGGCCTAAAGAACCGACTGCTATTGAAAATGCTACAAAAGAAACAGGTGCCATTAATAAGCAGTAATTATGTACCGATTTCCTTATTGTCTCTTGAACGAGTTACTTTAATAAATTTTAACAAATCTCATGTTGAAGTCAATCATGTTTGTTGTTTCCTAAAGGGATTTTCCCAATCATTATTTCTTGCATTTTAACTAGATGTACAAAGACTTTATCCTAGCCGATGCAGGAAGATGATTTGGAGATGACTGCAAATCGTACATATGTATAATATGCACATATATTTTAAGCTTTATATATAGATATGTTCATATGAAGCCGAGAAGTTCAATTTCGATTAAACAGTTCAAAGGTTCCTGAACTAAACATGTAAACGCCAAATCTACTTACCAATCGACAATATACAGGTGTAGGCTACACATAGGCTAGGTCCTTGTCACACTGAAGGCTTAGCCTGACACAACTAACCATGACCCAGAAACATAGATGTTTTTCACTGAGACTTCACCTATCACTGTCACAGTTCCTGAAAGAAAAAGGTGAATCGCGGCTTCCAAAATTTCTCGAATACTTTACTGGCCCAGTTAGCCACATTAGTTAGCATAGCCCCGCTGCGTCCCATGTGCTTTTGTGTAAGAGCAGTGCTGCCAATCCTTGAAATTTTTCCCAAGATCTTCATTTGGAGGATCAACTTGGGAATGGAAATTTTCCATGGCCGTGAGAGTGCATGCGTGAATTAGCTGGTGCCCTGCGCTTAGGTGTCGAGTGGCGATTTAGAAATTTCATGTTTACGATTTCGATTACAACTGCACGTCATTGGCGTCAAATTAATACTATTATTGTTAGATTTGAAACGCACAGGTTGTAACATGCCAAGACCACCGCAGCTTTTCAATGAAAATCGATCTCAGTTTCCTGCGTGTAATCCTCAGTTGTATCGTCGACAAGTCATCGAGTTCAACAGATAAACACTTCCTGCTGCTCAGTTCAGTTCTATTTTGTAGACTAAGTTCAATAGAGAAGTTGCACTTCCTGTTGTTCAGTTCAGTCCTGTTTTGTGGGCCACAAATTTATCTGGCATCTAAATCTATGCAGAAGCTGTTTATCGCTTCGACATAAAGTCGCCATAAACGTGGTGTGGAACTCCAATGTGGTTGGAGGTTTGTGATAAGGCCAAAAACTGGAGGGCAATTTTGACTTGCTTCATCGTCATTTTCGAAGAAAGACAACAACCCAGTCGCCGCCAATGACCAGGTATGATTCGCTTTGTCGCTTGATGTTCGTTAAGTGTGTCTTTTAATGAAGGAAATCTTTAACAGATTTCAAAGCCGATTTTACGAAACATTAACTTCTGCTTTGGCCAGCCTTTTTAATCAGCAACTTACGCTATCATAATATTTTATTTATTTGAAACTATCGACTGTATCCTGTCAGCATATACCCAAATCCCAACACGTGCAGCAGAAATTTCATAATTTATTCTTAACCAATAACGGCAAGAATAAATTTTAGAATATGTATGAACTGCTGTAGCCTACGTGTTGGGATTTGGGTATATGCATCCTGTCACGGTTGTCAACAGAACAACAGCAATACACCACGAACACATTCTCAAAACATGGCAGGCCTAGTAGGGCATTTCAATTTAGAATGCTATAGGCCTACTGGACAGCAATCGGCGAAATTAATATAATCATTTTTCGACAATTAGTCTAGCTTCTACCTTCTGGTGAAATACACTGATAAATGTGTGTTGTGTGTAGAGAACCTTACAAAGTATAAGAAATATAAATAAAAATTACAGATCAAAATAAACGTAAAGGTGAAATTAACTTAGAGAATGTTCTTCTAATTACTGATTAGGGAAATCAGCATAAGCGTAGGAGGCGGGGGTCAGAGGGGGCACTCACCCGATGAAGATTTCGGGAGTTCTGTTTTTCGGGCTAGTAGGCTCCGGGGAAAATGCTGAACAAACTATATCTATAGCTCCATCTTGCCCGAATCGGAATAGTATTAGACTATTGGTAGCTACTAGCTTTCAAACCACCATAAAAGTTATAGCTTTATTCATGGTGGTACTAAATAATTAGGTACTTACCATAAATGCACGACGCCAATAATTCGGGGTAATAATAACAATCTTCGTTTAATATTTTCAAACTGACAATTACGCAGTATGATTACAAATCAGTATGAACGGATGATCACAGGTTATTACAGGAGTCGAATTTTAACTGAATACTGCAGCCTTGCAAGGCGCCCGTCACGTCCTACATCTCATTTTCACAAATGCGCCATCTCGCGAATTGATAGGTTGAGTGGACCTTTGGGAGGTTTACGGGAGGCGATCCCGCTACCTGATGCACTTCACGCCAGTGATGTTACCACTACTCTATGGACCCCAAGATAATATTTTTGTTTCGGTCAGAAGTAAAATCTTGCCCTCCCCCCCCCACCACACCACCAACGAAATTTCCCCTACGCCTATGGAAATGAGCATTGTTCTTTAGAGGCAGAGTAGGAATATCTTACGGCTGATTGTAACCACGAAGTTAGAGTTCAACGACCACAAATCTCTACCAACGTGACTCATTGCGCCTCAATTAAGATCCGAATTCATTCGTCAAAGTTGAACCTGATGTTTATCCGAAACTACATGCCACCTGCTAAAAACTCTGGATTGTCTTTAATCTGTTTGTTGATTTTGGCGATAGAATGATGAAGGTGAGCAGGAGAACTGTAATGCTACTGTCTCTTGCGGCTGCTGTTTGTGAGTTGGCCAACTGCACCGAATATTCCGTAGTCTACAATGATGACGGTGAACGCGTGTGCGCAGTTGGTCAGCCAGACGAAGTCCGTCTTTCGACCAACACGGCGACCCTTGAGTGCTTGAGATTATGTGATGACAATCCAGAATGCGTCGTCTTCAATCTCTACGACAACACTACCTGTGAAATATTCACTTGCCATTCCGTGTTATCCCTTGGTTACCAGATTGTAGAATTCTGTAAAAGCTTTCGGGTGCGTTACAACTCAATTAAATTTGTTTAATGAAATTTTTTTTTAACTTGCATTCAGACACAAATTGAAAAGGACACTAAGAAGAAATCCACAGGCACACAAATATGTAGAGAGAGATGTTCGTAGCTTTCTATAAATATAGACTTATTGATTCACTGTCGGGCAGACAGAATAACTGGTTGAATCATTCATTCATTCATTTACCATTTTTAAAACTTATTTATTTATTTATATTTACGTGTATTGAGTTACAAGTTCTATCAGTTGTATTCCTGTAATTTATGTAATAGTTCTATTGTAGCAAATAATAGGAAAGCTGTAATAAAACTCGTTTAGTAAACGTGTTCATGTAATTTTAGGCAAACGATCGCATGTTGAGATGTAGCCAAACACAATGTGGTTGGTATTCCAAACTTTCTCTCAGTTTATTAAATTTTAGACTAGTTTGTGTTTGTAACGGGTCACGTTTTATATCTGTTTATCTCATGAAGTCTGTTAGATAACGTTCAAATATATCGACATGGCGGTGCATTGTAAGGTGATTATTAAACTGTAAAGGCCAATTGTTGGGATGTTGCTTTGAAGTTTGACGAATTTATTAAATTATTACTTGTCACTGCTGGAAGAATCTGGCTTTCTGTTAGAAATTGGCTGTAGGTTTACAAATAAATAATTCCCCTTTTGCAAATTTACACCAGTAGAATTGTTATAATGTACGTGACTTTTAAATGAAGAAGCGTAAGAGAGCAATGTATATTGTGTAACCTGTCGCACGAAGCTCTGATGGGGAAGATACTCAACAGGACATTTGATACACGACTCATTGCTAAATTATTTTGTGCTTTGGTTCATAAAATGTGAAATGTCGCGTGAGGTCAACTTAAGGCTGTGTAAAATTCGGAAGGTCCATGATCTCCATCTAGACCTTTTACTCTTAGCTACGAATTGAAACTTGTATTTTAGGCAATAAAACCCTGCATAGTTTGATCCAGAATACAAAATACAGGTTATGCGTTGGTTTGGAAACTGTTGCAGAAGGAGAAACAACTTCTGCAGAATACTCGACGTTTCCCGTCACTTCATCCAGTAATAACTACAGATTGAGTGTTGGTGAAGACGAAAGTAGGCCTACTACAGCTAATCTTTTATATATAGGCCTATGCGACATTTTTATATGCGACCCATATAGGCTGGACGCCAGGGTCCGGCGCTTCTTGTTAGCACTCGCTCCAGTCCACCTTCGCGAGCTCTGCTGCCCCGTCCTCAGATTATTTCAGTCAAGAATAATACTGAACCTGCAAAACAAGTACAAGACAAATAAAATCCCTTGTTTAGTTAAACAACTGACGTATTCATGCATGCATGAAGACATCAGATAAGTTTATAGCTCATTTAATTTTCCTCGCTAAAATCACTGATAATCCTGATGGTGGCGGTGATGATGTTGATGAATGATTGTGATGGTGAAGGTACTCAGGATGACATTTGATACGCAATTCATTGCTAAATTAATTTGTGCTCTGGTTTATAAAATGTGAAATGGCTAAAATGTTCTTACTAATTCCTGTCTCGTGAGGTCAGCTTAAAGGTATGATAAATTCTGATGGTCCATGATATCTCCATCTAAACCTTTGACTCTCAGTTGTTAATTGAAACGTCTTTTTAGGTAATGAAATTCTGCATAGTTTATTTGCGAACACAAAATACAGGACATGCGTTGTTTTGGAAACTGTTTTAGAAGGAGAAACAACTAATACAGAATCCTCGACGTTTCCCGTAGCTTCATCCAGTGATAATTACAGATTGAGTGTTGTTGAAGACAAAAGCACCACAGGTAATCTTTTATGAAACATCACATGTTTCGCTGGCTAAAAGGAACATACATACTGAGATTGAGAATAACTGACAGTTGTTGAACGTAAATTTAAGCTTTCTCCTTTTATCTTACGCGTAAGATTTTTGGATATACGACATTTTATATGCGACACATCTAGTCTGGCCGCCCTGATCTGGCGCAACTTGTTGGTCCTCGCTTCGGTCTACCTCCGCGAGCTCTGCTGCTCCGTCCTCAGAGCACGGGCTCTCGATCCCTTCGTTCCTCTGAACAACGCCTTCTTTTAGTTCCCTTTGCCCGTACCTCTACCAGACAGCAACCTGCTTTCTCAGTGGTGGGCCCTTCGATCTGGAATAGCCTCCATTTTGTGCTATGCTTGCATCCCGGAACACTCTCTCCTATGTTCTGTACTCACGTTACGACCGCTCGTTTAAGCTGTTTAGGGGTAGGGAGCACCTCTGAGTACTTCTACTGGTAGAGGCGCTATATAAATGCTCGACATGAATGAAATAATGAAATTTAGAAGACAATAAGATAATTTCAGTCAAAAATAATACTGTAGCTGACAAGAAGTCAAGCACAAATGAAATCACTTGTTTAGTTAACCAACTGATGCATTTATGCATGCATGAAGACATCTAATCTAGCTCATTTATTTTCCTCAAAAATGCGCTGATGAATCTGATGGTGGCAATGATGACGATGAATGACTGTGATGGTAAAGATACGCAGGATGACATTTGATGCGCAACTCATTGCTAAATTACTTTGTGCTCTTGTTCATAAAATGTGAAATGGTTCACATTTCTTATTCATTCCTGTCTCGTGAGGTGAGCTTAGAGCTTTAAAGGTTCATGATATCTCCATATAAACCTTTTGTTCTCAGATGCAAATTGAAACTTTCTTTTAGGCAATGAAACTCTGCATAGTTTACTTGCGAACACAAAATACAAGTATTATGCGCTGATTTGGAAACTGTTTTAGAAGGAGAAACAACTTCTGCAGAATTCTCGACAATTCCCATCGCTTCATCCAGTGATAACTACAGATTGAGTGTTGGTGAAGGCGAAAGTACTACAGGTAATCTTTATACAGCATCACATGTAAATGAACACAAGTACTTGCCATCACAATTTGTTTCATATTTTCGTATTTCGAGATTTGCATAGCCCTGCTCACAGCTGAGGCCATTCAGTTGCACTCCCTGTGGGAAGGTCCCGAGAGAAGAAAACGCGTTTAAGCACGGAAAATGGATGTAGGAATAGATTCAGAAAGTGAGGTTACCAGTAAAGAGGATGGAGGGGCATTCCACAAGGAGAGTCGTATGCTGGCAAAAGATCTAGCTTGAGCTAGAGTGGTTTTGGCACGCGAAACAAAGAGGACACGGGGTTCGCGAGAGCGAAGAGCTCCGTGAGAACTTGCAGAAAGCAATAACTGAGAATCGTGAACTTATATTTATTGTCTCTCATTTTAATCTTTGGCGCAAGGTTTTTGGATATGGACATTTCCTAGAAATGACGATTATTTCAGTCAAGAATAATACTGTATACAGACAAGAAGTCAAAGACAAATGAAATCACTTGTTTAGTTAACCAACTGATATAGGCTATGCATGCATATGTCGAAACATTTAATGTAACACAGTTATGTTCCTCACAAAAGACTCTGATGATGCCGATGGTGGCGGTGATGATGATGAATAATGTTATGGTGAAGATACTCGCATGACATTTGAAACGCGACTCATTATTAAATTGTTTGTGCTTTGGTTCATTAATGTGAAATGGATAGCATTTTCTTACTCATTCCTGTCTCGTGAAGTCAGCTTGAAGCTGTGGCAAATTCTGATGGTCCATGATATCTCCATCTAAACATTTTACTATCAGTTGCGTATAGAAACGTGTATTTTAGGCAATGAAACCCTGCATAGTTTTAATGGCGGACACAAAATACGGGTTATGTGTTGATTTGGATACTTTTTTAGAAGGAGAAACAACGTATGCAGAATACTCGACGTTTCCCGTCGCTTCATCCAGTGATAACAGATCGAGTATTGTTGAAGACGAAAGCACAACTGGTAAATTAACAATAACAGACAACAACTACAAAAATTTCGTAAACCCAGCTTACATGTACTGTATCAGTAGGCCCCTATCAATTTACAAAAAAAAACTTTACTAAGGATACTGTATGGTCGGGTAAGGAACCAAGCGAGGAGGTTCATGGGGGTGACACCATGACTTATCGCACTGGGTGATACCAACCCTAGTGACGCCACTGATTTGTGCTTTGGTTAATAAAAAATGCAATGGCTAACATATTCTTCCTCATTCCGGTCTCGTGAGCACAGCTTCAAGCTTCGGATGGTCTATCATATCAGAGGGGTATTTTGGGTAAGGTAATTATGGAACCCAGTAGACGCTGAGGCTCTTTAGAAGCAAGGTTATAGACATAGGATAAGTTGTGATGACAATCTGCATGAATAATATACTGCAGCTGGTCAGAGAATTCCAGTCCAACTTCTAGTCTGCACCGGTCTTAAAAAACACGTTACATCTTCACTTTAAGGGAAGATAAGTCCAGAATAATAAGTGAACTGCAGATGCACATTCAAAAAACAACTGGAAAGATCATCCATTCACACAGGAAGAGATTTCCATTGGTCAAGTAATATAAGGTATGGGTTTAATAAGACCAACCTTCCAGTAGCTTAGGTAATGTCAATCTAAGGGATCTACAGTAAGACGAACCAGTCGCGATGTACCTTTACCAAGGAGCCTCCAATAACTTAGGATGAGCAAGTCTGTAGAGAGAAGGTAGGGTGGTCAGACGGTTGATCAGTGAGAAGTGTATGAGTCTGACATGTGAAGAGCTAAGCAGACACTAGTCGTTCTTCTTAAGAGATCATAATAGAAGTTCTTGTAGTTGGTGCAATGTCATAGTCATCTCTTCATCGTCAGTGTAATGGAACAATAATTATTGTCTGAAACTGAACTGTGTAATCATCGAGAGACATTCGTAGAGTATGACAGCTAAGTACTTCTACAGAGAAGAGACATTCGTAGAATATGACAATAAAGTACTGCAAAAGAAGAGTCTCTCATCTCACAGTCTCGAGTGCCTCAAGGTTACCTGCCGCAGTTAGAAAGGCACAGTAGCCCAAACCTGTGTGATATCTCCATTTAAACATTTTACTCTTAGTTGCGAATTGAAACTTATATCTTAGGCAATGAAATCCTGCATAGTTTGATCCCGAATAAAAAAATACAGGTTATGCGTTGATTTCAAAACTTTTTAGGAGAAACAACTTCTGCAGAATACTCGACGTTTCCCGTCGCTTCATCCAGTGATAACTACACACCGAGTGTTGTTGAAGACAAAAGCACAGCAGGTAATCTTTTGTACATCACTTGTTTCGTTGGCTAAAGTGAACACAAGTACTGAGCTTGAGAATAACTGAGAGTTGATGAACGTAAACTGATGCCTTCTCCTTATATCCTATGCGTAGGATTTGTGTATATGCGACAATTTTATATGCGCAACATATAGGCTGGCCGCCAGGGTCTGGCGCTGCTTGCTGGTCCTCTACTGCCCGTCCTGAGCGCACGGGCCTCTCAGTTCCTTCACTCCTCTGATCAAGGCCTGTTTTTGTTCGTTTTGACCGCAAGCAGCATCCCGCTTTCTCAGTGGTGGGTCCTCCGATCTGGAATAACCTCCATCTAGCGCTCCGGTTTCGCCCCAGAACCCTCTCTCCTATGTTCTGTACTCATTTTAAGACTGCGCTTTTCAGCCGTACAGGTGTCGGGGAACCTCTGAATACTTCTCCTTGAAGAGGCGCTGAATAAATGCCCGATATTAATGACTGAATTTTCTAGACAATACGATTATTTCAGTCAAGAATAATACTGTAGCTGCCAAGACGCGAAAAAATAAATGCAATCACTTGTTTAGTTAACCCTCTGATGTATTCATGCATTCACTTAGACATCTAATATAGCTAATTTATTTTCATCACTAAAATCGCTGGTGATGAGGATGGTGGCAGTGATGATGATGAGTGGTTGTGATGGTGACGATTCTCAGAATGACTTTTGATACGCAACTCAGGGCTAAATTTTTGTGTGCTTTGGTTCATAAAATGTGAAAAGACTAACATTTTCTTATTCATTCCTGTCTCTTGAGGTCAGCTTAAAGCTTAAAGGTTCGTGATATCTCCTTCTAAACCTTTTACTCTCAGTTGCGAATTGAAACGTGTACTTTAGCTCTTGAAATCCTGCATAGTCTATTTGCTAACATAAAATAAGGGTTGGGCGTTGATTTGGAAACTTTCCAGAAGGAGAAACAACTTATGCAGAATACTCGACGTTTGCAGTCCAATGATAAATACATACTGAGTGTTGTTGAAGACGAAAGCACTACAATCTTTCATACAACATCAATGTTTCGTTGGTTATAAAATGAACACAAATACTGACCTTAATAACTACTTAGAGTTGAAGAAAATATATTGATGCCTTTTTCGTTTTATCTTTGGCGCAGGTATTTTTCCTTCTTCTCCGCCACCAACACAGACGTCGTGGAGAGACTGTGCGGATGTAAGAGCAGCCGGACTCACAGAAAGCGGTGTTTATCTGATTAAAGTGGGTAATAGCGGTAACGAGTCCAGCGTCTACTGCGACATGAATAACTCAGAAAGTTGGCTGGTAATTCATTTATATCAAAGCATTTAAAATACAATATAAATTGCCATTCGTAGCAAAACGAGGCATGTGGTTTGTCTCTATTACAAAGGACAGACCCATAAGGGACCGAAGTCTCGCTTATTAGGGTCGCAAATAGGGCCTATGACAAAAAAATTGAATTGAAATGACGAGTGAGTGATTAAGTAAGTAAGTAAGTAAGTAAGTATATTCTTTATTGAACCACCTGCATGCGCACTGTGGTTAACAAACATGCTATGCAGTTAGAGGCATGAAACACAAGAAACAACATAAGTTGGAAAGGAAGCCAGCTAACTAGGTTAGGTATATATAAGGCCTAACAATTGGATATGAATTTTACTGGTATAACATCCTAGTTAAGAAATTCTTACGCGTTAGCGCGTCTGCCTTAGAAACCTTCCTGTTATGCGAGCGGGGACGTAGGTCATAGGTACGGATTATGGGAGGGGAGCAAGGGATGGAGAACGTGGCCAGGGTTGTGGAGCACCGCTGAAAAGAGAGCTCTGTCAGCTCTTGCACAAAGAATATCGAAGGATTCGAGGCTGGGCGGTTTAATACCCATGCCGTATCAACCTCTTAACCAGCGCGCAAAGACGAGAGCGCTGCTCGACATTTGTGAAGCCCCACCAGGCAGGAGAGGCATAAAGCAATCTAGCTAAGGTAGTTGCTCGGACTACATCATACAGGCGAGGCCCACTGAGACCGTGTGCGGTAAGGCATCGGAGGGCGTAGAGGGATTGGCCAGCCCTGGTGCACAATCGCTGGACGTGGGAGCCAAATCCCAAGCGGTCGGATAGTGTCACCCCAGGACAACCAGCTCAGAGACCCTGGCGATACCAGGTACTAGCGGGGGAAGGACTATTGACTTAGATCGAGGGCGCCTAAAATTCGCCTCTTTGGACTTCGCGCAATTGAGCATCAGGTTGCTACATGTAGATGTGTTCCAGCTCAGCTGCGAAGGTGAGAATGGCGGAGGCCGGGATCAGGAGGTAACTGTCATCGGCGTATTTAAGTAACCGGTTTATTAGATTAATGGGCCGAAGACCTTTGATGGTTACCAGCATAGTTGTCTTACAGTACTTCAATAAAACAGAATAAAAAGAACCAGAACTAAAAAGCTTAAAAACAAGAGGTAATATTCATTCAAGAATTTGTTCATTAAAATCTCTGTGTCCAAAACTGCAAACTTTGTGCATCGAATGAAAATGATATGTTATGAAGACATCTACGTCCAATAGAACCACGAGAAAAGCAGATCCTTGCCTGAGAGCTAGCCATGGGTATGAAGTGCTATCGACTTCATTTTCTTAGCTTCGGCATATGAGGGCGGGAAACACTTATCTCCGTCGCCGTCTCAACTTCCAACGACAATGTACTGACAGTGTGCTCTTTATAGCTGAGTGGATCAGGGGCTCAGCTGAAGCGGAAATCTCGAAACAATTTCTAACCTGGCGAAGATTTTGAGCTCTGATCTCTAAGGAGACAGTACAGGACGTTAACCATCCCTATATCCTAATATGATAAGTTTAAAACGCTCTTTTCTTTGCGCTGGCACCACGTCTGTAAAGGCGGTAAAGATGATTCAGAAATAGATGATTACTATCCTAGGCAAACACAGCTCGATACTTATTATTACAATGTACATTCGTAATAGTTAAGCCTAACTGTGGGCGCGCATTGTTTATCAGGTGTTCCAGAGACGGGTGGACGGAAGCGTTGATTTCGAAAGAAATTGGACAGAATATGCGAATGGCTTCGGTGATCTGAGAGGAGAATTTTGGCTAGGTTTGTATATACATGCACATAAATGTACATATATAATATATATTATATATACCTTATAATAGTATAAATGGTTACACCCAACCTGTCAGCCAGTCATAAACTTGAGAGCCTCACTGAGACAAGCAACCGATATAGAAATTTCTTAATTTGTTATATTGTTTCAATCATATCAGTACACCTTGTCACCTTGTGCCGTCAGTTCATGGAACTCTAGCGACCGTCATGACCAGCCCCCTCCATTCCTCCCTGTTCTTTTCATGACGATTTTCTTGGCACTCATACAGAGGTGGTTTGCCATTGCCTTCCTCTGGGTTTGCCTGCCATGCCCGTTCGTTCGACTCCTTGTTAGGGGTGGGTACTAACGGTTCGCACCACGAGATGGTGGTAGACCTGGGAGTCGACCCCAATAAGTCGACTTGGGTCGACTTGGTCATCCCAAGTCGAGTCGAGTCGTTTCAGCTTAGCGCAACTGACCCCAAGTCGAATTTGTACCAGAAAAGTGACTTGAAGTTGTTTTCCCCACAAGTCGACTTAAACTGACTTGAGAAACAAACAAATCTAAATTTATCACGTGTCACTAATGATCGTGAGGCCAGGGCAGCATTTAAGCAGTTTTGTAGTGTTTTGGCAAAAATGAATGAAGCATAGGCCTATTCCTACCAGTTCTAACTTCTACCGCGTACCTAGGCTCCGATATTCTTTTGTAAAAGATGATTACCCATCATATATGACGAGGGAGGGAGAGGGAGTGGTAGGGCGGGGATGAGGGAGGCAGAGAGACACTCACTAACCGCTGTTTGTCTATGTGTCAATACGTCTGTCTGTCTGTCTGACCGTCCGTCCGTCCGGGTGCGCGCCCGGACGTCCATCTGTCCAGCGCCAAGTGTCGGCGGGCCGGGCCAATTTCTCTCGCCCGCGTGATATTCCGGCCTTAAGGAGGTCGTCGAACGCAGTCAGAGAGGGATAGGGATGGAGGGAAGTAATGAGAGGAAGGGAGAGGTAGGGCGGGAGGAAGGGTGACAGAGACAGACTTAGTAATCGCTGTTTGTGCATGTGTCAATCCGTCCCTCCGACCGTCCGTGTGCGTGTGCGCCCGCACGTCCACCCGCCCTGCGCCGAGTGTTGGTGGGCCGGGGCAACTTCGCTCGCCCGCGTGATATGCCGGTCCTAGGGAGGTCGTCGCAGTCATATATCAGACATTCCAGAGCGTTAATTTCTCGTAGGACACACGGATCTGGAAAACTATTATAGATACTAGGCCTATTATCGACGCCGGCTGGGCTAAACAGTTTCTTGCTTATTTTTATCGGTGTCGTGCCGATTTATTTAGAGGCTATAATTTCTTATTATATGTTAAAAGTCACACGTACATTTAATAAAAAATGGCGAATGAAATGTTAAAAATTTTTTCATCAGGTTTTGAGGTCACATCACTCATTATTATATGAAAGTAATGCTTGCCAGGCAAAATTGGCATAACATTGTTGTATTATTAGCTGTACGTAATCGTTATTACCATGTCAGAAGTCGACTTTAAGTCGGAAGTTGGTTGTTTTTCTGCCAAGTCGAATCAAGTCGTTTTGGCTCCAAGTCGTCGACTTCAAGTCGACTTCAAGTCACTTTAGGGTCAAGTCGGGTCAGATTGGCTGACCAAAGTCACTCCCAGGTCTAGATGGTGGCACGGAGGACTTTGGTCCTGCTGCCCAGGTCGGGTCAGAATCTCCGCTCGAGAGACGTCAATCGGATCACCTTCCTGTTTTTCTCCCATGTGCTTCATATAAGTACAGAGTGATCAAATAAATTATTGATGCATTATTTATAGAGCAACTTTCTCGGAAGATGATCTTGTAGGCATACTATACAGTAGTTCAACAAGAACAGTGAACCATTTTATTGATCTAATTTGAGAATTTCTATAGTGGTTATGTTCGCGGCATCATTCCGTGATCGCTTAACTACATGCTAATAGCACATCCCTGTAGAGGTCCGTTCCAATTGTTTTTCAATATAGCGACCGCATAACACAGTTGCAAACGACGATCAGTAATCAAACAATACTAAAGTAGAAGGGCAATTACAACCAGTGACAAAATCAATGGAAACAACGCACGAAGGATGGGATGGTCTTTGACAGCAGTATAAACAATGACAGTGATCCGAAGAGAAGTTAAGATAAAAAAGGGGAGCTTAGAAATTTGCATGAGATGATGAAGCTTCCATTGATCAAACACCAAACTAAGCTGAAAACGGAGCAAGGAAAACATAACGATTTATTCAATAAAGAAAAAAAACTCTCCGCATCTGAAAAGAATGCAAAGACAAATTAAGTCTTGTTTAGACATAAAAAAACTGACGATAGTGAATGATGATGAATGACTATGACGGTGAATATACTCAGGGTGACCACAAGACCCACACCCTGTTTTATAATAGTCAATAAAAAAATGTGGTTAAAAATTTCTCACCCTTTCTTTGTCTATCGGTGGCTTAAAGCTCTCAAAAATTCTCTACGTAGGGCCTACACGATATTACTTTAAAACCTTTATTCTCAATTGCGAATTGAAACTTGTATTTTAGGTAACGAAATCCTGTATAATTTGCTCTCGAGCAGAAGCTACAGGTTACGCGTTTCAATAAGAGATTGGAATGGAGCAACAGCTTATGCAGAATACTCGAAGTTTTCCATCGCTTCATCCAGCGATAACTACAGATTGAGCGTTGGTGGATACACCGGCACTGCAGGTAATCATAGCATATTTTGTTTGTTAAAACAACCTAAAACGTCCTTGGCAATCACACTAGGTTCTAAGTTCTAGCAATGTTTAGGGTTATTGTAAAGCTATATTTCTTCTAGGAATTCCTACCTAGCTTGTATGTTATGTTAAACAGCATTTATTTCACGTGTAGGCCTATAACACGATAACTACAATCCTATGGTTTCCACCGCTGTTTGTGGTATAAGTTTAAATTTTGACCGAACAGAATGCATCTTTTCTAGTCCACTGCTTTCCCCTCAGTATTAGGCGACTGTGGAGCAACCTTACAACTCGAGTCAAAAGCCACGAAAGCTAGTCTTTCATAGTCGTTCTCGGTATCGAAGGGATGTTAGAATTGAGGTGGTTCAGACAAACACAATTAAAGTTTCAGCCAAACTCGACGTTACTTAGCTTTGGATGTGCTTGCCAGTGTAGCATCCACCGCGCCAAGACACCAACCAAATACGTGCATATCACATGGGTTTATATCTCGACATGGTTAGGTCGATTTTATAATTCCATGATAGAGTTCGTTGCAAGAGTCAACTATTACACATGGCCGATGATTAGTAAGCTTATATCAGAATACCCGACGATCCTCGGACTTATTTATAGGCGCCATATGTTTAAGGGTTCTATAGAAATTGGCGCATGAAAATTGTCCGTATCTTGAGCACTTTATAGTAGGCTATTTTAGCGTCGCTGTATGGTTCCTTACAATGCTTTTCTCGTCTTGTAACTCGTCATAGATCCTTAGTTCTGACACATGTTGTTTTTGTTCAGGCGACAGTCTTTCAAAGCACAATGGAAGTCAGTTCAGCACCTTCGACGCCGATAACGATCAGATATCTTCTGAAAACTATGCTGAGTATTATCGCGGGGGTTGGTGGCACATTGGTTTGCTAAATTCCGAAGCACGCCTCAATGGCGTATATCTAATTGGCGGAGATACATCGTACATCTATGGTATCGTATGGTTCGCTTATAGAAACACGAACGGTTATTCTCTAAACATGACCGAAATGAGAATAGCTCTGTGAAGCTACGAGAAATTAATTAACTTTAAAGTTTTGTAGCTTTCTGTCTTTGTTAGAAAATTGTGCTGCGCCGGTTTTCTCTTTGCATCAGGCTCTTTGTCCTATAGGTTACACGTTAGCTACAGAAACGCTTCTAGCATCGGACAAAACAAAAACAAAATATCTTACATACAGTACAAAAATAAGATTTCTGTAAAATTCGATTCAGGTCGAATTATGACTCGGAAAGTTATTTAAAACATTGCAATTGAAAACGCTTGATTCGACCAAAAGAGAGCTCATGCTCGTACAATGACAAGCGAATTGTATTTCTGTCACGTTTGGCTGAAAACACAGATCCAATCAATGGTCAAAATCAGCTTCTCGATAACAGTTACTCATAATCTGCCGCCTTTGGTAACAATTTGGACTTCGCATGATTTGCGAAATAACGATGCAGTTCTTTTCTTTTCATCGCTACATCTATTGCTTGAAGAATACGAGGCCTACCACTTCAATTTCTATGCAGTACATTTAGTGGATTGCACATCGTCCGGGAAATGTCTTGAAAATGTGTACATGCTCTTAGTGTTTATATTTTGCTTCCTTTAACCAAAGCATTATATGTTATATATAGTTATAGTTTTCTCTGTGCATTATTTCAATATGGTGACATGTCGTCTTAAAGTAGTGACTGTTTCTGTAAATGCTACAGATGAAACAGGTGAAATTCACGAGCACTGACTATAATTTTATAACGATTTTCTTTATGGTTTATTGCACGAGTTGTTTTAAGAAATTTCATGTTGAAGTCAATCATGTTTCTTGTTTCCCTCATTAATTTTCCAAATCATCATTCTTGCACTTTAAATAGACCTCTGAAAGCTTCATCCTAACCAACTCTATTTGATTAGTTCGATGCAGGATGATGTCTTGGAGATCACTGCAAATCATATATTTATAAATATATTCATGCTAAATGGAATGGTTCGGTTTCCATTAAACAGTTTAAGGGTTACTGAGCTAACCATCTAAACGCCAAATCTACTTATCAATCGAAAAAGTTAGTGTATGTCCTTGTTCCACAGGCTTAACTTGACGGAGCTAATTAGCTAACATCGATGGCTTTCACTCAGGTTTGATCTGTCATTATCGCAGTTCCTGGAGGAAAAGAGTGAATCGAGGCTTCCATAATTAGGCAGAATGTGCCTTTGGGACAGGGTAGCCGATTGGTTTAAGCGCTTGCGTTGTAACTCGGGGACTACACTCTCGAGTCTTTCACTCACAATTGCTCAGAGCCATAGATTGATGCTTGGATGTTAGATAATGGCGCTTTTGCGAGTGTCAGCTTATTGAGCGATGCTTCTGTGGAAGTATTTAAAACAGGGTTTATAATGATTTTGTAAAGGAGTAACGTAGAGTGCTGATTTTTGCTACTTTGTCTTGATTGTTGTACGGGTATTCCTATTCTGCTATTGATTATGGTACATGTATCTTCATAATGCTATTGATTATGGTACAGATATTCCTATACTGTAATTGATTATGGTACAGATATCCCTATGCTGCTATTGATTGTGGTACAGATATCCCTATGTTGCTATTGATTATGGTACAGGTATCCATATGCTGCTATTGATTATGGTATAGATATCCCTATAGGTACTGCTATTGATTATGGTACAGGTATCCCTATACTGCTATTGATTATGGTACAGATATCCCTATAGGTACTGCTATTGATTATGGTACAGGTATTCCTATACTGCTATTGATTGTGGTACAAGAGGTATCCCTATATTGCTATTGGTTATGACAAGGTATCCCTTTACTACCATTGATAAGTTCTATTTGCCAATGTTGCATATGTCCATAGTTAATTTTCTGCATCTGTATTTTTTTACCTTTTTTCGTGAAGAAACGTGTGCATAATTTTACATACGTCAAAGCCTACAAGTATACATAGGTCTTTATCCAAGTCTTCGGTTTCGTCCTCTGTCGAATCTACTTTGAGGATGACATGAGCTCCAACTCTACGAGATGTTAGACGTTGGACACTTTATTCACCTTACACTGACCTATAAGGTGGCGTTATGGCAGACTTTGTCAACTTGAGAGAACTCGAATTAATAATAATATCGAATTAATAATAATAATGATAATGATAATAATAACAATATTAATAATAATAATAACAACAATAAAAAAATAATAATAATAGTAATAATAATAATAATAATAATAATGATAATAATAATAATAATAATAATAATAATAATAATAATAATAATAATAATAATAATAATAATAATAATAATAATAATAATAATAATCTTTACTAATTCAAACTGACAAGTACGCAGTAAGATTACATTGAAAGATGACAGTACAATCAAGATCATAATTAGGCACACATTTTGGCAGCCATGCAAACCGCCTGCTCTAGAGGAGGGTTACGGGTATCGAACCGCGATCTAATGCTCTCCTGGCCATGAGTGTTACCATTCATCTATCCCTCCTCCCCCAATCAGAACATGACATGAAACCAAACCACGATGGATTTGATAGCAGGAAGTCAGTTTTAATTTTACAAAACGCGCAGTGGAGAATATTTACCCCAAATATTCTCGGTTGAGGCCTACACACGGTCTGACCATCTGTTCCTTAACTTCCTTTCGTACTGACAAACTGCGTATCTTCTTCTCGCAATTCGCATTAGATTGATGTATTGTACTGGTAACTGGAAATTTATATATCACCGCCTCGAAGGCACTCACTGTACGCTAGCGGCGACGCAAAATGTAAATAAGAACATTTATAATTCGTATCGTAATAATAGATGCGTGGTCTAATACCAGTAGATGTAATCACGGAATAATAGTAGCTATACTAATATGCATTTATTAAGCGCCACTATCTAATGACCAAGCACCAATCGATGGCGCTGAGCATTCGTGAATGAAGGTGTTTCTCAAGGTTCCTACACAGTAACCGTCTCAGAGGAGACTCGAACTTTTACTCTACGCCTTAGAAGATGATCGTACTAACCTATCGGCTACGGTGTTCTACAGTACATGTGAAAGAACAGGTTTATATCCAGCGCTCCTTTTAGCATCAGTCTGTTCTCAACCGCGAACCCGTCTCGGATCGCGCCGATAATAGTTTCAAGCTTCACCTTCTTGCGAGAAACCCTGCGCTATAGCTCCCGATTGAGGACTTAGCAATATTCAAGATCTGCGTCTTCTCCCCTTTCTCATGGCATTGACAATGGGGTGGGTTTGGGGTGGGTTTTGTCTTGTTGATGCTATAAATAACAATGGACACGCCACTTAGCGAACTATACTCCACTGATTGGATTGATTTATTGTAACTAGGGGGCCTTATTAGCGCAACGGTTCGTTCTTTTGGGTACTCCCATTGTTCTTGCATGTAACATATACTTGTTATTTTCGTGTCTATTGTGTTTACGGCGAACAATAAAAGCATATGATGAAGATGATTGCCCGTGCCTAGACGCCTCTGAGCACAAAGCGCTCAATTTTACAATCCCCCTCTAGCGAAAGCAAGGCTGAACCAACTTTTTGGGGCTAGCGGGTATCGACCCCGCGTCCTTCTGATCTTCATTCCAGCGTGGAACTATTCAACCATCTCCCCGCCCCATCAACCATCTCCCCACCCCGTCAGTGGACATGAGGCCTTTCTGCAAAGGGCAAGAGCCAATACCGCTTGTCAGGTGTTACCTTCAGGCAAGAGGGTAATTACTCAATACGTCCCGATGGTTGTGAATCTCTCATCAAGCCATCTCACCACCTGAAAGCCTATGATGGCTATAATATATCTAATGAAATAAGCAAGTATAACCTTTAATAATCCAACTGCTAACCGCACTTTGGTTTACACGTCTAGATTACGTTCAGATTAAAGTACTATGGCCTATATTCCAGTGAAAATAATTTTAATTATGAAAGATAGCCAGACTGTCTACAGTCGGGAGAACCCGATTATGAACGCGGGGTCGCAAAACATAACCAGTGTGCTTAAGAGGGGTAATAATCATAGCCTCTGACTCATCTATGAATAACCCTGGCCTTACCAGGTTCGAGAACAGTGGGGTAGTCGGCTGACGGATTCGATGCACGCATCTGGTATTGTATTGTATCGCAAAACTGGCATAGTGCCTCTATCCAGTGTCCACCAAACACAGGTGCTCCCAGTGCGAAGATCCCCGGGGAAAAAGGCAAGGTTTAAGATCGAGAAGATGCGGCAGGACCTCCAGATAACAGTGCAACCCGGACTGAAGGGGAAGCTAATCCACAATTAAGGGCAAACACAAACAAAGGCACGGGGCAGGACACCGGCCGCTTTCACTCGGGGAACAAGTGGACAAGACGATCAGAGGAGCGGAGTGGACGAAGGGATCCGGCTGAGGGGGCCGACGTATGGAGTTACAGAGGTACTTGGGGGCAAGTCCCAGGTAAAATCGACAAATGAGGATGAGTACCTTTAGTTGAATGCGGGCAGTAACAGGAAGCCACTGGAGCTGTTCAAACATGAATGTGGAAATATGGGAGAAACGCAGGAGACGGCAATTTGTGTGGTAGCTTCGTTAAGAACCGAATGCAAAGGGGAGAGGCGGACTTTATGGAAGCCAAGTAAAAGGTAGTTACAATAATCTATGCGGAAGCAAATGAAGGCATGGACAATGGAAAGCCCGGGGAATGAAGGCATGTTTTAAGACCGAAAAGATGCGGCAGGACAAGGACGGGAGAAGAGACAGATTTTCGGATAGCCTTCAGTCGTCGGTGACTGAAGGCTATGGCTGTTGCTAATAGTGAGACCGAATCGATTTTAACATGCCCGTTGACGGCCGCTTTCCAGTCGATCTCAATTTTACGGATATTGTCCTCAGCGATATTGTGAACAAATCATCGAGCTCATCCGAAGTAGGCCCTACACGTGTTTTTTCTATTCTTCAGTTCAGTTCATTGTTATTCTCCACCCATCCGAATTCTACTCTATGCAGAAGCTGTTTAATTATTTCGTCCAAATGTCGACAGAATAGCATCAAATATTCCATTGAATGTAGGATTAGTCAATCGCACAACCTGAAGCGCTGTGTCGGTTGCTAAGTACTGGGCGTGATGTACACACGTCCTATACCACGTGTTCGTCACGTGGGATAGGACGCCGTGCTGTTGGTTGTTAGAGATAAGGTGCTACCAAGAACAAAATAGGACAGTAACAGAAGAGACTTTGATTTCGCATTGCCATCATTTTCGAGAAAAAAAATAGCAACAGAGTCGCCGCCAATAAACAAGTATGATTGCTTTGTCTCTTAATGTTCAATGAGAGTCTTTCAGCCATGCGATGTTATTGCTTTCTATAAAGAAAGATATATTAAGAGATTTCAACATTGATTTTAGGAAATGTACGCGATTTCTATAGCGACCGTATATGGCCTCGACCCTGCTCATTTTTCAATGAATTGATCAGGTGAGATCCTTCACCACCGCTGCCCGTTTGAATGGGTGCCACGCCATTTAAGGTAGGGACCTGCGAAGCTTCGATATTCGATTCGAAAACGAATCGGACGGCGGTATTCGATTCGATTCGAAAATGAAGTCATGATCCGAAAAATTTTCGAATCGTTTTTCGTAAAAATGATAACGACTTTGTTGTAAATTAATTGTTTTAAAAACTTTTAATTGTTTAATCGTGGATTGGTTGTTGAATTTCTGCGTTCAACGCGGAACGCGACGACAGCAAACCCTCTAGCAAGAAAAGGGTTTATTATCAGGAAATTATACTCCGTTTAGATGTATGTACACCAAGGTGCGGTTATGCAATTGGTACAAAAAGAATATACTTACTCTCTTAACTCATAAATTATTTGTGCTATTTTCAATTCTGTTAGTTAGCTTAATGTTTAGTTTAATTGATTTTAAACTGCAGAAAAGTTATTAATATATTGATACTGTGATACGCCTTCAAGTTTCAAGACTGGTACCCGCTGATTCGATTCGAGATTCGATTCGACTTTAAATCTGTGATTCGCAGGTCCCTAATTTAAGGTCCCCGTGTTGGGACCGTGCTAGCCCGAGATTTAAATCTCTGAAATAAGCCACATACGGGAAGCGAACCGCGGGCCGCATGCTCTCTAACACAGAGTTGCATGAGACGCGCAGCCAACGCTCTTACCGATGTAGCTAACTGGGCCAAGCATGTAGCTAACTGGGCCAACAATTTCTGATATTGGCGAGGTGTTTTCACCAAAAGGGCGTTTTCATTTTATTTAATTGACCTGAAACTGTCGATTGGATGCAGTTAAGATAATGTTCTCAAGTGAAGAGTCTTCACAAACATGAATGCGGTCTTCGTGCAACAATGTTCTTATGACTTAAATTCCAAGTTTGAAAGGCAAATTTTATAAGCCATACCGTTTTAAAAGGTTACTGCACAGACATAAATCAAACATTTTAACAACAAATTTTGGGAAATGAGGTTGTTTGAAATTGTAGCCTAACAAACACAATGAGGCAATACTAGATAGGCCCTTGTTTGTTTTCTCATACTTTGTAAAGTAAGCCAATCGTTCTATAAATTACGATTTGAAAGAATGGCCAATAGGAGAGGATACAGCAGATTTGCCAAAGCTCTCGATGAAAATTATTCAATTATGCATATAAAAAAATTTAAAATAAAATTCTTCTCCTTTATAAGGTGATGGTCTACTAAGCGATATTTATAGTAATTTGTAAATCTAAGTAGCTTTAAAAATATTTTATAGCCAATTTAACTACCATGCAGACTTTAAAATCAAACAATATGTTACGCAAACCTTCATGTGAAATTGGGCTACATGAAATGGCATTTCTCAGCAGTCTTGTTGTCAAGACCTTAAAGCTCAAGACCAAGACCAAGACCAAGACCTTGAACCTCAAGACCAAGACCTTGAACCTCAAGACCAAGACCAAGACCAAGACTTTGAACCTCGAGACCAAGACCAAGACCAAGACCTCGAACCTCAAGACCAAGACCAAGACCAAGACCCAAAAAATCGCAATCAGGTAAAGACTTCTAAAATTGTCAACTCGGAATATTCGCTATTTTAATGAAAACACGAGTCTTTTATTTTATTCAATCAAATTAACTTTAAATGCAAACTGCAGAGAAATCCGAATTTGTATTCAAAAGTCCTTAATGCAAACTATTATTCCAAATGTTTTTTGTATTTTATAAAAACCAATTCGCTGAGAATTTTCTGACCAAGACGTGCCTGGTGGGCCTCATAAAAATTCCGCCATGTGAAAATATACGTTCTACAGGTGCTGAAGTCGCTGACACACACACACACACACACAGAGAAGCTTTTCAAGCACTGGATGTAAATGTACAGATAGCGAGTCACTCACTTTTTGAAATCTTCTCATGGTTTATCATACTGTCTGATACAGAATAACTGTTGCTGCTGCCAATAGGTTTTATTGACCAACAAGACATGTATCCATCCATAGATATTTGTCGTATGATGCAAGCAGGCTTGATACAGAATTCTTGAGTTCTGTAAAATGACTGTTCATATTGACAGCCGGTCTTGGTCTTGGTCTTGCGAGACCAAGACCAAGACCTTGAACCTCAAGACCAAGACCAAGACCAAGACCTTGAACCTCAAGACCAAGACCAAGACCAAGACCAAGACCTTGAACCTCAAGACCAAGACCAAGACTTTTAAAAACGAACTCGAGTGCACTCGAGACCAAGACCTTGGTCTCGACGACAACAAGACTGTTTCTCAGCCCTGAAGATCTGCTTAAAAATAATAGTGCTTCTGTTGATAAAGTTACCTTCTAAATGAGAGAACGTCACAAGTGTAAACATGCAAATAAATGTAGTAATTTTTAATTTAAAAACATCAGAAAAAGCAAAAAGCATCGGCAATATTAATCGGTTCTCTTAATTACTAGACGCCCTAAGCATTTTCATTCATTAGAAGCTTCGTAGGAACATCTTGCGGCAGATAGCCGCCATGAAATAACAGTCCAAACTCCACAAACTTATATCAGAGTCATTTCACGTGACTCATTGCGCTTGAAATCGGAATTCAAGCGTTAAAGTTGAACCGGATGTCAATCGGTCATTGCATAAAACCTGCTGTAAACTCTTGATTTTCTTGAATGTGTTGTTTTATAGTATGGTGAGGTTGAGCAGGAGAATTGTAATACTACTCTCCATTTCCGTTGTCGTTTGTGAGCTGGGCAACTGCAAGGAATATTCCGTACTCTACAATGATGACGGTGAACGCGTATGCGCAGTTGGTAAGCCACGCGAGGTTCGTCTTTCGACCAACACGGCGACCCTGGAGTGCTTAAGACTATGTGATGACAATCCGGAATGCTACGTCTTCAATCTCTACGACAACACTACCTGTGAAATATTCACTTGCCCATCCGAGTTATCCCTTCGTTTCCAGATTGGACAATTCTGCAAAAGCTTTCGGGTATGCCCTTATGTTTCGATTCAATGACATTCGTTTATTGGAAGGTACATTCAGACTCATATTAAAAGTGCGAGGGCTATATTTAGTTAAGAGCAGCTAAGATTACCTAGATGGTTATTTTCTTCTTAGTTATGCTCTCCTCGAGCCTCTTTCGTTTCTTTCTTTCTTCTCCTTTCCTCTGCTTCTCATCCTGCTTCTTAACTTAATCTGTCTTGGTACTTTACACGTGGTCCCTTTGGTTCTTCCTTTTGCATTCCCAGACTCTTTGTGAAATGCTTGCTGGGTACATGAATAAACAGTGTTTAATCTAGACCCCCTCTTCTGGGGTGGGGGAACAAGGTTTGTGGGGGACCCACGAGCGTCGGAAATTTTTTACTTTCGACATAACTTTTTGGGGGGGAATTTCATCCATCTTCAAAGAGTTTATGACTTTTCAAATTTCATCTTACGAAAAACTTGATGACGTTGATGAATAGATGTGTATTACAACTGTCAGGATTGCAACTAACGACATTGAATAGAATGAATAATAACTGGTTGATTCATTCGTTGATTCAGTAATTATAGGCCTATATTCTAATAATTATATTTATATTGATTAAGCGATGCTTTAAAGAATTGCACGGCGGCATTGATGAAAGTGCTCACGTAATTTTAGATTAACGATTGCAAGACGAGATGCAGCCAAACGAAATGCGGTAGGCCTATGTCAAAATCTCTCTTAGCGTTTTGTATTAGACTGTTTTACTTTTATAGGCCTATTTAGAGTTGAGATCTTGTTTACTTGTGAAGCCTTTTAGATAACTTTTATGCATCGACAGGGCATTCCAAAGCGTTAACTAATAGGTGTTAAGACCTGTGTTAGGATGTGTAGTTTGGAGTTTGACCTGATTAATGCTTATATTTGTTGATGTGTTATACCTTTCTATAAGAAATTGACTGTAATTTTAAAATCAGAAATCTGTGCCACTCTGCATGTGAAAGGTAGATTCTACGGTCATCATAGACGCTTTTGTGTTGGGAGATGAGGGAAGTAGGAGTTCTGGCAGGGTCGGTGACAGTACCCACGTCACAGCGCCTTTCAGACATTTCTTAAAGTGATCTATAATATACAAATATGTAAATACAAAAGTATGTACACAAACACAAGTACTGACCCTTGTCTCTAAAGATTCTCGTTTTATCTTCGGCGCAGGATTGAAGCCGCGAGACTGTGCGGACATAAGAGAAGCCGGACACACAGAAAGCGGCGTTTATCTGGTTAACCCGGGTGATACCGATGTCCAGGCAAACGTCTACTGCGACATGAATAATTCAGAAAGTTGGCTGGTAAATCATTAACATTAAGCACACTATAATTCTAAACTCATGGCATCGCAATGCGTTTACTTTGTTGATACCACAATCTTCAACCGCATGGAAGTAAATGATCGGATGCATTATGAAAATTGAAAACCATCTTATATAAATATATTACTGATCCAAAGCAAGGCATCTCTCTTAACCCTTTGGAGGTGAGGTGGGGTTTGACACACCCCATAGCTATTACACGTTGCCTTTTCTACGGAAAACGTGAAACCACCTTGGATTATTTTTGTCTACCTTAGGAAATGTGAATTATGAACACTTTAAGACAATATCAGGTACTTTTGAACACACAATTTTTTATTTTGTTGCATATTAAAAAGAATTTATAAATTTTCGTATATATTTAAATTTTATCGAATTAAAAAAAGTAACGGCGCAGTGCCGAAAATGAAATGGGCAATAATGTAAGATATTGCAGCATATAATTTTGCATCGATGCATTATAACGGGTATTATTCGTGCGTTTGGTAATGTTTTGAATGAGTACTGAAAAATGCACGTGCAAAGTATACATTGCATGGTTATTAGTTCACCTGCTGGCCATTTCAAAAATGGTGGAAAACAGTTATTTGTTGTGATAGTCACGAATTTAGTTGTTAATTGGTAATAAAATTATAGTTTAGCCCACAATTAATGTTATGTAGTTGATATTGCGACTTGCAAGTAAAAAATATGTATTGGGGTATATCAAACCCCACCTCACCACAAACGTTCCAATGTTTCACCTCACTTCCAAAGGGTTAATTTAATAACTATCACTGTCTTACTGTTAGGAGAGGCAGGCAAATGAGTGATGAATGTGCAGGGTTCTCTCGATATAGGACTTTGGTTTGTCATGGAATCTAATGGCTTGCAGTAATTGACGCAGTCGAATTGTAACAGTAAAGATGTTCGTTTAAACGGCATGCACATTGCACAGAGCTAAGTAAGATCCATTTTATCAAGAGTCACATGTATCATCGGAGTGCTCGACTGCCAATCGAGAGGTCGGGGGTTCAAATCCCCGCCAGGCCAGAAATTTATTTCGAGATTTCTGTTCCACCTGCACCCCCTAGCCAACTCAGCTATGATGAGTACACTGACCGTACACTTTCGGTGGGAAGATGAGACGGCGAGGGAGAGGACTGGCCACCTGCCCTCATATGCTGAGGCCAAGAAAATGAAGCTGCTAGCACTGCATACCCATGACTGCCTCAGGGCTAGCTTAAGGGACTGCTCTTCTTCTATATGCATCATCATTATAAGCCCAGAGCTTTGTCTAACGTTCATTTAGAGGCAATCCATATGCTACGTACGCAAAAAATCATATTTTCATACTCCCTTCCCCTGTTGAACCTCATACATTTTGTGGACCCCTCCTTCATGCGTACGTACAACTAAGCTTCTGTAACCCCCTCCCTCTTCACAAAAGTTCCATAGTACCAGGGCCGGATTAACATAGTACCGTAGGAAATAATTACAGCTGAGGCGAAATTCAGTGTCATTGTATCGTTGGGAGCATCAGGGCAGCGTAATCGTAATTTCGAAGTTTCTACAGCGCCAAAAGAAGGCTAAGTCGTGGGAACCAGGTACCTCATATAGAGGCTCTGTCAAGAACACAATCGATAGGTAGGGAAGGTCCAAATTGATTCGAGGTCCAGTGGTCAGGCAGGTCGACAGTCAGAGAGACACGGTAGCTGGTATTTTGAATAGGAACGGCGAAAAGGGCAAGATTAAGAGCAGAACTCAGGATAGGATTTGCGGAAGAGGAAGATTGGCAGTCGTTCGAAGATTTAGGGTAATAAGGCTTGCTCTTAGTTGTTGTATTTATTTTGCAAGTGATTTTATTTTTCTCCAGCCAACCAGATTATGTGTGTAGGTGTGTGGGTGTGTGTGAGAGACCAAGAAAAGCAAACTCAGAGACTATAGCTCGAAGCTTGTAAGGTAATGACAATGGCCGTTTATTTCTTTCTGGCCCTGTGTTTTTTTTGGTTAAAGGGTAACACCTGGACCTGCGTTATTCTAAGGATTCGGATCTGGAAACTTTGTGCGTCGTGTGAAACAGATAATTTTTAAATTGTTGTTTTTGTACTGGAAGGTAAAGGTGATTCAGAAACAGACGATTACCGTCCTGGCCAAACACATATCGACACTAAGTAGAACAATATGTAATAGTTGAGCCTACTGACGAGTGTGTATTGTTTATCAGGTGTTCCAGAGACGCATGAACGGAAGCGTTGATTTCAACAGAACTTATATCGAATATGCGAATGGCTTCGGTGATCTAAAAGGAGAATTTTGGCTAGGTATATATATATATACATATATATATAATATTTATATATTATATATATATTGTTGCATGTAGGTGCCGATGGACCAGGTGCTCTGGTAAAGGGATGGTAAGCTTAGTTGTTCTGGCGGGAAAACTATAGCCGTATATAACGCGTTTAGACCACGCGTTAGCTTTTCGACCGCGGTATGGTCTTTCTATGTAGAGTTAGGACTGTCTCAAAACGTTCTGGCTCCGTGTGGAAAACATTTTTGTGTTTGGACCCAGGCGCGTTTGGTCTGAACAATATACATGTATATGTATATACATGTATATATATATAAATATAATATATTATAATATATATCGGCCCTGTTTTAAAACACACATCCTGGCCTATCAAAATTGGTTACAACCACCGTGTTATCTAGTCAACCACTTGACAGCCTCATTGAGACAAGCAGTTAAGAAACTTACCATAAAAGAAAGTTTGGATATGCAGCATAAACGAAACATTTCTGATTATTTCGGTCAAGAATGAGAATGTACTGCACCTGACAAGTCGGAAAAGACAAGTGAAATCGTTAAAGATAAAGTGATCATTCATTCATTCTTTGCGAAGATTTACATAGCACCCGAAGTCAAGGTATGTAGGCCTATACTCAGCAGCGTCCCCTACCCAGCCCTGGCTGAAAAGGACAGTCCTCAGATTACAATAAAACGTATCAGAAAACAACCCTAGGCAACAAGAACAAGGTCAAAGAGCCAAAGAGTTCCTGACCGAAGGACCAACAACGGAAAAGCACGATGCTGCCTGATAGAGGTTCGTGTGTAGGGGACAATAAGCTCGCTCTGCACAGAGGAACGTAGAAAGCGGCGGTCCCCCACATCAAGCGCAGAGTAACAAAGCTCTCTCAAGTATATGCAGGGGCCGAGCCTAAAAGTCAGCGCCACGCAAGGGAGGATACCCTGCAAATAATCCGCTGCGGGAAAGGAAGCCAGTGCAGACATCGCGAATATAACCAGAAACATGACCAAACTACGCGCGGTGTCGGACAGTGGTCGAGAAGATCAAATGGAGGAAGTCAGTGGCAAGATCACCTATAGGTCAATCTTAACAAGCTGTTGCCGCGTGCCCAACCAGATGAATTTGGTCTTGGATGTATTAAGCGGCAAGCGATTTCTTGACATCCAAGCCACCAGAGCACCCATAGTCCCGTGTAGCACATTCAGATTACCCCCACTTCACATCCTCCTCCCCCCCCCCCGTAACTTGAATTTGCCATAAATGCCTATTGTTATTCATGTGAATTAACAACCTGTTGTGCTATCATGAAATGGGACAGCTAACACGCTTTTTTTATTTTTTCAGATGTTGAGACTAACTTTCAGTCTTGTATGTTTCACGTGTTTTATTCAATAAACGTATCATGAGTTGTAAGCATAAGAATTTACCATTTTAGCTATATATCAAATAGGGGGAAATGTTAACAGCGCAGGGTTAACTTGAAATCGCATTCAGGCATAGGCGTAGGAGGCGGGGGGTCAAGGGGGGCAAGCGCCCCCCCAAATTTCGGGCATTCCTGTTTTTCGGGCAAGTAGGCACCGGGAAATATGCTGAACAATTTGCCCGAATCGGAATATTATTAGACTATTAGTAGCTATTAGCTCGCAAACCACTATAGCAGTTGTCACGGCTTCGTCTCCCGACTTGGCCTATGACAGAAACGGCCAGCACAGAGTGGTGATGGAAGAACAGCAGATGCCTCAAACTATATCACATCTCACAGGAGGCCACATCAACCGAAGAGTACCCTCCATCCACCCCTTCGCCGTAATCACCCCAGAGGCGAGGCCGACTGGTGTGTAAGCTGGGCACCTGCCTGCCTGCCTACCTGCCTGCCTGCGTTTCACCCTACCGGCCTTTAATCAGCTTAGCAAGCCTGATGGGGGCGATACAAGGGATCGTGGAGGAGGATAGGGGAACACAGAGGTTGTGGGACAGGGAACACGGGTCAGACTGACTTGGAAGAGTAACTGGGATAGATAGAAACGATAGAGATTGGTACGTATACATGTATGTAACCTGTATATGTAGGTTGTTACATTAAAACTCTAAAAGCCTCCTTTGGACCGAGATTGAATACGTCGCGCCGCTCTCGATAGGCCATGCATCATGACAGGGTTTAGAGAGACGCGACAGCATTTACAGCTTTATTCAATGATTTACTAAATAATTAGTTACTTAGTTACTTACCTACTTATAGCATCCAACATGTGGGCTGGATACCGACTTCAGAAAAGAAATAAATTCAAGTTCTGTTGCACTCCACTTTTCGGCGTGCAGGTCGGGAAGTCAGCGTTGTGTGCAGACATTTCTCTCATGTTTGACATTTACTTAGTTGTGAATTTGTGACTCAAAACTAAGTGTTAATTGTTAGCATCAGTTATCAAGTTAGAATTTTAACTTTGTAATGGCCGAACCTTCGCGAAAACGAAGGTATCGACAGCGTGTTATGTGCAGTGAATGTGGTAAGGATTCAGACTACGCTGATCAGCATGGTAAAAATCACAAGAGTAAAAATGTTAAGTTCATCGCTGTGCGTGAACAGTCCCAAAAGCAGCGGACTTTTTTCGTGCAACCAAAGCAAACCCCAGTCTCACTATCTGCCTCAGATAGACCTATGCTCAGTCCTCTGTACTGTCTGCATCGGACACATCTGGTGTAAGCTTATCGACAGACGACAGTTGCGTCAAACGAGCTGTTTGATGAAAACGACCATAGTGAAAGTTCAAGTTTTGATGAAGAGGATGCTGACCAACAGCTGAGTCTGAGAATGAGAACTTCAACACTCCCTCTAACGATGATGTAATGAAGGATGGCCAGCCTTTTCCAAACCAACCAATGCTCAAAGAGTATTGTCCAAAAAGAATCGGACGTGAAGGAACTCGAAGGGATTTTAATCCTGAATGGTTCAAGAGCAGGCCCGCCGAAGGGGGGCAGTGGAGGCTAATTCTCAGGGGCCCGGGGCTTTTTGGGCTGTTCTAGAGTGACTGTTCTACAGTGACTATAAATGCACGACGCCATGGCAATTACTGGGATTTTTTTCGGGCAGAAATAAAATCTTGACCCCCGCCGCTGAAATTTCCCCTACGCCTATGCGTTCAGGCAACCTCCGATTCGATGCAATCGATTTCAGGTTATCGGGGGGGGGGGGTAACTTGAAAGAGGGGGTAGCTTGAAGTCTTTATACCGGCTCATGACTCGTACTGCAGCAACAGCATCTGGCGCCAGGCACTGCAGATAAGCCTAGGCATCGTCCGCATATGATTGACTCAGAACATCATGGGCAGCAAGAAGGGAACCTAGGTCAGCCGTGTAGATAATGCAGAGAAAATGCCTAGGACGAAGGCCTGAGGCAGACCGAACGGGGCAGGAACCCAGAAGCACCTGGTAGGACCATGGACCACGGAGAATGAGCGCTCATGTAACAAAAAGAACCTATCCAACCAAGGAAGAGACCAAAAGAATTAGAGTGCCGCCTAAGAATATCATGGTCAACGGTATCAAAAGAAGCGCACACATCAAACAAGGCCAGAAGAGTAACCTGGGAGGCTGGGACTCGTCTATAGCACCATATATGTCACAGAGAAGACGGACTAAGACTGTCTTAGTTGAATGGCCTTTGCGAAAACCAGATTGAAAACGGGGAGCAGGTTATTTGAATTTTAGTGGAGTCCTCAAGCTAGGTAGCAAGTTGTTGATCAATGATATTTGCAATGACTTTAGAGAGAAATAAAACATTTGCAATTGGCCTATAATTAATTGACTTGGTCAACCATGTCGAGACCGCCACTTTTTGAGAACTGGAGCCAGTATTGTCTTTTTCTGCGACAATGGTAGATTGCCTTCTTAATGAAAGTGGTTGCAGAGGTCGGTAAGAAAGGGGGGGAAAAGTACATCCACGAATTCTTACTCAAGTTGTCAGAGGTAATGACGAATGATTCTAATAGTAAATGACTGCGTAACACACAATTCAATGCTGAATAATTATTTATTATTTTGTATTTAGTATGTCATAAAACTAATTGACAAACCATTTTCATACCATTCCTGTCTCTCACGGTTGGCTTAAAGCTGTTGTAAATTCCGAACATGTTTGATATTCCTTCAACATTTTATCGTCAATTGCGAATTGAAACTTCTGTTGTAGGTAATGAAATCCTGCACAGTTTGCTCTCGAACAGAAAATATAGGTTACGCGTTCTACTGACAAATTGGGACCCTGGGCCTGGAGCAACAGCTTATGCGGAATACTCGAAGTTTACGATCGGTTCATCTAGCGATAATTATACGTTGAGTGTTGGTGGATACAGTGGCACTGCAGGTAATCTTTACTCCAACGTCACACATTTCGATTATTAAAATGAACTAAAAAAGCTTTAGAATACTTTTTGCGCAATATTATCAGGTTCTAACTATCTTTACCGCAAAGCTTACTCGAAGAAGCTTACATGCCTGGTTCGATAACAGTTACAAGTGCCCACAAACGGAGACCATAATACGACATATCGTTGAGACTGGAAGCAACATGCGACCTCAACAGGTCAAAGCCTAACTCCACTCTGACGTTAACGTGTACTGTACCTCCTTAAATACCCTTGAACTAATAGGCCTATACAAATTATCCACGGCTATCTCTTAGGCAAATTAAGGGAATGCTCATCTAATTCTCATCATTATATTCAAAAATATTTATGCTTCTCTAATAATATTATTTTCAGTAAACTATATGCAACATAGACGAAGCACGGAAGAGGGAAGATGTAGCTTGGAGTGGATGGGAACCGAGAGGCTAGCAGATCTGGAGTTTGCAGACGATATGGGACTACTGGAGGATTCCTGGGAGGGAATGAGTGAACTCACGGGCAGAGTGGAGAAGGAAGCAGGCGTGGTTGGATTGAGAATCAATACTTCAAAAACAAATATCGTGAAAGTAGGAAAATGGGAGTCGAGGGAAAACATCAAAGTTGGGGAGAATGTGATAGAACAGGTGGAGGACTTTTGCTAGCTAGGAAGTGTAATTGCAAACAATGGCAGCTGCGACAAAGAGATCAGAGTCAGGCTAGGCAAGGCCAATGCCACCTTCGGAAGACTGAACAGCATATGGAAAAATAAAGGACTAAGCCTAACAACTAAGACAAGATTATACAAAGCCTTGGTCCTGACAACGTTGCTATATGGATCGGAAACATGGCCTATGACTAAAGCTAATCTGAAGCAGTTAGAGGCGGCTCATCATCGGTGGCAGAGAAGGATATTAGGGGTCACTTGGAGGGATAAGATAAAGAATGAAGATATAAGAACGAGAACGTCTATGGAGAAAATGGAGGTTATGTTGAGGAGATCGCGCCTGCGCTGGCTAGGTCATAAACACCGATCGGACAATGAAAGAATTTCTAAGCAGACACTAGATTGGACCCCGACGGGCTGGAAAAGAAAACGCGGGAGGCCGAGAAAGACTTGGCGAAGCACGGTCATAAAGGATTTGGACGGCGGCGGAATGACGTGGGAGGAGGCTGAGAAGACTGCGGAGGACGGAGTGGTGTGGAGGAGCTGTGTCGCCCGATGCGCTGTCAGCGCGTGGAAGGACTAAAGTCTAGGCCTCTAGGGTCTAAGGATACGCAATATGGATATAAGACCCGTAGGCATTTTCACTGGGGTGACGTCATCGGTCAGGTGACTGATACAACACCCGTAGGGCAGTAGTTCTTGTCGGGTGACATAAAACCGGTAATTTTTTGTCATGAAAGGTAAACCCGTACCTGGTTTCATTCATTCATAGCGGAAATTCATATAGCGCCCCTTCAAGGTTGTATACTCAGAAGCAGTTTTGTCAAATTATACGTGTATATAGTTTGGAAAACCCAAACTTGTTTTTGTCATGTGAGACAAAAGGTTCAAATGAGCAACTATGACAGAGGTGGCACGCAACATAAACTAATACTTGGTTTTGTCATGTGATATAAACCGTAGGCCTCTACTTTTTTCGGATTATGGAAGAATCGCATTGTTTACTTCTGGCTGAAACATCACTTTGACTTAAGCATCCTTTCTCTGATGTTTTCTGTTTGTTCAGGTGACAGTCTCTCGTTTCACAATAACTGCCAGTTCAGCACCTGGGACGCCGATCATGATAATACATCGAGTGAGAACTGCGCTCAGAAGTATTGCGGATCTTGGTGGTACAAAGATTGCCTCATGTCAAACCTCAACGGTTTATATCTGGCAGGTTACCAACAACTTCCCTGGCTTGGTACCGTATGGTACACGCGTGCTAACTCGACAACCTATATCCACAAAATGACGGAAATGAAAATAGCTCCATGAAGCTCAGAAAACTGACCACATGTGGTCTTTCGATAGAACGGTAGTAGATGAAAGAATTGTGCAGTTTTGTGCATATCTGTGATTCCAGATTTGTTGACAGTTTAAAAAATTTTGCGCAGTTTTGTCGAGCAATATTGGAGCGCTCATGGTCATCGAGTGCTCGTGCTCATGGTCATCGATTGCTCACACATGATCCTGCTCATCGATTTCCCATGCTCATGTTCATCTATTGCTCATGCTCATGCTCATCAATCGCTCGTTCTTATGGTCATGTAGTGCCCATGCTCATGGTAATCGATTGCTCATTCTCGTTTTCTGTAGTGCCCATGTTCCATGGTCATAGTTGCTCATTCTCATGCTCATCGAGTATCTTATGCTCTAGTTTACACGCTAACGATGGAAATGATCCTAACATCGCACACAAGAAGACAATGTCGCATTATAGAAAACTAAGTTTCTTCTTGATGCCAATTAGATCGAATTATGACTAAAGAAGTATAAAATCACTCCTTAAAATATCGCAATAAAAGAACGCTCGATTCAATTGACACAGTTTATGCTTTAAACGTGAACACGAGATGCAGTGAATAAGCAAATTGGAGTTTTGTCGCATGTGGCTGATAGCACAGACCCGATCGACAGCACAAACTATCTCTCTGTCAGCCTTACATCATCGACCTCCTTTACCATAAATCTGAACTCGTGTGATAATGATACAACTCTTTTCTATTCAGTGCTAGATGTGCTGTTCGTATAAGCAATTATATTTAAATTTCAATGTTGTACTATTAATGGATTTTATATTGTCGGGCAAATGTTCTGGATATCTGCACGCACTATTCATGTTTTCGTGTTTTCTTGAACAAAAACACTTATTTTGTTATTATATTAGCCATAGTCTTTTTCGTTGCACTGTTTTATTGATATCAGTTCGGCCTAGATGAACCGATTGTTATTGCAATGCTAGAGATGCAACATATTACATGCATGAACACCAATTGTATATCGATTTTTATTGTAATTTATTTAACAAGTTATTTAAGCAGCGTTTCACGCTTAAATGAAGCGTGTTTTTATGCTGTTAATTTCTGTGTAGCATTATTAATGGATTCCATATTGTCGGACAAGTGATCTGTTTCTGTGCAGACACTGTGAATGTTTACGGTTTTTCTTGAACAAATATATATGTTGTCATTGTCGTTAATAAACTTTCAAAACAATTACTTCGTGCATCTTGGACTAGGCCTAAAATATATTTAAGTTTCATCCCATTCAATTCTATTTGAATAG
>OY744610.1:48431958-48434458 GCA_963556255.1 Allolobophora icterica
ACACACGCACGCACGCACGCACGCACCCACACACACACACACGCACGCACGCACGCACACACAGTCAAACACACCGAAACCATACGCTGACCCTCGAACAGATATATTTATGCATACGCACATCTTTATTAAGAAGACATAATATAGGAGAAAATACATAAATAAACAAGTTTTAATGTGAAAAATAAACAAGAACATCCTGTCTTCGTGAAAGGACACATATTCACCTGTGATATAAACTCACAGACGAGTTCATATAAATCCAAATCCCATAATATATATATATATATATATATAGGTCATGACTTTGTCTGATATTATATGTAAATATACGGCCTGCTCATTTGTTCATATATTCGGTCAAGTCCTTGACATCAATGGGATCGTGGTTTTATGCTTGCTTTATGAGCTGGTTAAACCCTTGCATATATATATATATATATATATATATATATATATATATATATGTATATATATATTATATATATATATATTCATGCGTAACAAAACTCATCGACATTGTATATATATATATATATATATATATATATATATATATATATATATATATATATATATATATATATATATATATATATATATATACAAATCTATTAGAGGTTGCGTCTCTTACATGTGGACTATACTGAGTGTCCGTGGAGGGTGAAACTATTTTGGAACGCCGTCGGCCGGTGTTTTGTACAAGGCATCGTTTTGCTGACATACTTATTCTGCTTCTGGCCTAACTTCTGTCTTGAACAGATTTGATTTAACTGTAGAGCAGAAGAGATTAAATGGCTGCATCACGACCAGCTTCAGAGACTTCTGTGCAATTACCGAAAAAAAAGACAATCTGAAAACATATTAGTGAAGCAGTCGAATAAAATGCGTGTCGTTCACAGTATAAGCATATAAGTATATTAGACAATTTATGTCCAATATCATATTTTAGGCCACACTATACGTATAATGCTAACACACACATGCTCATAAAACTACATTCACAAACACGTATACATATAAATGCATTTAATAAAAATATAATAAAATACGATATATATGCATAGAAGTATATATGCGTATACTTGTGTAAATATATATTTACACATGTTGCATGCATATATATAATTTATTCTACTATATATATCTTTAAGAGCAGCCAGCAATAGCGATATATATATATATATATCGCAATTGCTGTATATATATATATATATATATATATATATATATATATATATATATATATATATATATATATAAGCACTCAACTCTCTCCTTTCTCTCGAAACAAATATATATATATATATATATATATATATATATATTTCGAGAGAGAGAGAGAAAAGAGAGGGTTGAGTGCTTTTACCTTTGGCTGTGATTGCAGGTGTGTGGCATGCATGTAGTACAAGTGGAGACGAGGAGAAGGCGACGCTGGATTAAGACGGTGTTTACACTTGGACCGGCGCACAATGGCTGCACTAATTCGTCAAACAACGTTCAGGATCACAGTCACTTTTTACCCGGGCACAACCGGACCCCCTCTCCCCGTCCACACCACCTCAAACTCCATACATTAAACATGCATATGGGCATGTATATATGTATATATATATATATGTATATATATATATATATATATATATATATATATATATATATATATATATGAATACATGCATTATATACATCCTTGGGTAGACATTAAATGCGGACCTAAACATGTCTGTCTGTCTGTCTGTCTGTCTTGTCTGTCTGTCTGGTTCTCTGTCCGTCTGTCTGTCTGTCTGTCTGTCTGTCTGTATGTATATATGTATGTATGACTGTCTGTCTGTCAGTCTGCCTTCCCGCCTGCATGCCTGCCTGCCTGTCTATAACCTCCACATACTTCGGCAATTCTCTGTGGATTATAAATTATGAATTTCAACAAAGCCATGAAATGCAATGCATGTAGGTACAATACAATGTATTACATTGACATAGAATGCAATGTGATTACATACGATGCAATGAAATTCAACTAAGGACAACACCTGGCAATACAATATAACTCCATAGACTAATAATTATACACATGCCTCATGTAAAAGGAGTTACATATGTGTATGATAACAGTTATCTTTTGTAGCCTCACTTGTCAACACTATCTAATATATAAGTATACACAGACACACACACGTAAATATATATATATATATATATATATATATATATATATATATATATATATTGGTGTGTATTTATTTATGCGTAGGCCTATATATATATGTGTGTGTGCATGTATATATAAATATATATATATATAAATATATTTGACCTCTATATAAGTCGATACAGATGAGGATATAGCCAACTTAAATATATATATATACATATATCTGTGTGTAAATATATATATATATATTTGCACAAGTATACGCATATTCACATATATTATGTATAAGTCACTCGTAGACATCTCTATAGGGTTTGAAAATATGTGGATGCACAAAGATGCACG
>OY744610.1:48439458-48449458 GCA_963556255.1 Allolobophora icterica
ACTTGAGATGGCCGGAAAAGCGCAGGGTATGGACAGGCGGCTACAGGGATTGAAACTTATAACCCCGGGCAACGCCGGGTAAACCAGCTAGTTATAATAATAATAGAAAATGCCGGCCATTTTGGACGCCATCTTGGATTTCGGAAAGAACTCTAGGGAATTTTCAGGGACCTTTAGTATGTTATTCCACTCATGCTCCTAGACCTATCCTGAAAAATTCAGCTTGTTACGAGCTATTTTCAGCTTTTGGCATATAATGATATAATGACGGCCATTTTGGACGCCATCTTGGATTTCGGAAAGAGCTCCAGGGAATCAGGAAATTGTCAAGGACCTATAGTATGTTATTCCACTCATGCTCCTAGACCTATCCTGAAAATTGCAGCTAGTTATGAGCTATTTTCAGCTTTTGGCACATTATGATCTAATGACGGCCATTTTGGACGCCATCTTGGATTTCTGAAAGAGTTCCAGGGGGATTGTCGGGGACTTTTAGTATGTTATTCTACCCATATTCCTTTACCAATCCTGAGACATTCAGATTGTTATGAGGAGATACTTTCAGCTTTCAGCACATTATGATCCTATGACGGCCATTTTGGACGCCATCTTGGATTTTGGAGAGAGCTCCAGGGGGATTGTTGGGGACTTTTAGTATGTTATTCTACTCATATTCCTAGACCTATCCTGAAAAATTCAGCTTGTTATGAAAAATTTCCACCTTAAACCTAATGCTCTTGGCCTAGTGTAACATAAGCTATGAGAACCATTTACTGCGAGTTTTAAATGCAAACATGCATCGTAATAGACATTCAATTGGTTTCAAGTAAGATGCCCAATTGCTACAGCAAGGTGACCGAAAGTTTCAAGGACATCATTAAGATATTGCAATAATATAGTAGTATAGTCGTATAGTAGTGGTAATAGTAGTAGTAGCGTTGTAATATTAGTAGTATACATATGAGTAGTAGTAGTAATAATAATAATTATTATTATAATAATGGTAGTAGTAATAAAGTAGAAACGCAATATGCGTATACATACATGTACGGTGATGTGGAATGCGCTGCTTAAATATATAGGCCTATGGATGTCTTTATCACACACTATTGGCATGTGACGCTTTTACGGCTGGCTATAGTTCATGTTGCTGATAGATGAACATGCAGTGACCGTCCTCGGAATAAAGTGGACAGTGACCGTCCTTGGAAGTGGACAGCGACCGTCCTTGGAAGTGGACAGTGACCGTCCTTGGAAGTGGACAGTGACCGTCCTTGGAAGTGGACAGTGACCGTCCTTGGAAGTGGACAGTGACCGTCCTTGGAAGTGGACAGTGACCGTCGTTAAAAGTGGACAGTGACCGTCCCTGGAAGTGGACAGCGACCGTCCTTGGAAGTGGACAGTGATTGTCGTTGGAAGTGGCAAGTGACCGTCGTTAAAAGTGGACATTGACCGTCCTTTGAAGTGGACAGTGACCGTCCTTTGAAGCGGACAGTGACCGTCCTTGGAAGTGGACAGCGACCGTCCTTGGAAGTGGACAGTGATTGTCGTTGGAAGTGAACAGCGACCTTCCTTAAAAGTGGACAGTGACCGCGTCCTTGGAAGTGCATGGACAACGACCGTCCTTGGAAGGTTTTGAACCTACACGTGTCTCAGCGCAACACAATCAAGACTGTCGTCACTCACCTCCCCAATCGCATTAGGACATAAGGTCATGATAACAATACATGCATTACGAATGTGTAGTCACGAACTCTGTCAAAGCGCATGTGCCGATGAGTACCAGCTGTATTTTGATCAGCCAATTTTATGCCGCTTTGCAAGCAGCGTCTACACTTCTCTGTACAGGACAATAGCCTATAATAGTATACATACAGTGCACATGTGTACCATATAAGTCCCTTGCAAATGCTGTTAAAAGGCGTAATCTAAATCTCCAAATACATGCACGTTTTATCGAATAATCAGTAGGCCTATACATTCTTCCTCGTTGTCAGCAAGTGTGTCTATGTGGTAAATTTTATATTACTTATTTCGCCGTGAAAATTGTATATGTTCACCTCAAAAGGTGTTGCTCTATAAAATGCACAGTACTGTATATATGCGGGTTTAGGAATAGGGTGACTTCCACACAAGTCTCTCATTTAGATGGGGTTGGGAATAATTTCGTGCATATACACTAAAAATTGAGCTGCTCATTTAACGACAGACTGCACTAATTGAGATGTACATGTACACGAACATGTCTCATGATGCATGCAGGAATTTTAAAATGTTCTCGAAATTCGCTCATCGGCGACTACTTATATACGCTTACTCGCAAGACTTTAATTTTGTTCATAATATGGATGCAATATTGCGTCAAATAAAAACTGAAATGACTAAGAAGACCGCATTGTTTAAGTCTGTTGACGAGCTTAGGGGTTGCCATCATGAGTATAAGACTGTCGCTCTTGGCAGATTTCGTGATCATCGGCTGTTCTTATATAACAAAGTAAGTAAGTAATCTTTTAATGAAAATAATAATAATGATGATGATGATGATGATGATGATGATGATGATGATGATGATGATGATGATGATGATGATGATGATGATGATGATGATGATGATGATGATGATGATGATGATGATGATGATGATGATGATGATGATGATGATGATGATGATGATGATGATGATGATGATGATGATGATGATGATGATGATGATGATGATGATAATAATAATAATAATTATTATTATTATTATTATTGACAAGGACGGCCACTCCAGAATCAATATGCTTAATTAGTATCTGACACCTGAGGGGATCATAATACCTCAGGTAAGAAAAATAATAATAATAGAAATAATAGTTATAATCGTCTTTATTAATTCAAACTGACAAGTACGCAGTAAGATTAGACATTGAAACATGACAGCACAATCGAGATCTTATAATAATTAAACACACGTTTCGACAGCCATGCAAGGCGACCGCTCTAGATGGGGGTTACGGGTGTCAAACCGTGATCTAATGCTCTCCTGGCCATGAGTGTCACCATTCATCTATCCGCCCTCCCATAATGCAAGTCAAACGCTCACATTTTACAAAATACATGTAGACAGTTGATGTAAAATGTGACTGTCATTGTTCTCATTCTCGGTCATGCATGTAATGAGGTCAAAAGAATCTGGACATGTCGTTTCAGATTTAAATGATTGAGTGAGTGAGTGAGTGAGTGAGTGAGTGAGTGAGTGAGTGAGTGAGTGAGTGAGTGAGTGAGTGAGTGAGTGAGTGAGTGAGTGAGTGAGTGAGTGAGTGAGTGACTGACTGACTGACTGACTGACTGACTGACTGACTGACTGATAAATGTTCTTGCCATATTATATATGAAGCAAATATTATAATATTGTTGTCTATAAGTATACATGCCTAAAGACTAAAACTAAGTCAATCAGTGTCTCCTTAGGCCTATGTTCCTTTTCAACTCTGTTCGAATGCATTTAGGCCTATCTAGGCCTGCGTGTTTTAGACCCAGGCTCTCGGAGTCGGTGGCAGACTGCGGTTCACGGGGCTTTGCGGCCGTAAGCGGTGTGTGCCGAATGCTAATGGAGTCGTGTCCTGCTAATGGCTATCGATTATTTGCTCCGCTCAACCTATTAATAGGATGTCACGCTCGGATCGATGTCCGAAACTAGACGCTTACGGGTTCCATTCGAACGATCAGAGGGGTCTATTGTAGGGAGTCCCTCCGTCTTTTCGTTCCTCTACCCGAAAGGGTTTATTTCGCCATAAATGAAGCGGGGTTTCCGTGCAAACCGACTGCAGTCTATAAAAGCGCCCACATATACCGCTATAATAGGATTAGAGACAATCGCACTTTGACGGGTCTAGCTTAGGATTATGGGGTTAGATATAGTCTTCGATGCTAAGCCTCTTGTTTCTCACAATTAGGGCGTTTTCGTACAAATTCTTTCCTCAACCCATGTGATTTACTCGTTCCGCGACTTATACCTGACCTGGCATGTCATAATCCAATAAGAGAGACAACATTCGATCGGTCTGGCAAACATCTCTCGAAGCGGCCACGCCCACCGGGCCAGCCGCGTCGCAAGGGGGCGTAGCCCCGCCGGTGATTGACAGGCTTGAGTGTATTTACAAAGACGGCTGAGAGCAAACCCGGTAAAGCCGGAGAAGACGGACAAACAGAACAGTGTGCGGATCGCCAGGTCGAACTGAGCCAAGGAGACGGGCGCCCGAGACTCGGTCGGACGGTGTGCTGTGTGTGTGCTTGTGGACTTTGTCTGTGTATTTTATGTGATCGAACCAGACTCTGATTAGTTTGTATCAGTTAAACATTAGCTTGTTAGCAAAATACTTGACTGGCAAAGACGTTTTTTATCATTCGTTCAATAGTTGCTTAGGACAAACAAAGAAGACGCGCACAACAAGAGCTAAAAGTAGCCCAATTGGACACAGGTTGTTGAACGTTGGATCTGGGTTATTAAATATTGTTTTATCGTATACTTCTGAGTGCTCCGACATACAGATATATAAGGCAGGGCGACGCCACGACATGAAGTCGGCCTACGACTCCAGCCAGCAAGCGGCTGTCAACGGATACGCCTCGATGGGACCCTACCAGGGGGCCATGGTCCCTGGTCTTGGGTCCTACTGCATGAGCTACCCTCCGTCGGGTGGGCCCGCCATGGGCTCACCGTCGGCCGTCGAGATGATGGGCGGAATGGGGTACGGTCTATTACCCAGCGGATTCAACCCAGCCCTTCAGGGCGGTTGTATGACGAACGGAGGTGCTTCGGCTGCCGGGGCGTATCTGTCCGGAGGGGTAAAACAGCTCGGAGGAGATGTCATCGACCGGGGCGGCTCTGCGAACACGGCCGATTCGCTGAACGCCGCCCTCTTCGGTCGGGTCAAGGATCGCACCTACCGAAGGACATACACGAACGCCAAGCCACCCTACTCTTACATCTCCCTCATCACCATGTCAATCGACGCCTCCCCGAACAAGATGTGCACTCTGAACGAGGTCTACCAGTTCATCATGGACAACTACCCGTTCTACCGGCAGAATCAGCAGCGCTGGCAGAACTCCATCCGTCACAGTCTGTCCTTCAATGACTGCTTCGTCAAGGTCTCGAGGACCTCGGACCGGCCCGGCAAGGGCAGCTACTGGACCCTCCACCCGGATTCGCACAACATGTTCGAGAACGGATGCTACCTACGACGACAGAAGCGCTTTAAGTGTCCGCGGAAGGAGGAGCTGAGAAGAGCGATCAAAGGGGGGACGTTGAGCACGAACAACAGCCACCCCTCGCAGGGGGGAGCAGAGAACGGCGCCTCAGGAGGACTGGCTACGAAGAAGGAACCACCGACGAAGAGAGAATCTCAAGACGACGAAACAGATAACCATACAGGAGGAGGTGTAACCGGAGGAGGAGGAGGAGCTGGAAGGTCACGGGGTCAGCAAGCAGCGACCCCTACCGTACAACATGGTGACGAATCTCTACCGAACGACGTCAAGTCGCGATACCAGAGCGTCACAGCAGCCGGCGGACTGGACTTATTTCTCGGCAGCTCCCCGTCGGCGCCAGGAGTCAACGTCCCTGGTCAGCCGTCTGCCGGGGGCATCGTGTCCAAGATGGACCCCGAGCTGCAGTCGCAGTTGGCCCTCGCCTACCAGCCGTCAGCCCTCTACCAGCCCCAACCGCAACAACAGCCCAACATGACGCGCTACGTGACGTCATCGTCGACGTCATCGTCGTCGCCGTACGGAGCGGGCGGTCACGACCCGTCGCTGTTCGCACCCTACTACCCCTTCTCGATTTCAAATCTCATAACTGGGCCGTCGACCGGCTCGACGGATCTCATCAAACTGGGTAGCCCCAAGGGCGGACACGGGGACCCGTCCTCGCAGAAGCCCCTCGCCTCAACCGCCGGCGTCTACCCCAGCTACGGCAGCCCGTACGGTGTAATCGGCAGCGGCCAGATGGCGCCTCTGTCTACTCAGTTCTTCGCAAAGGACTTCAATTCTGGTTCCGCTTCCGGTTCGAACGGATCGTTTCAGAACACGAGCGAACGCTACGGCTCCATCTGCAGCCAGTACAAGGCCTACAATGACGTCACGTCCGGTTACGGACTGGGGAATGCCACTTCCGGTTTGTGAACGCTACCTACACGCAGGCGGATTACTTTGCGGATCATTATGACGAGTGTCTCCTACACGCACGTTCATGCTCAACGCTAAGTATTATAATTATAATTAAATAACATATTGCGTGCTATATGGAAATTACACACTCTAAAATATTATATATATAGTACACGACCCGGTCGCTATATACACATATATATATATATATATATAATAAGTATGTATGCATGTATAACGATGGGCTAGGCTGTAGCCCATTGAATCGAGCGTTGGCCTTGTAACGCTGAGAGTGAGGGTTCGAACCTTCTGCTCTTATACGGCTACTGTGTGGGAACCTTGAGCAAGTCCTTCGCTCATAATTGCTCAGCGCCATCGATTGATGCTTGGTCATTAGACAGTGGCGCTTAATAAATGCGTAATAATAATATTCGATATATCATATGGAAGCATGAATTTCTGACAGTTGCACAATATTCAGAAGTTTCTGAGAAACCGTTGTCTTAAATATTCAGCGTCACAGAGCATACGTAATTACGTATTCGGCAACATTATTTTGTGACCAATGAACTGTGTGTATAGGGCCAGGGACGTCATTTCAGCTTTTTCAGGTGGCAGGGGCGTCATTTCAGACTGTTTAGGGGCGTCATTTTTCAGGGAAGAACTTTGCACTGGCAGCGATCTTGTTTGACAGGTGGGGGAATAAGGAACACTTTTGAACTGATCTGGTGAAAAAGAGGCGAAAAAATTTCACCTTTTTGGTGTTTCGTGAAACTTTGGCGGGGATGACAACATTACTGTCAATTAATATATTTAGATTTTGATGAATTTATTTATAGTTGCAAAAAATGTGAAAAAAGCTATGCAAGCTCTAGTTTTGTCAATAGTATATAATAATTCCCTGAATTTGAGTATCTGTTTTGTCTTTTTTACCTCTTTCTTCTTCCTCCTTCTCTTCTTTCATCCTTTTCCTTTTTAAAAAAAAATGAAGGAGTAAATGCCCCCTGCTCCCAAAATGGCGTCCCTCTATAAGACTCGAATTAATCTAAGGCAAGATTTCGTGAGAATTTTGTTGGGTTGTTGTGAACAGAATTCCGTTCCAGTTTTAATAATAGTAGTAATAATAGCAGAGATTTAAGTGCCATGGTTCGTATACGGGCAGTCTAAAGAAATTGATGCAACGATTCAGAAGCACTTTTTTAACAACTGCCGGAACAAGTGATCTGTGTTTGGTTATTTCGCTTTTTTAAATCGTTTCTGACTTGTTCATTGACTGACTGTCACGTGTCGTGTTAGGGGTTCGAAATCTCGCATTTTTCCTTTGTTCGTTTATGATGTGGGTTTAAGATTTACACCAGGAAGTGTGAAAGCAATTATAGGCAGTGAACAATGTTGCTTGCACACGCAGTAAATGGTCCAAGTGAACAGCGTTGCAGAATATAGTGAATGGTCCAATACCCATCCATAAGAGGATTAAAGACGGGATGTAATTAGATACCATATTCTTCTGTTATTCCGCCCATTCAAGATCACTAGACATTATGAAAAGTGTGGCTCGCATCAGCACAATGTCAACGATAGACAAATTGCCAGATGCAAAATTTATCATGACAGTTTTCAGTCTTATGCATACATAACCAACAATATAAAAAGACAAATGTGCATGCAATTTGAGTGGGGAAAAGGGACCTTGTATACAATTTTATTTCTATGACTACTAATATTTATAAATGTAAAGAAATTCAAAGGATTCTGATCTTGATTGTAACGGCTAAAAATTTTGGAAATCTAGGACGGTCATCCTGTTAAAAATTACGTCACTTTGACGTCATTTATGAGCAAACTAAAGCAAATTGATGTTTAGCGAAATAAAAGTTCATTAATTATACCTCGAAGGAGGACATTTGAGCAAATATTATAGTTTAGTTAGTGAAACGTAATAGTCACATTGATTGTTTTTTGCAAATTTCACTAAAAAATTAATTTTTATTAATTTGGAATGCAGGTTCTCATAAATTTTTGTAGGGTTTCACTTTTCCACTCACAGTTTATGTGACATTTGTGTTATATAAGAACGTTCGCCACGCTGTATGTCAAAGGCGTCTTTCAAGTTGTTGCTGATTTTGGAATGCGTCAAACTTTAAGGATTCCTATTTGGTTTATTTGTTGAAATTGTTAGTAAGTTAATATTGACGCTGGCGGCCCGTGTACAGGGCGAAATCGTAGACCCATTCGTGTGGGCTCATAGCTGTAACTGTCTTTATGCCGCCTCACCATCGTCGTCATTATCAACATCATCGTCATCATCATCATCATCATCATCATCATCATCATCGCCATCATCATCATCATTAACAGCGTCATCACCAACATAATCATCAACATTATCATAATCACCAACGTCACTGCCGTCGTCATCATTCACATCATCGCCACCGCCACCACTATCAATGCCGTCATCATCATCATCATAATCATCATTATCGCCATCATTATCGTTATCGTTATCGTGAGCCATTAAGTAAAATGGGTCTACCAATCGACGCAGCCAAGCTATTACTTATTTACGTTGAAGGCTAAGACTGCTTTAGGGCGGAGCTAAGACTGCTCTAAAGGGCGGAGCTAAGACTGCCGAAGGGCGGAGCTACCCAGTTAGCTCTATGTAACCAGAATAATTATGTTGAACCCTCAGGCGGGTTGTTGCATTTAAGAATTGCTTTTCCAATTTGTGCTTCTAAACATTGAAATATTAATCATACAAACCATTGTGCAGCCATTCTGTTTGCTTTGTTTTTAAGAAAATGACGCAGAGGAATATCTGCGGAATGTTGCATTAAAAACGCATCGCTATATAGGTTGATCTAAATACCGGCTGTGACCGTAAACAACCGATATGATCTGAATATATTTCGAATCTGATCGCCTTGTAAATAGTCTCTAAAATTTGTTTATCACGTTTCAAACTTCGTCAAGACGAGATCTGTATAAAATACAAACATTTACATAATTTCATGTATGTAAGCATAAACTGATATGCAGTCATATATACATATACATGTATATACGTATATATCTGTGCATTTATGTATTAACAAAATCTGCATGCTGTAAATTCATATGCACAAATCGTGCATATGCAAACGTATGTATATTCTGAATCTCATGTATACATGACTAATTCAAGGTTGCCATTGACGACTGCAGTTGACAAGTCAACCAGATTATTATTATTTTGCATTTAAGCTGTGTAGAAATTGTTAAAATTCCACTTCATAGTCATGCACAATGATGCATCTAGACTCATATATATATATATATATATATATATATATATAATATATTATATATACATATAATATATATGTATATATACACATATATATATGTGCATATTATGCATATATTTGCATGGATTCATTTTCGTGTGCATATAATATATGATATATTCTCTTTAATATTCATATATGCATGAGCACATGAATAATGCATTTCTCGTGCATATTGATTCGTTCATTGTCTCCATTTACTATTGTTCTATTTTTCTAAGCGTGAATGGCGTCGTTCTTTTCAGGTCTGAACTTTGGTTCCGTTGTTTTACCTTCTCAGAAAACATGTAAACAGATTTCTCTGTGGTTCTGTATTGAAGTCCACAGTGTCAACATTATGTGCATCTTCATGTATAATACATATGCACAGCCTATATATTTCATATATATGGTTGTGCATGTATGGGTGAATATTTAAATACAGATTGCAGAAATTTATTCAGTTCGTTGTTTTTTCGTTGTATTATGTAAAACTGTTAGACGTGTCATTGTAGGACATGGTAGCCGATGGGTTAGAG
>OY744610.1:48454463-48475358 GCA_963556255.1 Allolobophora icterica
TCCATGTCCCTGTCCCTGTATCCCCCTCTTTTTTCTCTCCCCCTCCCCCTCTCTCTCTTTCTCTCTCTCTCTCTCCCCCTCTGACTCTCTTTCACACTTCTTTTCCTTTCATCTCTGTATCTCTATAGTAAGCAGACGCGCATTATAAGAACTCTCTCTCTCTCTCACTCTCTTATCGATCTATATCGCGCAGTTCCCTCTACAGTCTACAGAAACCCAATTTCTTTCTCGTCATCGCCTGAACTGCGTTAAACATATCGATCAGCTCATCAATTAAGTCATTCTCGATTCTCCACCAGTTCAATACCGGCGCGCCCATCATTCACAGTCCACTAACCATGCTTCGATGTTTGTGCATATGCCTGCCTGCCTGCCCGTCTGTATGTCTGTCTGTTTGCCTCTATGTCTAATATCGATGTGCAAGTCTTTTGAACTGCATATACAAACGAACTTATCCATGAGAACAGAAGCATCAAATAATGAGTTTAAAATTGAGGTTCACTATGTGACGAGTCTCTTCGAGTGGCGCTATATAAATCTGCAATTACCATTACCACTACCATGCATGTGCACAACCATACAGCGCCTTCTGGAAGTGGTGTTCTTGAAAGGTTGTATACACAGAAGCACCTGTCTATAGTATACCACTTATATGTATACACCTAACAGCCCTCTTTGTCTTCATCGGATCATCTGTATGCCTAATCATCATCATCATCGTCATCGTCATCATCATCATCATCATCATCATCGTCATCATCATCATCGTCGTCATCGTCATCATCATCATTATCATCATCGTCATCGTAATCATCATCACCATCATCTTCATCACCATCACCATCATCATCACCATCATTCATCATCATCATCATCATCATCATCATCATCACCACCACCATCATCACCACCACCATCATCATCATCATCATCATCATCATCATCATCACCATCGTCATCATTATCACCATCGTCATCATCATCCTCATCTTCGCCATCATCATCATCATCATCATCATCATCATCATCATCATCGTCATCATCATCAGTTCCTGACGCCGGCCATTTAGCGGCGATGTGCACGAATCAATGATGGCCATTGTACTCGGTCATTAGTCAAGTCAATTGTTCTCCTACATTTTTGTTCAGTACAATGGACGATACGTCAACACTTTCTAAAGTACTTTAACGGCTGCGTTGTCGAATGTCCATGCATGCCAAGGTATATCAGTGGTATATTGCTTCAAGTTAACTCTACCGTTATTAAACAAGCAAGGTCGAAATCCAACAAACCAATGAAACCTGCAGAAGTCAATGGATACGGTGGGTATAGCAAGCTGAACCTATAGAGAACCTACAAAACGCACATCTAGGAGTCTACAGTCCTATAGTATTAGCTTAAGAAAAAAATGTAGCGTGACACATGAAACACCAGACGGTTTTGTTTATGAGGAATAAATCACAGGCCAGTCCGAAAGACGCTCGTAAAACGTTCAGTCCAAAAAACGCACTTCAGTAACCAGGCGGAGCTTTATGTATTGTCTATATAGACCTCAATATATGCATGACAGTCAAGAAATTTATTAACCTTCAGCTCAGCTGTGCTCATAAGCTCGTCTTAGATAAAAGCTGAGGCGCCGGCAGCGTGACGCACTGGACGCACTTGCGTCCAACCACCAAATCAAATCCACACAAGGATTAGGCATCGCATCGATATTTTTGACAATTTCACTGTGTAATTTTGATTTACAGTATATGTATAAATACTATCATATGATATCATAATGCATGTGTTATACTGTACTTTTATGAGTCACTACGAGTCATTTTCAGTGAGTGACTACAAGTGGCAGACAGAGGACGGGTGTGGATAAGAGGAGGAGGTAGGGGTGTGCGTCCAATTTTTTAAGCCTGCCGGCGCCCTTGGGCAGCCATGAGTATGAAGCGTTAGCGACTTAACTTTTCTTTACCTCGGCATATGAGAGCTGGTGGCCAGCCCTCTCCCTCGTTGTTTCATTGTTGTTGACTCGTTGTCTCTTCCCACCGATTGTGTGTGTGGTAGGAGTATACTTGTTATAGCCCAATCAGGGAGCGCATGTGGAGCAGAAATCTCGAAAGAAGTCTATGCCCTGGCGGAAATTTGAACCTGTGATTTCTCGGTTGAGAGTCCAGCATGCTAACCATGTACTTGACTATCGCTGACCCCTTAATTTCCTAATTGTACCTTAAGATCTTTATGTCTCTTATCGTCGCTTTCTCTCTCTCTCTTTCGCTACCTTTTTCTCTGTATGTATATACGCATGTATGAAGTATGTATGTGTGTTTGTTTGTCTGTCTGTCTATCTGTCTGTCTGTATGTTTGTCTGTATGTTTGTCTGTCTGTCTGTCTGACTGTCTGTCTGCCTGTCTGTCTGTCTATCTGTCTGTCTGTCTGTCTGTCTGTCTGTCTGTCTGTCTGTCTGTCTTCTGTCTGTCTGTCTGCCTGTCTGTCTATCTATCTGTCTGTCTATCTGTCTGCCTTTCTGTCTGTCTTTCTGTATACACCTGTTTACTGCAGTGTTTCTACATATTGGTCTTTCTTTCTCTCCTGCTGCAAGTTGCTCTCTTATCAATTCGCTGCTTCTGTCTCTGGATCTCTGTATATATCCGTCCTTCCTCTCTCTGTCTCTGTCTCAATCTTTCTCTCTGTCTCTCCTGCTCTCCTTCGTTCGCGCTAAGCAGAGATCTATAGATCCGCATCTTGCATCTCCCCTTTTGCTTTCCCATTGCCTTTCCCTTCCCTTTATGGCTATCCCTACGCCCCCTCCTTCCTCCTTCCCTCGCTCCCTTCGTCCACGGGAATCGTGCGCCTTCGCCTCTATCTGTATGTCTGTTTGTCTCTCTGTCTGCCTCTCTGTCTCTGTCCCTTGCGATTTGTCTGCACCACAGCCGCAATGTCTGGCGCCAAACGTGCCGTCGTCATGGCAACCGGGCGCAAGGTGCCCTCCCGCGAGTCAACATAATATCGGAACAGCCCCCACTCTCCAATATATACATCGAGGGAGACAAGCCCTGTGCACCACATGCACATATATATACATATATAAAACATAGGAGGGTTAGACATATATATCATAAATTACATATATTGTAAATTATATACACATCATAAATTATATATAAATTATCATTATATATATATCGTATATTAATATGCGTTAGATCACAGTTTCTCAGCGACGCACATGCGCATGCGCACACACACTGTCGCACATACATACACACAGAGGTCGATGCAGTAAGACGGGTGTGGCCAGAATGTTCGCAGTTGGAGTTTATGGTAGAATTAATGTGGCTCATCTTCTTTACAGGCCACAGCCACAGCTAATTTGCATGTATACGTCACGTGCAGTATATATCTCCCTTAATTATTACCAGACAATTTATGTGCGTACGTGTATACATAGATGTTCACCGCAGCTGTAGCTGATGTGAGCAGATATAATTTTAGAAGTGCACCTATACAAATGTACTATCCTGCATGCATACTTGGCGTTACAAAAAATCTTTGCACTCGGGATCACTGGCGCAGTTATATACAGTGCAGTAACCTGTATAAAAAATTCATGGGTGCATTTCATGTATACGTATACAAGTGTCATGAATGCTCGTACTGTAGCAGTGGTTCTCAAAGTATGCTATGTGGATCCAAGCGGCCCGCGAGGATAAGACAAGTGGTCCATGGCGGCGAGTTACGTAATATTCCTGCAATTTGGGCCTTATTATAATTATTATTATTAATATTATTAATATTGTTATTTTTTTTAGATTTGAGTCTATTATTTTTTTATTATTATCTTTTTATTTATTATTATTATTATTATTATTATTATTACTTTATTATTATTATTATTATTATTATTATTATTATTATTATTATTATTATTATTATTATTATTATTATTATTATTATTATTATTATTATTATTATCATTATTATTATCATTATTATCATTATTATTATATTTTTTGCCCCAAGGTACATATGATCCCTTGGGGACTTAAATATTAATTAAAATAATAATAATAATAATAATAATAATAATTATTATTATTATTATTATTATTATTATTATTATTATCATTATTATTATCATTATTATCATTATTATTATATTTTTTTTGCCCCAAGGTACATATGATCCCTTGGGGACTTAAATATTAATTAAAATAATAATGATAATAATTATTATTATTATTATTATTATTATCATTATTATTATCATTATTATCATTATTATATTTTTTTTGCCCCAAGGTACATATGATCCCTTGGGGACTTAAATATTAATTAAAATAATAATAATAATAATTATTATTATTATTATTATTATTATTATTATTATTATTATTATTATTATTATACAAACGATTTTAACGCGAGCAAATTCACGCAGAAATGCGAATCTGAGGCGCGGTTAGTCAGTCGCCATGCAGGTGAAGAGCTGTTAGATATCCAGATGTTTGAAATGAGAAAAACTGAGTTTTGGGGCGTTTTTAAAGGAAGAAATAGAATTGGAGCATCGAATTGGTAGATGATTCCATTTCCTTAATTGGGGAGAGCAACTTGTAATGCACGACAACCCATGACAGTGCTACATCGAGATATGGAGATAAAAGTGGTGGAATGTACGTAGTAGCTGTTATACGATTAAGCGTCATTATGGTACCTAGGATTATTTCAACAATACAATACGATACACAAGAACACAAAACAAAATATACTCTACATATATATTCATGCATACATGCATACATGCATACACACGTACATACATACATACATACATACATACATACATACATACATACATACATACATACATACATACATGCATACACACGTACATACATACATACATACATACATACATACATACATACAAAGAAGCATATACACATGCATGCGTACATGCATGCATACTTACATATACATACATACATACATACATACATACATACATACATACATACATACATACATACATACATACATACATACATACAGATTTACAGATTTACATACATATACATATACATACATACACACATACATACATACGTACATACATACATACATACATACATGTCATACATACATACATACATACATACATACATACATACATACATACATACATACATACATACATACATACATACATACATACATACATACATACATACATACATAGAAAGAAGCATACATACATGCATACATACATACATACATACATACATAGAAAGAAGCATACATACATGCATACATACATACATACATACATGCATACAAGGAAGCATACATACATACATACATACACGCATACATGTAGTCTATATATATTCTTCTATATATGCGTTCTTAATTAACTTTCCTTTGTTCCCGCAGTACACAGCATCCAGTAGGAGCGATCCAGATGCATCATCGCTTGGCCATCATCCCTTCCTCTGGATGGTGGAGGAGACACAGCAGCAGCGGTGTGCGCTGCAGAGGATGAAGGACAGTGATCCCATCGCCACCTTATCTCATCATCGCTGTATACTGCCATGGGAGGCTGATTCATCACTTGGTGCATGGCACCGTCTGCGTGCACGGCATACGACGCCGATCACCCCTCCCCCTCCAGCTGTTGCCGCTTTCAATTAGTGCCTTTATTTACACGTGTGTGTGTGTACATATGTATATATACACTATATATACACAGATATATTGGCATACACAGATTCAATTTATATATATATATATATATGTATGTATATATACATATGAACATTCTGTAAGTTTTCAGAAATCAAGTGCAGAGAAATACGTGTCTTTTGAGAAAAAGAGAAGATTTATGAATTCATCTGTCTATACTTACGTGCATACATTCTTACTTACTAACATATATACAAAATAGATACATAGATACATGCATACATAGAAGCATACATACATATATACATACATACACACATGCATACATGCATACATGCCTGCATTCGTGCATACATACATACATACATACACGCATACATACCTGCATATATGTACATGCATGCATACATACATACATACATACACACATGCATACATACATACATGCCTGCATTCATGCATGCATACATGCATACATACGTGCTTGCATATACATGCATGCATACACACATATGTATAAGCCTGCATGCACGCCTGCATATATATACACATAAATGCATGCATACATATAAACATACATACAGACATACATGCATATATACACAAATATGTACATAGGCCTGCATATATATAGATACATACACTGTGGGAATTGTAGAAGAAAGACTGGGGGTTGAACATTTTATCCGTATTTTGCAAACTGATGTAAAAGAAATTTGAAAGCAGCTGATTTCAAGTTTTTTCAACGCTAACAGTTTTGCAAGTCAGACTCGAATCAAAATCAATTCCTTTGTTGAGAAAATTCAAAAACTCATACTCATACTCAATACTCATACACCATGGAAATTTCTTCTCTTTGTCAGAGACTCAGAGTCAAATAACGCTAAATCACACTAGCACAACTGAGGGGGTTGGAAACGACCCCTCTGTGGTGTGCAATGAAGACTTAACTGTGGGGGTCCAAAGAAAGACTACCCAACACCGAACCCCCACCCCACAGTTTCCACCCTGAATATAGGTTACACACACATACATGAATACGTATACAGTATAATTCTAAACATTATATCTTCTGATTGCAGAGTATTAGAAAATTTTAAAAGGAAGTATCAACTATTTAGAATGCTTTCTCTAAAGTATATTGGTCTAGAAACAACAATCGATAAGAAAAGTGAACCAAAGCTTAGTCTTAACAAGAACATTTTGACCTGGCCTACATTTAAAAACTTAGGCCTATATATTTTGGATTATGCCGACAATTTCTTGAACGTATGCATCTCTCGCCCACTATGCACGCACACAAACCCACGATTGTAAATATATGGGCACACACCATGCAAGGCATCCTAAAGAAATGTGGGAGGAGACCTATAGCAGGACCTTCATATATAAATATATATATACATATATATCTATGTCGTATATATATATATGTATGTATATAAACACGACACGGTACGAGTATTATATTTATGTCTCGATATATTGAAACACTTCACCGAAAATATGTCCATATGGAGATGTTCATGTATGCACGTATACAGCAGACGGACTTGTGTCTCTGCCTGCAGCGCAGTATACGCACGCCGCGGTCGCCAGGCGTGGACTTTGACCAAGTGTGCGATGTGCCACCGTGTATGGGCCGCGAGTATCATATGAATCTAGATAAGCGGCTCCCTCATGTCAAGTGCCCGTCTCGATGGCGGCAATATGCGGCCTAATTGCCACGTACGAAGCGGTGCGGCCAAATGAGATCCATGGCCGCTCACCCATCTATCACTCTACATCACTCCATCATCCAGTATGTGGGCGTGTTTAATATATTCATGCCATCTACTATATATATATATATATATATATATATGCCATATATATATATATATCTACATATAATATATTATAGTCTATCTATAATATATTGAAGCGTTTACGCAATGACATATATATATATATACTTCTATAAGGAATTTAATAAGTATGTATACGGGTATACGTCTAGACAATTTTTCAAGTATAGGCCTATGGCTCACTGTGCGATGTAGGCCTCTACTGTGGCTAGACAACAAATCGTCTGAAGGGATTGAACAGCCACTGCAAGCACTCTGTATAGTGCTTTGTGCTTGGTAGTAACTGCTTCTTTGCCAATAAAACTGTGCGCAGACAAAGTAGCAGGCTGTGCTCCATCTTGTAGTATAGACTGTATATTTGTTTGACAGCACCCTGACAGCATCCAGTATATATATATTCCTCATAGTTTTATATTCCCATCATGTCTGCATGGCTTATCGGTCTTTTATGAGAGTTAATATATATATATGTATGTATATATATATATTTATGTGTATATATGTGTGTGTGTGTGTGGGTGGGAGGAGGACCTATATATATACACCCTGTAATAAGTAACACACACACACACACATATATATATATATATATATATATATATATATATATATATATATATATATATATATATATATATTCACGCTGTCTGTGTCTCTGCTTGCTTGCATGTCTGGTTCCTTCATGAATGAACGTCTGCGCATGCGTGCCGTTGAAGTACCGGATTCGTGGAAAGGGTTTAATGTATGCGTGGAAGCGACCAATCCTGCGGGTGTCGGAGGTTTCAAAAACACTTTCGGCCAATGACTGAGCGCGATTACTAATCCGTCATGTTTAATGCATGAGCTGTTGTGACGGTGACCTGTGGAACAAAGGCGGCTGATTATGGAAACGGCTTCGGCGGAAACCCCCGTTGAAAGCTTCTGAATCGAACGACGCCTCGAGTTTAACGAGAAACGACGGTTGAGTGTCATGGAGGGATGATCGCATTGCACAGGGATGACTGGATAGACTGATGGGTGAATTGGCCAACGCGTGGATAGATTGATGGATGTATTAGTATTGGATGGATGGATTGATGATCTGGAACTCTGGATAATGATCGGATATCTGTAGAGGTGAATGCGCCAAAGGACGAAAAAGCATGCAAGCACCACATACAGTCGGACTTGATTGACTTATTATCCTCGTGTACATGTTCGCTCGATTGTTATTGCAATAGTAATCGTAGGTACACGCCTCTTCAAGAGAGAGACTATATCGCATGCATGCAGTCTATATAGACTCTCACAGCCTAACAGCGCGATAATGGCTTTCAAGCGATTACTGAAAAGAGGTCAAGAAAGGCATTACAAGAAATACCTCATGTTGTAGGGTGCTATAGTCTAATCTAAACTAATCCAGCGATGTCTTTAACGACCTAATCATGATACTTCACTAGGCATTAATCGTATAGTCGCTTCAATTGAAATTGTAGTCCAGAATCATAAACCGTGAGAAGCACAGTCGAAATACAAATGACAGACATTAACTTATTCAATGCTTTTTCAAGTATCTTTGTCATCGTGAATAGTAGTTGGTTAATTGTGCATCTTCCCAGTATGAGAATTGTAGAAACAAGACTGGGGGGGGGTTAGACTTTGATTTCATGTGGAGTTGAGGTTGCAATGAAGACTTTACTATGGGGTCCTAAGAAAGACGGGGGGTTGAACCCCCCCAACCCCCCGACAATTCTCACCCTGCATCTTCCTCGCCTGAATTCGACTTGTTCCTTTCCAAGTGCTCTCTCCATGCACATATATATTGCTTCATTCTGTTTTGTATTATTCTGCCGAAAACTATAGGGTGAAAAATGCGGAGAGGGTTAAGGGTTGATTTATTTGATCGGAACCATTCAGCTACTTTTTCCAGTTCAGTGTTTGTGTGATTAATCAGTTCTTCAATTGAGGAGTGAGAGTTAAATACGTATAAATAATATCATATTATGATATCACATGTATGTGTAATACTGTACTTTTATGAGTCACTCTGAGTCGTTTTCAGTGTATGACTATGAGTGGCAGACAGGGTACGGGTGTGGATGGGAGGAGACGGGAGGGGTGTGCGTCCAATTTTTTAAGCCTTGCGGCGCCCCTGGACCTATATATAGTCCTAGGCAAGGAAGAGTGCTTGTAAGTATAGTTTGTAAATGGAATTGACAATCCGAACCGGTGTAAAGACTTCAGACTATCCCCATTTCAAGTTACCCCCTCCCTCCGGTAATCTGAAATCGATTTCACATTACCCTCGGGGGTAGCCTGAACGCGATTTCAAGTTACCTCTGCGCTGTTCACATTACCCCCTGTCTGATTTAGCTAACATGATTAATTATTATGCTTACAAGTCATGATATGTTTATTGAATAAAACACATGAAACATACAAGATTGAAAGCTAGTCTCAATATTTGAAAAAAAATAAACAAGTCACAGAAATTGTAATTGTATTAAAACCACTCATACACTAGTTCAACCTGCCTGACATATTAAATACAAACATAAGACATACCAAAGTTTCAACCTATATAATTGATGTAATTGTGATCTACAGAGAAAGATAGCTTGTTGTACATTATGTACTATAGGGGTAATGAGAATTTAATGATAAATGTTAACAATTATTATTATTATTATTAGATAGTCAAAGAACGGGCCCCATTAATTTGAGGGGGTAATCTGAAATCGTAGGGGGTAATCTGAAATCGATTTCAAGTAACCCCCGGGGGTAACTTGAAATCGATTTCAGATTACCCCCCGGTAATTTGATGATGATAATACTTAATAATAATAAATATATGAAAATAACTATCTGAATGGAGAAGGAAGACAGACAAACCTTCCTGTTGCTTTACTTCAGCCTATAGTATATATGAGACCAGAGTGGAAGACAGACAGACAAACAGGAACTCTGAGAGAAATAAGACGGAGGCGGAAAGAGCAAAGAAACGTAAGGAGGACAAACACAGAGGGAGTGGAAGACAACGAGAAACAGACAGACACAGACAGACTGCAGACACAGACAGACACAGACAGAGAGCGGCAGAGAGAGAGAGCCAGAGAGAGAGAGAGAGAGAGAGAGAGAGAGAGAGAGAGAGAGAGAGAGAGAGAGAGAGAGAGAGAGAGAGAGAGAGAGAGAGATATATATATATATATATATATATATATATATATATATATATATATGTATATATATATATAGAGAGAGACATACAGACAGACAGACAGACAGACAGACAGAGACAGACAGAGAGACAGAGAGAAGCAGAGGCGACACAAAAGAAAACGAACCTCTGCAGGGATATGCACGATCGCTTCAAGAGAAAGAACCGACAAAGAGCCCGGGTTCAGAAATAACCGGACGTACATATAGGGACACAGGGACAAATATTTACATATTTTAATTTACACTCCGCCGAGGGGCGCATAGGAAAATTTACCACAGTCAACATTACGACTCATGATTTCATCCGTCTGTAACAGAGAGTTTACTGGAAAAACATTCCAAATGTAGCCTAACGCAAATAGAGACTATTACGCATTTCATACAAATGACAAAATGCATATAGTTACACTCTTCATGACCGTGGTATATCGAGGTTTGAAAGACGACTTCAGTAACCAAACAGATACATAGGCCCTGTATACATAGACGATTTCTAGCCCTTGTATATATATCTTGCGTTGGTACTCATGTATACTGACACATGAGGGATGGAGGACTGAGATGCTAACGGTGGCTTGTATTCCATTCATGACAGTCACGTAATCGGGATATGCGTGGTAGAGCTGCATGCAAGGAAGTCACCCAAAATAAATAAATAATTTGTCATCGTATACGTGCACCCATCTCATAGGTCACCTCTACAGGGAACAGCAGGCCTATACACACTCGGCAGGCACTCCTATACAACCCCACCGAGGTCCCACCGTTGCAAAGTATGCGACGGGTGTTGTGTTCTACTGCATGGTCTTATATATATACCGTGGTCTAGAACCATCGAGGTGCAGCAGCATAATTCTGAACTTGAAGCCAATTTTACCGGTTGTTTGCCGTCCGCAGTGAATGCGTCTCACACCTTGATGCAACTGGAGGCAAGTGCATGGCATGAACTCTGAAGTCTACATTATACGACGTATATTTGCTTATCATCTGCTATGGCAAATATTGAAGAGTCTTCTTAGGAACGATAGGCTGCGACGAAGGATAAGTCTCACGCACAACACTCCGCTCGATTTAATTTAGACCTCGGAACAAAGGAATCTGATATACGCCGCGTAACGAGTAAGATAATCGGGGCAATAGTTCAGCAATACGAAATGCCAAAGCATGCAGCACGACTACAGTTGTAGAAATTTTATCGTCATTGACACACCAAAGGCACTGAAGAAAATGTCTTTATAATTAGGTTACGCCGAAATTTAGAATTCCATAATTTCCAAAATTCTGATGGACATGTATTTAGAAAGTGTTCATGTATACAGTTCATCGTTATGACGACTTACAAAATCCATATATGTTATTTCTCTATTATTGCTAAGTTATAGTTGAACACCTTATGCGTTACAACTTGCCCGTCATGCAGTGACAGATGTCATAGGCTTGCCAAAAATGGTGTTGTCCTTAAGACGATATCAAGTTCATCATTCCAAAATGGCTTCAAAGATTGCGTTGGTAGAATCTAACAACTGAGCTAAGGAAAGCATTATACAGCATGCAGCAGGACCAACAAAGTTATAAACGTTTCCAATGTCTTGCAAGTGAATGCGCCGCCCTTTTCCTTTTTTCAGGCTTGGAACTGGCACCACCCGACTACAGCATGTAATCGATTATAATACAGTCGATTGCATGGCATACTTTGATTCATAATTTAGATCGACGTGTGTAAACATTTTTGACAAAAATCATATTAATGGAACTAGTCGAAATCGAAATCATTCTATCGTCGGCTATAAAGCATAAAAGTTATCAAACCACTGTAATTAATCGAAGATAAATTTCCGATTTCAAGTTGAAGTTTGGGCGAATGTGAAAGAAGCTGTGTCATATCCATAGCATGTACATAAGCCGCGAATGGATTCTGTATAAGTTGATCAATTTCATGTAGCAGTAAATTAAATGATATATCATAATGAAATTACTAGGCAAATAAAAGTAAATAAGTATATATCCGTGTAAATAAATGTTCGAGATCAGTTTCAATTTCTGTATATATATATATATATATATATATATATATATATATATATATATATATATATATATATATATGTATCTGCAATATTATGCATGAGACACACCAGGAAACCCAGTATCTTCATATCACTCCCTTCCTTAAATCACGCCACTGGCTGAAAATCCCTGATCACATCCACTTCAAAGTCCTATCCGCCCTATCGGTAATCTACAACACCCTATATACTACAATACTCCCAACCACATGTGGTACCTTCGAGAACTCTTCACCATGCACCTAGCCATCCCGCTCTACCCAACCCCCTTCAACCTCACTCTTTCCCATCAGTCACTATACTCGCCTCAAGTTCTCCAACCGATCCATGCCATATCCCACACTGCACCTCGACTCTGGAACGAACTTCCCTCTGAATTCCGAATATTCTCAGTTCCTCCATGCACCAATACCGCCACTCACTCGCGGTCATCTGCCTCAGGCTCATCTAATTGTCACTCCACAGGCTTTCCAGTCCAAATTGGTCTAACCTCTTCAAGAATTCATGTATATATATATATATATATATATATATATATATATATATATATATATATATATACCCTATAGTACAACGAAACCCGCCTTAGCAGCCGCTTTGCCTTTTCTCTCTCTCTCTCTCTCGCTCTCTGTCTGTCTGTCTGTCTCTGTCTCTGTCTCTGTCTCTGTCTCTCTCTCATCTCTCTCTCTCTCTCTCTCTCTCTCTCTCTCTCTCTCTCTCTCTCTCTCTCTCTCTCTCTCTCTCTCTCTCTCTCTCTCTCTCTCTCTCTCTCTCTCTCTCTCTCTCACTCACTCACTTTCTCTCTCTATCTGGTCTCTCTGTCAACCGAACTCGGACGTCCACTGAACATCGATCTCTGGTATACGACACAGCGCTCGTGAATAAGCTGGTGCCCTGCACTTAGCCTTAGAGTAGCGCTTTAGAAATTTGGAGTTCATGATTACGATTAAATGTGAAGAGATCATGCATGACAGACCATAAACACAATTTTTCATTATGCGATGTGATCTTGACTGAGCATTCAACTTTTACAGTGCTATACATTCGTCATTATTTGTGAATATCCCAGATTTAACCAGTTAATTCTAACAAATTGAAATGTATTCTGCATCATTAATGTGCATTTATGGTTCACTTTGCGGAAGACGCGTTCGCGTATTCATGCGTACAAGCCGTACATGCAAAACTGGGCTTGGCCTGTTTATGGTTTCAGCTTAAATTGAGCGTTTAACTCATTATTACCAAAGCCAATGCCGCCAGTGTTTCTGTAACAGCTGCCATGGATGCCATATAAGCTAATATGCTCCACTTTAAGGCCACCATTTGTTATATATCATGACCTCTTTGTCATATTCAATAAACGTAATTGCAATCGACATAGAGGCGCATCCGCTGCAGAGCTCTCTTTTGGGAAAATCCGCCCACAGCTTGTGCCAGTTTGGACTCGAGGGCCTTCGTAAACGTATTCTATACCAAGAATGATAACAATCAACTTAATTGAATAGGCTATAGGTCATGGCAACAGGCATATACATCAGTTGCACAGTTAGCTGTATTGTCTTGTATGAAATCATATCAATACTGTGGTTATAGGTATACATAAATGAAGATATGAACGTCAAGTTAGTAAAGTAAAAATGTGTATAGCAGAGTATAAATTAATCCTACAGATATATATGTACCGAATAGGTTAGCCAGGCTATCGTTGCCACAGAAGGACATAGCATCTCCTTTCTGGATCGCATGCATTTCCTCTGTGAAACTGAAACTGAATCATGATATTTGTCTGGTAGAGTTTTAAACGTATAAAGTATACCGGTGTAGCGATTTCAGATTACCCCCATTTCACATTACCCCCCGGTAACTTGAAATCGCGTTCAGATTACCGGGGGGTAATCTGAAATCGATTTCAAGTTACCCCCGGGGGTAACTTGAAATCGATTTCATATTACCCCCTACGATTTCAGATTACCCCCTCAAATTAGTGAGGCCCATTTTCGATTATCTTATATAATACTAATGATTATTGCCAATATTTATCGCTGAACTCTCATTATCCACTTATATCATTATGTACGATAAGTTATCTCTCTTTCTCTCTGCCTCAGCTACGTAAAACTAATGAAATGGAGCAGCTGACACGCATATATAGTACTGTAGTTGTCTGGCTGGCTGGGTTTACTGGTCAATGCTTACAATCAGTGCGTCAGCCGTGGGAAACATTAATATTCTCAGTCGTTCGAAACAGCTCGGTGGTATAGTTAGCATTTTATCTTATGTGAACATGGCAGGGGTAACTTGAAATCGCGTTCAGATTACCGGGGGGTAATCTGAAATCGCGTTCAGGTTACCGGGGGGTAATCTGAAATCGCGTTCAGATTACCGGGGGGTAATCTGAAATCGATTTCAGATTACCCCCGGGGGTAATGTGAACAGCGCAGGGGTAACTTGAAATCGCGTTCAGGTTACCCCCGGGGGTAGTCTGAAATCGATTTCAGATTACCGGGGGGTAACTTGAAAGAGGGGGTAACCTGAAGTCTTTACACCGGCGTCTTATTCTGTATGTTCTTGGGGCCATCGATTGACCTATGACTTCTTAGATTTATCTAACTAAAATAAAAGATAAACCTTATAATTGATGTCAATCACCTTACTTATTTTATTGGCATAAATGGCACAAGAAACAAGGTATACAGAACATCATTTATAGTACGGCAACGGACCTGTATTGGGACACGGTATGTTACCGTATGTAGCCGAATGGTTAGAGCGCTGGCCTGACAACACAGTGAGTTCGGGTTCAAACCTCCCTGCAGCTGAGATGGTTACTGTGTAGGGACCTTGAGCAGGTCTTTCACTCACAATTGCTCACCGATATCAATTGATGCTTGGTCATCAGATAGTGGCGCTTAATAAATGCGTAATTATAAAACCAGTAACATTAGTGGTAATGGTAATAGTAATTTATATAGCGCTACTTCAAGAGAGACTCTTGAAAGGCGCTAGTGGTATAATGCTCATGCTATGTATACATACTAATACTCATATTAATACAATACCAATACTAATATTAATACAATACCAATACTAATATTAATACAATACCAATACTAATATTAATACAATACCAAAATTAATACTAACACTAGTACTAGTATACTAATACTGATACTGATAGTAAGACTAGTAGTAATACTAGTATACTAATACTAATACAATACTGATGTATACTGTCAGTATAATACAATATTAATACAATACTGATACTGTCAGTATCAGTATTGTATTAGTACTAGTATTACTATCAGTAATACACGTACTATAATACTAATACTGATGCTTATACTGATACTGATAGTAATGCTAGTACTAAGTATGCTAGTACTAAGTACTGTTGTCATGTATACTTTTAACGCTATATCGCAAGAAACAAGTCAGAGGCGCTCAAACCGTTGAACATTAAAATTTCATTGCAATGCATAATATAACTGTGTACTTTTTAAGCCCTAAGGTGCATATTATCCCTCGGTGACCTAAATACTATATATAATTAAAAGAGAGAAAAACATCTGGAACGGCCATAGACGGTGCTGAGAATATAATATTATTCACTTCCTTCCTTTAGGATGTGACAAAATGATAACTCAGAATGTGATCGTTGTTAAAACTATAGATATACAATGAAAGCCATTCGCGTTGATGACTCCAAAGATCAGGATAATGACATCAAGGATCATCTAATTAGAGAATTGATAAGAGAACACTGATGACAATTAGCTGCATATTACTAATTACTGTGTGATGCATGTGATAGGCCTACAGATCAGTAACGTGCTTTTGTGTCGATATCAGTTTACAATTTATCTATGGTATTGTTTGTTCTAATTATATCCAAGGACTTTTAGTTCTCTTATTTCTTAGTTTATAATTTCTGTATCCTCGTGATGCTGATTACGACGACGAATAATAACTTGCATTATTATAATCATTATCATGATAAGTAATTTCATGATCATGATCACCATCAGTGACTCGGCGAGGGTCTTTAAGGGAAATTTATCCAGATTAACTTTGCAGAAGCTTTGACCTCTGTAACCCTTGTCAGCAGTATCAGAGTCATCAGCCATACTGTTCCATCTTCAGAAAACAATTTTCACTTTGATTTAAAATAAATACACAGTATTTCACTAGACATGTATGTTGTATGTTCATTTGAAATTTGATCTGCAACTTCTCCGACAGCACACTGATCAATGGCTACCGAATACCATCACTATCTACTGCCACGTTCTACAATGAATAAGTAGTTTCTAGTGTCTAAAGACATCTTATCAATCAATCAACTAAGCATTTATATAGCGCCCCTTCAAGGCAACTACTCAGAGGCGCTCCCATGCAGCCCGACAGTCTTTAGAGCAGAGAAGAAAGTGGTGGACGAGTCTCGAGGAAGAAACTTGTGGCTGCTATGATCGTTGACGTCGCCCTTCTCCTTTAATCTGACTTGGGACTGGCACTACCACTGTTCGGGCAGTGGCAGAGTACACTTTTGACGACATGCAATTAGTTCTTCCACCGCTGATCGACTGCTGGAGATCTCAACAGTCCTGGTTTAGATGAGCTGTCGTCGAGTTCTGAGTTTTATGACGTGCTGATGTCATAGAGAACTCAGCTATAATGAGTACACTGAGTGTACACTGTTCGTGGGAAGATGAGACGGAAAAGGAGAGGACTGCTCACCCGCCTTCATATGCTGCGGCTTAGAAAATGAAGTCGCTAACACTTCATGGCTGCCTCAAGGCGACAGCTTGAGGGACTGATCTCTTTCGTCTTCTCTTCTTCGTCTTCGTCTTCGTCTTCTCCCTCTCCCTCTCCCTCTCCCTCTCCCTCTCCCTCTCCCTCTCCCTCTCCCTCTCCCTCTCCCTCTCCCTCTCCCTCTCCCTCTCCCTCTCCCTCTCCCTCTCCTTCTCCGTCTCCGTCTCCCTGTTCCTGTTCCTGTTCCTCTCCCTCTCCCTCTCCCTCTCCTTCTCCCTCTCCCTCTCCCTCTCCCTCTCCCTCTCCCTCTCCCTCTCCCTCTCCCTCTCCCTCTCCCTCTCCCTCTCCCTCTCCCTCTCCCTCTCCATCTTCCTCTTCCTCTCCCTCTCCCTCTTCCTCTTCCTCTCCCTCTCCCTCTCCCTCTCCCTCTTCCTCTCCCTCTCCCTCTCCCTCTCCCTCTCCCTCTCCCTCTCCCTCTCCCTCTCCCTCTCCCTCTCCCTCTCCCTCTCCCTCTCCCTCTCCCTCTCCTCCACTCCTCCTCGTCCTCGTCCTCTTCCCCTTCCCCTTCCCCTTCCCCTACATCAGAGAAATCTTAGTCGATGAAACAGGGTGCATTTCCGATCACTACCGCGATAACTGTCGATACAGTGGTTGTACACAAGGTAGGAATTAACAGGGGTAGGGGAGTTCAACCCCAAGTCTTTATTAGGACCCCCAGTTAAGTCTTCATTGCACACCCCGGGGGTCGTTTCCAACCCCCTCCCCAGTTGTGCTAGTGTGATTTAGCATTTTTTACTCTGAGTCTCTGACAAAGAGAAGACACTTCTACGGTGTATCACGTTTGCAGTTTTGAGTTTTCTCAACAAAGGAATTGATTTTGATTCGAATCTGACTTGCAAAACTGCTAGCGTTGAAATCAGCTGCTTTCAAATTTCGTTGACATCAGTTTGCAAAATACGGATAAAATGTTACCCCACTCCCAGTCCTTTTTCTGCAATTCCCACACTGGTTGTACTTGTACCCCCTCTTTACGTTTCGCGATTTAATAAGATTTCTTTCAAAGACTCGGAGCAGGACCTTTGCAGCTCATCACAGTTCATAGCGTCGGCTCCTACGACTGAGTCATTCGCAGAGCAGATGAAAGGAACACTCGCTGTCATCGAGACATTCAGTGATGTTGCGCCATTCAATTGCTGTTTTTGTCGACCACCAAAGCCTACCATCACCAAGGTTTTATCAGCGGAAGCTTTCAGTGCCAAGCGCTTGCGGCGTCCACTCGAGCGTCAAAGAATATGAACGCTTTGCTTTTAGACAGTCATATCGCAACGACAGTAAACTGGTTGACTCTTCGGGTTACGCGGGACTATACTTCCGTTAACAGTGGCATCTGGAACTGAGAAAAATGATAGTTGACGAATCTCAAATCACGTTGCTGTGATGAATAGATAGATATATTGTGGGGCGTGGTGGCTCATTGGCAGGGATCCCGTCCTAAGCAAAAAAAGAACCGGAACGCCGGCGTCAGACGCCATGTTAATCTAGGAATATTCCTGTGAATCCTGTCTAAAAACTGCAGGTCATCAAAAAAAGAACCGGAACGCCGTTCCGGTGCGTTCCGGTCCCAACCGATCCCTGCTCATTGGTCAGTTCGGCGCCTTGTGACCTGAGGGTTGCAGGTTCGAATCCCACTCTATATAGCCGCTGCGTACGGACCTTGGGCAAGTCCTTCACTCGCAATTGCTCGTGGCGCTTCGGCGTGAAAATTCCGGCACAGTATCAAATGCTGTAGTCGGGAGCGCCTCTGAGTAGTAGTTGACTTCGAGAGGCGCTATAGAAATATCCGAAATAAATGAAAAATAAAATGTTCCTTGTTTTCAAAAGTTTCTGGGATAAGAATTGCCATCCTAAAGCGGTCTCATTGACTGCGTCCGGTTTTCCCGATCCCGTGTAGTTTGATGCTTTATTCACTTTCTTGTTATTTCCCGTTACATTTCAAGATATTTATTACATTGCAACTTCCATACAAAGTAGAACATCATCGACAAATTTTATTCCTAAGTTACAAATAGAATCTCGTCCTGATAGTTTTAAAGTAGATTCAGACTAGCTAAACCATTGATGAACATGCTTTCTGATTTATGCGAGCACACTTTTGGAATGAATGCTCAGTTGGTGTTGTTCGTATAAATATTAACCTTGTCTGTATGCTTCTTTGAGAGTATACTGAATTCGATATATACCGTGGTTATGCTGACCTCACCCAGTCGGTGGTGTTTAGTTCCACCCGCTCAGCCTGGTCCCCATGCAGTCTCATTTGGACTTCCACAGACATGGGCGTCCGCAGAAATATTTTTAGGGGGGCGCAAAAAAATTTTAGGGGGAGGAAATTTTTGGGGAAGGGCGGCAAAATGACGCTTTTGCATGTAAAAATTTGCATAGAAAAAATTAAAATAAATGATCATTGACTTAACCTAAATAATTAAGTGTTTCTTCGCATTGAAAATCTTGTTGCGACTGTTGTAATAATCATAATAATTCAAAACTTTTTTATTTTTATAAAATATTTGCAAAATCCAGGGGGGCGCAAATGCGCCCCCTTGCGCCCCCCTCCGGACGCCCATGGCCACAGAGTTCCATCCACGGTCCTCTGCTTTAAATCCTTTACACTGCAGACCCAAACCACGTTCTTTCTTCCCTGGGAGTTGCTGCTCACCAGTTAACTGGCGACACTTAGGCATAATGAGTTTTTTTAATGACAAAACTGCAGAGTCATTCTCCTTAGGTAAGAAATTGATTGAGACAATGAGACATCCGAGAACCTTTGTGCATGGATGTCATCGAACCGCCTCTGCCTCAAACCCGAAAATCTCTACTGATCTGGCTTGGTATATAATAGCCGTCGACAGCTTCAAAAGGTGGAGAAGCATAATTATGTTTCAGCTTCGCTTTCCAAATGCCTCCTTTTCTACTTCGGTGCGTGACTTGAGTATTACACTCGACCAGGAAGTGACCTTCTCTGAGCATGTGAAGATAATATGTCGCACACGCTTCTATCACCTGCGCCTGCAGTTTCACTATTGTAATAGTATACCTTAAAATATCTGGTATAACATGAACCAGTGGCGGCGATCTTGTTTGAGAGGTGGGGGGGACATTTGGGAACTGATTTGGTCAAAAAAGAGTTTTGAACTGATCTGGTCGAAAAAGAGGTCGAAAAAATACCTGAGTACGACAAAATCTGATGACCTTTTTTTGGTATTTTTCAAAATTTGGGGGTCCGATGTATGGCGTGTCCCCCCACCCTTAAAGGTGGGGGTCTTGTCCCCCTCGATCCCCCCCGGGATCGCCGCCCATG
>OY744610.1:48475558-48641558 GCA_963556255.1 Allolobophora icterica
CCCCTAGTTTTTCTTACGACCCCAAGTTAAGTCTTCATTACAGTTACGCACCCCGGGGTCGTTTCCAACCCCCTCAGTTGTGCTAGTGTGATTTAGCATTATTTGACTCGAGTCTCTGACAAAGAGAAGAAATTTCCATCGTGTATGATGTATGCATTTTTGAATTTTCTCAACAAAGTAATTGATTTTGAATCGAGTCTGACCTGCAGAACTGCTTGCGTTGAAATCAGCTGCTTTCAAATTTCGTTGACAACAGTTTGCAAAATGCGGATAAAATGTTCGACCCCCTCCCCCTCAATATTTTTCTACAATTCCCACACTGGTCTGACTTTGTGATCATCGACGGAGAAACACTTGGACAAGTACCGTAGATCAAGGCAGTCGGATAGTAATGGTCACAGTCAGGCTGTAATCTAGTCCCCCTCTTGTCGGGGGGGAAACAAGTTTCCTGGGGGGGGATTTTCCACCCCAACACGTGTCTACATTACAATATTGCTCGCCTCTGGGGGGGAAACATCAATCCTGGGGGGGGAAATTTACCCCCCCCAAAGACGTCTAGATTACACACTGGGTCACAGTTACCTTCCCACAATTGATCCGGGTTCGACTCCTGGCTGACGCAACCTTTACAAAACGTGGATGGCAAATTAGTGTTGAGTCAAAAATGTTAAAAGCTCAGCAAAAAACAATTTTGCTTTGGAGAACGGTTGACTTTTGCTTGGAGTTTAAAAAAAAAGTATGTTTCCGCCCAGGCTCGAACTGGGGACCTTTCGCGTGTGAGGCGAACGTGATAACCACTACACTACGGAAACCCACACATTTAGCTTTCTCGAACATTACCTAATATAAGGTGATGGATAGGGCAAATAGATTTCTTTGCAGTGCAGTATAGAAAAATAACGCATACGCGAAAAAAACCAGCTTTGAGACATAGACCTTCTAACCATAGGCCTACAGGCCTACAGATTGTGTTAATGCTCTGCGCAGTGTTTAATCTAGACGTCTTTTGGGGGGAAATTCCCCCCCCCCAGGATTGAAGTTTCCCCCCTGAGCTCAGCAATATTGTAAGGCAGAGACCTTTTGGGGGAAATTCCCCCCCCGATAAACCTTGTCCCCCCCCCCAGAACAGGGGGACTAGATTAAGCACTGGCTCTGCGGTTGGCTACCATTTTCGCGTGAAGAATGGACTCGCTTAGCTCCGTGGCCAATTGGTAAGGCATTTGAAACTTAAATTACAGATCCAGGCTTCAAATCCCATTGACCTAAGAAATTTAGTCGAAATTTTGTCTTTCGGTAGACTAAAAATGGCCCACTATATATAAACCTTTAAAACTATTGTACGATGTCCAAACACAAATAGTGATCAAACCGATTCGAGTACGAAATTAGGCCTAATAATGCGATATAAAGAAAAATGCTGCAATAGGATAGTAAGAAGTAGGCTAATTAAAAGCCAATATAGCCTACTGAACATTCGATGGCCTACGTCACACTCTTCATAACGCCATTTTATTTGTCACTGATGAAACTCAGCAACTGTCGAGCAGAGTGGCGCAGTGGAAGCGTGCTGGGCCCATAACCCAGAGGTCCGTGGATCGAAACCACGCTCTGCTAAATTATTTTTGATCGTGTTCTAAAAGAACACGACTTTACGATCTTTAAGAACACGACTTTACGATCATTGACGGATTCTACTGCGATTGGCCACAAAGCTATCCTTTCGTCCGGTAGGCCTACCGTGTGTTCAGAGGATAGGCCTACCTATTTATAAAAGTTATATAGCGCCCCTTTAAGAAATCTACTCAGAGACGCCCCCGACCTAGGCCCGATCAAATCAAACCATATTGCAGCAAGCAAATTTAAACCGTGATATATGGGGAGGTGGTTCATAGGGGATCATTGTGATTGCTTAGGCCTACAGCTTGGCTTTCGGTCTTCGAAAATGCTTAGGCTTAGCTACCTATGGCCTATTCTAGCTTCCATTTTTAAAGCTTTCATGGTAGTTTATGTCACTAAACAACCGCAACAAAACTAAGCCATTTCGTGTGTATACAGCCTATACTGTGAACGTAAATCTCAATAATGCCAAACCATAGCCTACTCTGTCACTATATGCTAAATAGTACAATAGTAGGCCTACATTGAAAAATCCGTCTGTCTTTCTTTTCGTATAGGCTTATTAATGACCAGGGGCGTATATATCCCCCCTAAGTCATTGGAGCAACGTCCCTTCCCCCTCTTCTTCCCCCTTCTCGTTCCTCCCCCCTAAAATGGTGGAACACACACTGACAAATCTCCCCCCCCCTATTTCTTGGATGGAGCATTTGCTCCAAGGTTTCTATGGTGTAGACGCCTCTGTTAATGACGATGAACAACGTCACAGCCTACACGAAGGTATTTCTATTATCAGTTATCAGTTATCAGCATCCGTCAAGCAGAGTGGCGCAGTGGAAGCGTGCTGGGCCCATAACCCAGAGGTCCGAGGATCGAAACCACGCTCTGCTAAAATTTTTCGATCGACTTTTTAGAAAACGTATGATTTCGCGCTATTTGAGGGTTTAAGGGTTTTTGGAAACAACACTCTCGTTTGCTTCCTTCTTTTGAAGTTCTCCATTGAAATGTTGATGGCGCATATAAACCATGTTATAGGCCAGCAACTGTTAACGGTTTGTTTGCTGTTCAGATTTACATGTAGAGACCATGTTTCCATCTTTGCAATGGGCCTGTGGCGCAATGGATAACGCGTCTGACTACGGATCAGAAGATTCCAGGTTCGACTCCTGGCAGGCTCGAATTATTTTAGACCGGTTTAGCTATAATATCCAACACAGGAGTTGAAACTTCTGTCAATGCCAAGAGGTTCGAGCATGATGTTATTCTTGACATTGTGGTTATTTATTTACATTCCCAGCAGTTTCCATTGAACTAAATTTAAAGAAGGCAGGGTCTAGGCCTACCAGTGAATATAATTATGATTGTTGAAACGTAATTTGTCAGTTCAAATCATTTAGTCCGCTGTTGGATTTGGATATCATCCTATATTCTAGTTCTTAGGTTTCTAGGGGGTCACTATACAGTGTTTAATCTAGACGTCTTGGGGGGGAAATTTCCCCCAGGATTGAAGTCCCCCCCAGAGCTCAGCAATATTGTAAGGCGGAGACCTTTTTGGGGGGAAATTCCCCCCACAAGAAACCTTGTTTCCCCCCCCCCCAGAACAGGGGGACTTGATTAAACACTGGTCACTATAGCAGGCCTATGAGTCCACGCTACTCCACGGTCTACCTAAAGACAATTGTCAATTTACTGAGGACCTATAGGGCAGCTAAAGAACACTATAAAGAAAGAGTATACGCCTAAGAATTGAAACATGCAAATGACAACCGCAGCGTTAACTTTTGTCAGGGTGTTCATTCATATATTAATTAATTATTTATTACAGTTTATGTAACGTCAAATTTATTATAGGCCTACAGGTGGTTTATAACTGGCCCCTTAGACTTTATTAGGGATTGTTCGATGATCAGAATCGTATCGGTTTCCGTAGTGTAGTGGTTATCACGTTCGCCTCACACGCGAAAGGTCCCCAGTTCGAGCCTGGGCGGAAACATAATTTTTTTATTAACCTCCAACCATGAAAAGTACGATGCAAATAGCATTTTCTGTACTGATATTTACACTGCACCTCTAAATTCATTTTATGTGATCAACATTTTGCAAAAATGTGCGTGAGCCGGGAGTCAAACCCGGATCAATTGCTTAGAAGGCAACCATGCTAGCGTTATAGGCCCTACCACTTACGCTGACTTTTAACCAGTGTGCGTGATCTGAATTGCGTTTTGCTTTTAACGGTAAAGAAACAACCCAGCCGTGTAAGACTATCGCTGTCGACGATTCTTATACTTTGATAACTCCTTTAAATTCATTTTACGTGATCAACATTTTAACTATTTCAACGATTTCAACGATTTAAACTATTTTAGAAGACTGTCTTGAGTACCGGTGTATAATTTTCGTTGAGTATTGGGGATGATTGTCGCGCGTTTAGGTAAAGAACTAAGGCGCTTTTTAGAAAACTGGTAATTTTATGCCCATTTACACAAAATGATTTAGATAGCAGAGTGGCGCAGTGGAAGCGTGCTGGGCCCATAACCCAGAGGTCCGTGGATCGAAACCACGCTCTGCTAAACTGTTTTGTCATCACGTTTCGTCTGGAGGGGGAGATTTGACCAAGAGATCTCTGACTCGCAAGTTGCTTCGCACAGAGTTGTTGTACATGATACGTAATTCAGACAAAATTACAAGTAGGGTAAGGTGGGGCAAAACGCCCCCTTTAAGGGTTTTTGCTAATTTACACCGTGAGTAATAGCATTTTAAGCATGAAATTATTGTAGGGTCTAGTACTGAATGTCCCCAATAAAGTATAATTGTGTTCGATAAAATTCCGAAAAGAATGCCATAGAAAATAATTGAATACAAAATGCTTCAAAGGGGGCGTTTTGCCCCGCACTTGGGGCAAAACGCCCCCAGGGGGGCGTTTTGCCCCATTAGCAATTTCGAAAAATCTCTGTGACCTTTAAAGCGTAAATGCACTAATTATTGTACTCTTTAAAGATATACATTAGTCTACTTGCCTTTAAGGGTTATTGTAATATAGTTTTCGTAAAATTTTTGATTACCTTTCCATACCTTTTTACGCAATAAAGAACAATTGTTTAATATATATAGGCCGGCTTTAAATGACAATGAACTATACCACAGGGTTATCGTTTTAGACACTGAAAAGTCGAAGCACGTCATCATCTGTTTTTATACAACACAAACAATTAGAAGTTAAGATTTATGGAAATTATTAAGCCTACGCTCAGTGTGTTGTCTAGAGCAACAGTGAGTGTTAGAACTCATTAAGTTGGCTTAACTTTGAATAAATGTCAACTCAAATCAATCTACACTGCCGACCTGGGGTCCTTGCTGGCGGCTGGGTCAGTTCTTAGATAGTCCTATGCTGGCGACCTGCAGGCCTATATACCCTGCCTATATACCCTGTGGGGCAAAACGCCCCCTGTACGGGGCGTTTTGCCCCGCTTGGGGCTACCTTGTGAGAATGCCTATATCATACAAAAACGTAATATAAAAGCCCCATTTACTATGCATTATAATTCGACATACCGTATACTTTTAAACTATATTTGTACTTTTGGATATGCCTAGCATTTTGCATCATTTAATGATACAGAATTGGCAGCAAACCCTTACAAGGAAACACGAAAAAATCAATTTTATTGAATAAAAATTAAGCAAACCATCAAAAAGACAAACTGACTGACAATTATCGAAATAGGATACAACTAATAGACCCCAGAACAGTCAGGTAGCGATCACCTAGCATAGGGGAGACAGGATGGGGTGGGGCGTTTTGCCCCACCTTACCCTACGTCTCAAACCAGTAGGAGTTACTAGCTTACGAAGCCGACGAGGTTTCCGTAGTGTAGTGGTTATCACGTTCGCCTCACACGCGAAAGGTCCCCAGTTCGAGCCTGGGCGGAAACAGATGTTTTACCGATTTTCACTTAAAATGCAGAATAAGTCATCAGTTACTTCTCTTCAGATAAATCTAAATATTATGGCACCTCAAAACGAGTAGTCGTTTAGGACGACGGCAATTTAAAAGAGCGTGCGTGAGCCGGGAGTCGAACCCGGATCAATTGCTTGGAAGGCAACTATGCTAACCGATTAAGAAACAACCCAGCCGTGAAGGACTATCGTAGTCGGAGATTTTTTAACTTTGATAAACCGATTCGAATGTTTCTTCGCACAATGTTGTCGTACGTAATTCAGACATAATTTCAAGGACGTCTCAAACCAGTAGGAGTTACTAGCTTATGCAGCCGACGAGGTTTCCGTAGTGTAGTGGTTATCACGTTCGCCTAACACGCGAAAGGTCCCCAGTTCGAGCCTGGGCGGAAACAGACATTTTTGGTATTATTATTCTAAGTATAATTTCTGGCTGTCGTTTTAGAATTTTCAGCTGCTCTAGTGTTCTAGACACTTTACGAATAGGCCTACTCTATCGAATAAAGGTAAAGCGAATGCGTTTTAAAATTTGATTGCTGTGGTAAATGCTGATCCTGTTTTTGAATACCATGAAATCATTTTTGACATTACGATACTTTATTTGAAAAAATACTCTTGGTTTCATGTGCTGGACATGATCTACAGCATTCTTAAAAAGTCCGAGCCTGCCAGGAGTCGAACCTGGAATCTTCTGATCCGTAGTCAGACGCGTTATCCATTGCGCCACAGGCCCTACGCGATATCGATCCAATTGATCCAATCAATTAATCCTGGCTAGGCCTCCGCACGCTCTTCTAAATTGCTGGCGACTCAAACGTTAGCTCGTTTTGAGGTACAATAATATTTAGATTTATCTGAAGAGATGTTCGTAATGGCCACATAATAATACATTTCAAGCAGAAATTAGAAAAACTTCTGTTTCCGCCCAGGCTCGAACTGGGGACCTTTCGCGTGTTAGGCGAACGTGATAACCACTACACTACGGAAACTGCGACGCATTAAGTTGCCAGAACCCTCCACTTGAACCGTGTTATAATGGCACTCATATGCAACCAGATGACAAGCTCGTGCATCCTCTTTGATAAGATGGGTTTTGTCAGATGAAAAGAGATGGGTGCATAGCTGTATCTTGAATAACATGCACTCCTTTGTAACTTTGTTACAGGCGCTCTCTCCTGTGGCGCCTGGTTTCCAGATGCTTCCGGTGGCTTCATGACTCCTTTTTCTATAGGCCTAACACCGATTTCTCACAAATCATACCTTTGTAAAAACTCGAGAAGCTTCCAAACACGGCCACTGTCTTAACCGCAGTTCTCGAATCTATTCTATGGATTCCATCAGCGCATCCATTATAAGATTTTATCCTTTACTTAATAAACATGCCCCTCAGACCTCTCACCCTCTACCACTTGACATTTATTCACTATGACCCACTCGTTCTTCTTCATCATAACCTTTCTCTGTTTTCTTATAAAAATGTTGGCCCCCTAAAAAGATTCCTGCGGACGCCCATGTCTGTTTCAGTCTCCTCGTCTGAAATTTGGAACAGCGTCTTAATAATCTTCGCTGCGGGGCCAGCTCTATAGAACGAACTCCTGAAATATAAATGACGGTAACGACTAATGTTTAATTTAATCGTCAGCGTGAGTGGTATAACGGTAGCATAGTTGCCTTCCAAGCAATTGATCCGGGTTCGACTCCCGGCTCACGCACGTTTTAGAAAAATCTTGTAATTAGGCTAATTAATACAGCGAACACAGGTAGATCTTCTTTACATGGTTAGAGATTAATTTAAAAAAATAAGCTTATGCTTACACCCAAACTTGAAATTGGAAGCTTTTGCAAGACCAAAAGCAAGACTTTGAATCTCAAGACCAAAACCAAGGTTCCAAATTCGAACCTCAGGACCAAGACCCAGACTTTTGGTCTCAAAGCCAAGACCAAGACTTTCAAAACGAACTCGAGTGCACTCGAAACCAGAACGTGGGTCTCGAGGACAACAGGACTGCGCTACGGTATAGGCCTATTACTGAATATCATGCATGCTCGCAGGCACGTAACTAGGCTTTTCATTTGGGGGAGCTTAAGCCTTGAACATGGCAACATTTATACAGTGTTCATACGAATTTTAGCCGTAAGCATACAACGGCTTGACTTGTTTGGGGGGGGGCTTCAACTTCGATTGGGGGGGGGCTTAAGCCCCCCCAAGCCCAACGCTAGATACGTCCCTGCATGCTCGGTGACTGATGATACATTGGTAGGCCTACTTTCAATTGAATAAGATGATTGTGAGCTTGAGTGGATGTGCAGCAGTTGCCTCATTAAAAACTATGCAATGGGTCATCGATTTGTTTACTGTTCTAATTTACACATCGGAACATAGCCACGCACTCTACAAGGGGAGTGAACACATTCAACACAGACAATACCGGTGAATGATCTATAGTCATTGAATAATTAAAAAAATAGCTTTTAGATCTCAACTCTTAAGAATTATTAAAAGCCTATATGCTGAACATTCGACGTACTGCGTCACAGTCTACGCGAAGCCATTTATTTGTCAGTGATGAAACTCGGCAGCCGTAGAGCAGAGTGGCGCAGTGGAAGCGTGCTGGGCCCATAACCCAGAGGTCCGTGGATCGAAACCACGCTCTGCTAAAATTTTTCGATCGACTTTAATGAAAACGTCTGATTTCGCGCTATTTGACGGTTAAACTGTTCTGGCCAAAAACACTCTCGTTTGCTTCCTTCTTTTCAAATTCTCGTTCAAATTGTAGATGGCGCATATTTATAACGATGTTATAGGCCAGCAATTGTAATTTTTTTAAATGAAAGAAAACAGAAAATAACCCATGTGGTCAAACAAGAGCCTTTGGTCCAAAAGGCAAGAGGAAAAGAAGCCAAGTGGACAAATGATTGATGATGCATAGGGGCCTAAACAGTGGCGTAGCTAGGGGGGGCAGGGGGTACATGTGTCCCCGGGCGCCAAGGGAAGGGGGCGCCAAAATGAGGGTTAAGATAAATAATTTTACTCTTAATTTTGATGCAGTTTTGACTAACTTATCACAAATGAATGCATAAGATTTAATTTTAGCGCCCCAAATATATCCAATTATATCCTCATTACTTCTTAGGTATGATTTTGGCGCCCCATTGAGCACTAAGGGGAAACATGCATGTACTGTCTGTATTTTTCATATTTTATTTCATTAAAAAAATTAAAATTGCCATTCGATTATGTGGAAAATGTGAAATGGTAAAACGGGGGGGGGGGGAGGGGGCGCCAAATTCATAGTTCGTCCCCGGGCGCAAAATATCCTAGCTACGCCACTGGGCCTAAATATATACATGTGTGTGTATATATATATAGGGCCTATATATATATTAAATATTAGCCTAATCTATATAATTTTTAAAAACATCGACTACAACCACCTGTCAGGCTGTCAATCATCGGCATCACAGCAACCAGCCAAACAAGGAATCAATCACGAAAGAAGCGAAAGAAACTGATGACGAAAGTTATATGAACATGAACTGAAATAGGCCTATATGAAAAACTTTAAAGTCGTCAACGGCCTATGTAGCCATTGTAAAACATTGGAATAATAATAATAATGATTGTAATTTATTAACGCTTTGTTAGCTGTTTAAATTTGTATTGTTCATAGAATCTTTGCAGTGGTCCTGTGGCGCAATGGATAACGTGTCTGACTATGGATCAGAAGATTCCAGGTTCCACTCCTGGCAGGCTGGGATTGTAGGCCGTTGAAGCTCATATTCAACACAGGAGTTGAAACTTCTGTCAAGCCAAGAGTTTTGGAACATGTTATTCTGGACATTATGGTGATTTTTACATTCCCAAGAGGTTTCTGACATGTTATTCTTGACATTGTGGTTACTTTTTTTTACATTCCCAGCAGTTTCCAAGGAACAAATTTAAAGAAAGTACTGGCCTTGGTTTACTACTGAATCTAAACATATGATTGTATAAGCGAATTGTATAGCCAATTATAGAGTAGGCCTACTATACACAGCCTTCATCTTGGATTTGCCTCGCATTATCAATTGTTAGTTCAAAATATTTAGTCCGCTGTTGCATTTGGACATCATCTTGTAGTACTTAGGTTTTAGCAGGTCCTTGCTGCCTCTTGTTAAATCTAACTTGTTTTAAAGCAGCTTTGTTAATCGATGTTTCTTTAATTATATCTAGTTGAACATGTGTGACTTTACAAACAGCTCCTGTAATCGTTTATTTTAAAAATGTATGTAACCATTGTATACATGTGATGCAAGTGCGTTTGTCATGTGCAAAAAAGGCTAGGCCTACTTACTTACTTACTTACTTACTTACTTACTTACTTACTTACTTACTTACTTACTTACTTACTTACTTACTTACTTACTTACTTACTTACTTACTTACTTACTATAGTAGGTCTATGAATCCACGTCTACCTAAAGACAATAGTTATTTACTGAGACCCGACGGGGTTTCGTTGGGTTTCGCGGCTAAAGAAGAGCATAAAGAAAGAGCAGGCCTAAGAAATTAAACAGGCAAGTGAAAACTAGATAATAGCGTTATCTATTATCAGGGTGTTCAATCATATATTAATTAATTATTTACTATATTTAATATAACATCAAAGTTAGTATACACGTGGTTTATAACTGGCCACGGAGACGCATATAAGTTACAAGTTGTAAATGGTTCAGGATTGTAACTCAAAGCTTTGTCTGGGGCACATGCGCCATTTTCTTATTATTGTGCTCAATAGCCTAATGCTAGACTTGCTAAATCAATCATCCTATTTTGCAAGGCATAACTAGGGATTGTTCGATGACCATCATCGTATGGGTTTCCGTAGTGTAGTGGTTATCACGTTCGCCTCACACGCGAAAGGTCCCCAGTTCGAGCCTGGGCGGAAACATAAGTTTTTTTTATTAACCTTTTAACATGAAATATAATGTAAATAGCGTTCGCTGTACTAATGCTTACACCGCACCTCTACATTTTATGTCATCAACATTTTGACAAAAAAGCGTGCGTGAGCCGGGAGTCGAACCCGGATCAATTGCTTGGAAGGCAACTATGCTACCGTTATACCACTCACGCTGACGTTTGAATAACGTGCGTGGTCGTAATTGCGTTTTGCTTTTAACGATAAAGAAGCAGCCAAGCCGTGTAGGACTATCGCTGTCGGAGATTTTTAACTTTGATCAACTATTTTAAATGACTATCGAAGACGGGTAGCGGGTGTATAATAATTGAGTATTGGGGATGATTGTCACGCGTTTAGGTAAAGAACTAAGGCACAGTTAATTTTATGCAACTTTTGCCAGGTAAGACAAAATGATATCAGATAGCAGAGTGGCGCATTGGAAGCGTGCTGGGCCCATAACCCAGAGGTCCGTGGATCGAAACCACGCTCTGCTAAACTGTTTTGTCATCACGTTTCGTCTGGAGGGGGTGATTTTACCAAGAGATCTGTGACTAGAATGTTGCTTCGCACAATGTTGTCGTACATGACTGTGTCGCACGTAATTCAGACATAATTGCAAGGACGTCTCAAACCAGTAGGAGTTACTAGCTTATGCCACTGACGAGGTTTCCGTAGTGTAGTGGTTATCACGTTCGCCTAACACGCGAAAGGTCCCCAGTTCGAGCCTGGGCGGAAACAGACATTTTGGTATTATTATTCTAAGTAAGAAAACAGCTGTGCTAGTGTTCTACACACTTTACCAATAGCCTACTGTATCGAACAAAGGTAAGGCGAGTGCGTTTTATAAATTTAATTGCAGTGGTAAATGCGGATCCTGTTTATGAATATTCAGTACCGTGAAATTATTTTTGACATTACGATACTTTATTTGAAAAATTACTCTTGGCTTCATGTGCTGGACGTGATCTACAACCGTCTAAAACAATCCGAGCCTGCCAGGAGTCGAACCTGGAATCTTCTGATCCGTAGTCAGACGCGTTATCCATTGCGCCACAGGCCCTACACAACATTGATCCAATCAATTAATCCTGGTTAGGCCTACGCACGTTGGTTTGAATTGCCGGCGACCCAAATGTTAGCTCGTTTTAGGGTACAATATAATATTTAGATTTATCTGAAGAGACGTTCGTAATGGCTACATAATTGTGCATTTCAAGTAGAAATTGGAAAAAAAACATCTGTTTCCGCCCAGGCTCGAACTGGGGACCTTTCGCGTGTTAGGCGAACGTGATAACCACTACACTACGGAAACGTCGACCTATTTCAAAGCCAGAACCCTCCGCTTGAACCTTGTTATAATGGCACTCGCATGCAACCAGATGACAACCTCGTCCATCCTCTTTGATAAGATGGGTTTTGTCAGATGAAAAGATATGCTCCGCAATTAATCGTTTTTAATGGTTGAGATCTCCTACTAGAATTATTTCTATTGAAGTTTCATTGTGTTTCAGTTAACGCCAAAATGACCGTTCTTACGTTCACTGGCGTAAACTTGTCGAAAATATTGGGGGGATTTTGGTTATTTACTCTAGGCCTACACGTGTTGCATTGGGTGTACAGTCCATCTCAATTATTGGGGGGCACGAGCCCAGGCTCCCCCCCCCCGCCCCGAGTCTACGCCTATGCTTACGTCCGTAACGAATGTCCAAAACGCCCAAAATTTTCGGGATAGGCGTAAGTAGGCTTTAGGCGTAATATTCCAATAATAATAATAATAATAATAATAATAATAATAATAATAATAATAATAATAATAAGACGATTTTTATAGCGCCGTAGCACAGCCGAGGCCGAAGAAAAGGGCGCTGTACATGAGTCACAAAGTCAATGACAATGGTACGAAAGTTTAAAAAGATATGTCTTCAGGTGCGATTTGAATGACTCCAGAGATGGCGCATTCTTAATGTGGTCGGGAAGATTGTTCCACGCAGTAGGTCCAGCGACAGGGAAGGAAGAGTCGCCAAATCTCGTGGAAGACCGCGGCACTTGTAGTTGATTCTTTGATGACGATCGTAGCCGACATCTGCTCTGGTTATCTGCCACACGAATGCAGAAATCGGAGATATACTCCGGCATGAGGTGATTCAATGCAATGGTGAGTTGCATAGTGCATACGTCCATTTGTTTTTCGCCGGACGTTTAGGTAAAGTTTGTGACCATTAGGCCTATTTAGTTTTAAAGTTGTCATGTGTTCTGTGTTCTTGAATAGGCCTAGCGATGTAAAAACGTCATTTTGGGTCATCGATTTGTTTACTGTTCTAATTTATACTTCGGAACATAGCCACTGACTCAACAAAGGCAGTGAACACATTCAACACAGACAATACCGGTGAATGATCTATAGTCACTGAATAATTTAAAAAATAGCTTTTAGATAAATTAGATTGGTCATAACCCTTAAGAATAATTAAAACCCTATTTGCTGAACATTCGACGTACTGCGTCACAGCCGACGCGAGGCCATTTATGTGTCAGTGATGAAACTCAGCATCCGTCGAGCAGAGTGGCGCAGTGGAAGCGTGCTGGGCCCATAACCCAGAGGTCCGTGGATCGAAACCACGCTCTGCTAAAATTTTTCGATCGACTTTTAAGAAAAGGTCTGATTTCGCGCCATTTGAGGATTTAACTGTTCTGGGCAAAAACACTCTCGTCTGCTTCATTCTTTTCAAATTCTCGATCAACTTGTAGATGGCGGATATATAAACCATGTTATAGGCCAGTGATTGTAATTTTGTTTTAATGAAAGAAAACTGAACAGAACCGATTTGGTCAAAAAAGATCCTTTGGTCCAAAAAGGAAGAGGAAAATAAGCCAAATGATTGATGATGCATAAGTAAATAGATGTGTATATATATATATATATATATATATATATATATATAAAATATTAGTCTAATCTATATAATTATAAAAAAAACGACTACAACCACCTGTCAGGCTGTCAATCATTCATCGGCATCACAGCAACCTGCCAAACAAGGAATCAACCACGAAAGAAGCGAAAGAAACTGATGACGAAAGTTAGGCCTATATGAACATGAACTGAAATAGGCCTATATAAAAAACTTTAAAGACGTCAACGGCCTATGTAGCCATTGTTAAACATTGGAATAATAATAATGATTGTAATTTATTAACGCTTTGTTAGCTGTTTAAATTTGTATTGAGAGCATCATCATAGAATCTTTGCAGTGGCCCTGTGGCGCAATGGATAACGTGTCTGACTACGGATCAGAAGATTCCAGGTTCCACTCCTGGCAGGCTGGGATTGTAGGCCGTTGAAGCTCATATTCAACACAGGAGTTGAAACTTCTGTCAAGCCAAGAGTTTTGGAACATGTTATTCTGGACATTATGGTGATTTTTTACATTCCCAAGAGGTTTCTGACATGTTATTCTTGACATTGTGGTTACTTTTTTTTACATTCCCAGCAGTTTCCAAGGAACAAATTTAAATAAAGTACTGGCATAAGGGCCTTGGTTTACCACTGAATCTAAACATATGATTGTATAAGCGAATTGTATATCCTATTATAGAGTAGGCCTACAATACACAGCCTTCATCTTGGATTTGCATCGCATTATCAATTGTTAGTTCAAAATATGTAGGGCCTAGTCCGCTGTTGCATTTGGACATCATCTTGTAGAACTTAGGTTTTAGCGGGTCCTTGCTGCCTCTGGTTAAATCTAAATTGTTTAAAAGCAGCTTTGTTAGGCCTAATCGATGTATCTTTAATTATATCTAGTTGAACACGTGTGACTTTACAAGCTGCTCCTGTTATAGTTTATTTTCAATTTTTAGGTACTCATTGTATACATGTAATGCATGTGCGCTTGTCATGTGCAAATAAAGGCTACTTACTTACTTACTATAGTAGGCTTATGAGTACACGGTCTACCTAAAGACAATAAATAGTTAATTTACTGAGACCCGACGGCGGTTTGGCACCTAAAGAAAAGCGTTAAGAAAGAGTTGGCCTAAAGAAAAGAAACATGCAAATAATAACCAGATAATAGTGTTAACTATTATCAGGGTGTTCAATCATATATATTAATTAATTTCTTTATTATATTTAATATAATACCAAAGTTAGTATACAAGTGGTTTATAAATGGCCATCGAGACGCATTTACAAGTTTTAAATGGTTCAGGATTGTAACTCAAAGCTTTGTCTGGGGCACATGTACTCAATAATGCTAGACTTGGTAAATCAATCATCCTATTTTGCAAGGTATAATTAGTGAATGCTCGATGACCACCATCGTATGGGTTTTCGTAGTGTAGTGGTTATCACGTTCGCCTCACACGCGAAAGGTCCCCAGTTCGAGCCTGGGCGGAAACATAAGGTTTTTTTATTAACCTTTTAACATGAAATATAAGTCTACATGCGATGCAAAATTGCAAATAGCGTTCGCTGTACTAATGCTTACACCGCTTCTCTACATTCATTTTACGTCATCAACATTTTGACAAAAAAGCGTGCGTGAGCCGGGAGTCGAACCCGGATCAATTCCTTGGAAGGCAACTATGCTACCGTTATACCACTCACGCTGACGTTTAAACGGCGTGCGTGGTCGTAATTGCGTTTTGCTTTTAACGATAAAGAAGCAGCCAAGACGTGTAGGACTATCGCAGTCGGATATTTTTAACTTTTATAAACTATTTTAAATGACTGTCGCTATACCCATAGCGGGTGTATAATTTTAATTGGGTATTGGGGATTATTGGTACGCGTTTAGGTAAGGAACTAAGGCACACTTTAGAAAATTGGTAATTTTATGCTACTTTTAATTTTTATATTTCATGTTGCCAGGTAAGACAAAATGATATCAGATAGCAGAGTGGCGCAGTGGAAGCGTGCTGGGCCCATAACCCAGAGGTCCGTGGATCGAAATCACGCTCTGCTAAACTGTTTTGTCATCACGTTTCGTCTGGAGTGGGAGATTTGACCAACAGATATCTGATTCGAATATTGCTTCGGATATTGTTGTCGTACGACATGTGTCGTGTATAATTCAGACATAGTTGTAGGCAGTGCTTTTTTCAGCCGGAACGGCATTCCGGCACCTTTTTTCAGCTACTAGGCCTACAAATATTTTATTTATTTTAATAATAAAAACAATAATTTAGTTATTTTAATTTAATTGAAGTGTTTTGAACTGTTTTCAGTGTTTAATGAAACCCCAACCAACCCCCAATCCCGTTTTTCTCGGGATTTTAGCCCGCCCATAATTATTCCGTTCCGAAACCTTTTTTCCCAGAAAAAAGCACTGGTTGTAAGAACGTCTCAAACCAGTAGGAGTTACTAGGTAGGCCTACTGAGACCGTCGATGTTTCCGTAGTGTAGTGGTTATCACGTTCGCCTAACACGCGAAAGGTCCCCAGTTCGAGCCTGGGCGGAAACAAACATTTTGGTGTTATTATTCTAAGCAATAAGACAGTTTCATACGAAAAATCTCGCCGTTGTTTTAGAATTCTCAGTAGTTCTAGATCTATTCTAAACACTTAACGAATGCTCTGTCGAATAAAGGTAAAGCGAGTGTTTTCGATAAATTTAATTGCAGTGGTGAATGCGGATCCTCTTTACAAATACTGTCACTGAGGAATCGTTTTTGACACAACGGCTTCATGTGCTGGACGTGATCTACAACCGTCTAAAACAATCCGAGCCTGCCAGGAGTCGAACCTGGAATCTTCTGATCCGTAGTCAGACGCGTTATCCATTGCGCCACAGGCCCTACACAATATTGATCCTATTTGTGAATAATTTCAATCCTTTAGCCCATATTTTTTAAATTAATTTCTATTAACACATAGTGCCTAATCATTCGTCTTTGGAATGTGTTCACTCCCAATTGGCTATAGGCCTAGCCGTTATACTATCGCTATAGGATCTTTTGACATGTTTGAAATGTTTCTATAATAGGCCTATTATGTTAGTCTCAACCGCTGACGAGCTGTAAGAAAAGTCAATGACTCCATTATCCGTTTATTTGTTCTATTTAATCGTTGCTCTTAACACAAGGTAAATGTAAGTGTTTTCCTATAAAAACTGTTTACGGTCTATAGCTATCCTGCTCATATTTTAATGAATTGATTGGGTCGTTGTCCATTTCAGTGGGTGCAACGCCATTTAAGGCGCGTGTGTTAGGCTCCTATATCCTAAATTTAACGGACGGAATAATTCGTTTATGGCCAAAATCCCGTAGAATTTGTCGAGAAGGTGAAGTAATGGCTCGCAGACATTGATTTACATATACTAATTTAGTTCTTTAGAACGAACTCCAGTTTCCCTTGAACTAAATTTAAAGAAGGCACTCGCATTACGGCCTACCTCAGAATCTATGATTGTAGAAGCGTTGATGTCGCATCTCTGCCAGAAACAAAGTTACTTGGAACAATGCCAAAAGCTTTGTTTCAGTTTAGCAAAGTATAGGTTAATAGTCTTCGATGATCGTATTGTGTGGGTTTCCGTAGTGTAGTGGTTATCACGTTCGCCTCACACGCGAAAGGTCCCCAGTTCGAGCCTGGGCGGAAACATAATATTTTGTTATTAACCTCTAAACACGAAAAGTTGGTCTCGCTGTAATGCAAAATGGCATTCGCTTTAATAATACTTGCACCGCCTCTCAAAATTAATTAATTTTATGTCATCAACATAAAATTTTTGCAAAAGCGTGCGTGAGCCGGGAGTCGAACCCGGATCAATTGCTTGGAAGGCAACTATGCTACCGTTATACCACTCACGCAGACGAACTCTCGCCGTCACAAGTTATAGGCTATCATCTACACATGTAGTTGCGATTTTTTGTCGCTGCTTCATTACGCCCTTTCTTTTTTAGCCAGTGTTGGTGTGGCACCAAACCGAACAGTAGTGGCGAATGGCAAAGATCGTGTGATCGCTGGAAATTCCAGCGATTAGGGGCCGTCCATAAATGACGTCACGCTATTTTGGCCGATTTTTTACCCCCCCTCCCCCCTCGTCACACGTCATCACAAAAAGTAACACCCCCCTCAAAAATGACGTCACAAAGCTCTGACCCCCCTAAAAACCAAATTTGCATTCGATAATAAAACATGTTTCAAATCACAGTTATTGTCATTCTAATAATTAAAGTATTTAATGGGGTGCTGAACTCTGATGTTGCAAGGTGAAAGCCAAGTATTAAAAATGCCTGTGTTGGAAAGCTGAAATATAGCATAAAAATTAACTTCAAAATATTCAACGTCTAACCAATTACTATAGAAGTCCAGAATATTATTGTAATATTCTGAACATCTGTATTATTGGTTAGACGATGAATATTTCCAAGTGAAAAGTCATAACTATTACAAAATTATTGAAAATGGAGAGAGTAGAATTATAACAATCACATATTCATTCCACTGAATGAAAAGCTCTGGTAGAATTATTAGAATTAATATGTTTAATAAGAATAATTACAAAAATTTACAAACTTTATGGTTCTCAATTCTCCTATGGCAAAGCAAATGCTCCTTCATGGAATAAATATGGAAGCATGGTTCTCTTCATCCTGTGGTATGGATATTCCATTCAGATCAATAGTACTTACATTTATAATTCTTAATTCAAAACTATCAACCGTTTTTATAACTACTCTTTCAAACATTTCTTTCTAGGACTACCACTCTTTCTGACGAAGTATATTATGAAAAGTGAACGTATATTTCAAACCATAACTATATAACAGATTATGATATCACTTAATAGTACTAGGCTATTGACATCTATAGTGATTAAAGATAAGTTTATTTATTTAATATTGAATAAAATCTTAGAGTGACCATATATATAAATATTTAAATAATCAGAAATTAAATTAATAATGATAGTGACCGCATATTATTTATTTAAATAAAATTAATAATGAAATTACTCAAAATTAGTGTTGTTATTGTTAAAATTAAATTATGAAGACCTGATGTGACGTCACATTTCTTAAACCCCCCTCCCCCTCTTGTCACACATCGTCACAAATTTCTGACCCCCCTCCCTCCCCTAGGTGCGTGACGTCATTTATGGACGGCCCCTTAGCAAATTCTCTTAATTTTCCGTGTTTAATATTTGGCGTTTTAGAAAAGTTCACGATTCCCCTTATTTTTAAAAACTCCGTTTAGAGTATTCGGTCACGCAGGGAGAGTCAATTACAGTGATTTTTTTCTTGTGAATTTCATTGAAAATTCTAATAGCAAGTTCAACTTTTACGTGAGAACAACCCAAACTGTTTGGAGGTGTGACATTGTTCCTAATTGTGACCATTCACTCCAGTTGTTGTTTCAAATGATATTTATTTCGAACGATATCATAAAACCAACCTAAAACATGCCAGATTGCTATCGGAAATGACTGATAGATTATTCGATAGATGGCACATTATGCGTAAGATTTATGTCAGTTCATTCGCAAGGTGCGCCACTATATCATCGATGCCTTGTATAATGTAAGATTGCATCTCCTAATTATTATGATGCCGTGTGATTTGTGACCTACCCGGTTCTATCGCTTGGATGAGAAGCAAATATCATTTTCGCGATAGCTAACTTTTGGCTTAGTTCTTTGAACCAACAAAAAACGCATATTAAAAGTTATACGATTCTGAATTTCTGAATTGCCTTCTATTAAGTAGGCCTATTACATAGGCCCTACTACAATGTAAATGTTGTAAATGTAGCCTTTCTAAAAATCGGTCCCACTTGATTATGTCACTTGACGGATGGGGGTCTACTCAATACCCAGATTCCCCGAAAGTGGTGAAAGTGCAGAATTGACCGAATTCCCGAAAACATTTTCTATCAAACGTTTGAATCTTGAGAGTTAGTATGGAACAAACGGCCTATCCTGAATAGTAGGCCTATAGGCAGTGTTTCCGTTAGGAGCACAAAATGAGGACTAGGACCTTGGCCTACTTACGTCCGGACCTAGAATTTTGCTGTAAATCAGCCAAAATTGTCAAATTTTGGACGTTTTGGACTTTTTTATCGGACGTAAAACGGCTGTTTGGGCGTTAGCGGAAACCTTGCATATATAGGCCTATAGGCCTTTCCGAGAATTGGCCTATCTGGAAAATCTAATTTTGGGTAAATAACTTTCTTTTACCTTAGAAAATAGCTTTCGGGGATCCAGCGGAAATTATGTTTCGGGATTGGGGTTTCGGGGATTCGCTATACGCACCCTTGATGGACAGGCCTACTAAAAAGTTAAAAGTTCAAAATCCTTGCAATTGTTTCAGCTGCGTTAAGAAACTAAATTCAATTCAAACTTAATTTTCCGAAAAACCGTGCATGAGCTTCTTTCACCTAAGCAATCGACTGCAAGTCTTTAGGTAGGCCTTTATATTGTGATTGTCTTGTAGACCCCAATTAAACTGCTGAATGCTGCTAAATGACTTACGAGACTACTGGCGCTCGCAGTCGGTCCGAATGTTACCGGTACTTGGAATAATGCCAAATTTTAAGTTGGTCTAGCTGCAATGCAAAACGGCATCGGCATAAGTTATTATACTTACACCGCCTCTCAAAATTAATTTTATGTCATCAACATTTTGAAAAGCGTGCGTGAGCAGGGAGTCGAACCCGGATCAATTGCTTGGAAGGCAACTATGCTACCGTTATACCACCACGCTGACGAACAAAGAGCATTATTATTATTCCGATGTTTAACGACATCCTATTGCTGTAAAGGCCGCTGATGTACCTGGCTGTAAACTATAGGTAAGAACCCATCGGACTTATATTATGAATGCCAAGCACCGGAAATTCCATGACACTCCATGCATTTGTCCCCCCCCCCCACATTTTGAAGAAAGACCAAAAAAGGCTGAGAAATGTAATTGCGCGTGAGGGTTTTTGCAGCGCTTTTGACCAGACGAGGTAAAAAAAATTTTTTGACCAGAAGTGTCCCCCAAAAATTATGAGAAAGAAGACGGAATTCGTCAAAAAAGTAAAAATCTTAAGAAAAAGGGTTATTGCCGGGAGAACTAAGGCACACTTTAGAAAATTATAGACTTTGCATAAGCTTATGTTGTTTTTATGATAGTTTTGACTGATGAGACGAAATGATATCAGGTAGCAGAGTGGCGCAGTGGAAGCGTGCTGGGCCCATAACCCAGAGGTCCGTGGATCGAAACCACGCTCTGCTAAACTGTTTTATCACTCTCGTATCGTTTGGAGGGGAAAATATGAGCAAAAGAACTTTGACTGGAATGTTACTTCAGATCAAAGATTCGTTTATTGAAAGATTCCCGTCGACACAGACGCGATAGGATTACACAATAATTGCAATTGATAATAGGCCTAAATCAGACAACACTTGGTGAAAGAGACTGAACAGATTAATGGATTCTAGATTAACGCATACGTGTAGAGAGAATTACGGTGCTAAAATATTTAATTGTTAATATGTCTTTTTACAGACCATGCGAGAGATAAAGTTTTTTTTCATTTTTATCAGGTAATGTAAATCATGAGCCCGTGGCCGGAGATTATGAGGGAAGCGTGGATGTCGTCAAATCGACTACGCTTGAACCCGTCCAAAACCAAACTTATTTGGCTAGGCACGCGACAGCAACTCGCTAAACTTGACCTCACTGCTCTTGCAATTGAATTCCCCAACTATACCTTCTCAACTCTTGTCCGTGATCTTGGTGTCTGGCTCGATCAGCCTGATCAGGAGCTTACTTTTGCTCCACAAATACACCGTCTTAGTAGGGACTGCTACTACCAACTGCGCCAGCTTCGCACTGTTACTCGTTCCCTAACGCCCAGTGCCACTGCTACACTGGTTCACTCCTTTGTCACAGCCCGCCTTGAGTACTGCTCAACGCTTTATTTTGGTCTTCCATCTAGTCGCATAGTGTGTCTACAGCGAGTTCTGCGCTCTGCAGCCCGTCTCATTGGGCATATTCCTAAACATGGCCAAGTCTCTAAATATATGCTGGAGGAAAAGGGGTACTTTTAGTTCCATTTGCTCGTTCCACGACTATGCAAAGTCGAGCTTTTTCAGTGGTGGGCCCGGCAGTCTGGAATAGACTTCCCTTAGAGCTCCGCATGTGCCCTGGGGCCACCCCTGGCCTATTTCTTGCAAATCTGAAAACTGTCTTATATGAACGTGCTGGTGTCGGGAGCGCCTCTGAGTAGTTACCTTGAAGGGGCGCTATATAAATCTTCAAATGAATGAATGAAAAAATTAATTTGGAATTTACATTCGAACATGTACGTGTATTTCTAGACGGTTTCTTCCGAGTTAGAAAGTATAATTACAAGTTGCTTACGTCTGACGAAAGAAGATGGACCGCAGAGAACGAACTGACGTAGCATACCGTTATTCGACACCTAATCTAAAACGGCGTGCGTGAGCCGGGAGTCGAACCCGGATCAATTGCTTGGAAGGCAACTATGCTACCGTTATACCACTCACGCTGACGTGTAAACAGCGTTCGTGATCGGAATACGTTTTGCTTTTGACGATAAAGATACAACCCAGTCGTGTCGGACTATCGCTGTCGACGATCTTTTTAGCTTGATAAACTATTTTAGATGACTCTTGAGATGGGGAGCGGGTGTATAATTTTCGATGAGTATTGGGGATGATTGTCACGCGTTTAGGTAAAGAACTAAAGCACACTTTAGAAAATTGGTAATTTTATGCCTATTTAGACAAAATGATATCAGATAGCAGAGTGGCGCAGTGGAAGCGTGCTGGGCCCATAACCCAGAGGTCCGTGGATCGAAACCACGCTCTGCTAAACTGTTTTGTCATCACGTTTCGTCTGGAGGGGAGATTTGACCAAGAGAACTCTGACTCGACTGTTGCTTCGCACAATGTTGTCGTACATGACTGTGTCGCACATAATTCAGACGTAATTGCAAGGACGTCTCAAACCAGTAGGAGTTACTAGCTTATGACGCCGACGAGGTTTCCGTAGTGTAGTGGTTATCACGTTCGCCTAACACGCGAAAGGTCCCCAGTTCGAGCCTGGGCGGAAAAAAGATTTTCGCATTATTCCAAGTAATAAAACTTATTCGGTCTGTTAGAAATGCGACAGTAGTGTAGGACTTTGTTTATCTGACGACGCCCATCTTTTATCAGACGCTGGTCAACAGCCACATGTACTTAAGTACGTAGGACGACGAGTTGCAGATCTTTTCATATGACAAAAAGCAAATCCTATCAAAGAGGATGGGCGAGCTTGTCATCTAATTAGACACGAGTATGCCTATCATTTTAGAACGGTTCAAATGGAAATTTCTGGCTCCGAAATACGTCGACGTTTCCGTAGTGTAGTGGTTATCACGTTCGCTTCACACGCGAAAGGTCCCCAGATCGAGCCTGGGTGAAAACAGATGTTTTACCGATTTTCACTTGAAATGCACAATAAAACATCAGTGACTTCTCTTCAGATAAATCTAAATATAATGGCACCTCAAAACGAGTAGTCGTTTAGGACGCCGGCAATTTAAAAGAGCGTGCGTGAGCCGGGAGTCGAACCCGGATCAATTGCTTGGAAGGCAACTATGCTACCGTTATACCACTCACGCTGACGTCTGAACAGCGTGCGTGGTCAGAATAGGTTTTGCTTTTAACGATAAAGAAACGACCCAGCCGTATAAGACTATCGCAATCGACGATTTTTGTACTTTGATCAACTATTTTCAATGAGTGTCCAAATTATATATAGGCGGTATGTAATCATGGGCGTCCGGAGGAGGAGGCGCAATGGAGCGTTTTGCAGCCCTGGATTTGCAAATATTTTGTAAAATAAAATCTTTTGATTATTATGATTATTACAAGAGTGACAACACGATTTTCAATGCGATGAAACACTTAATTATTTAGGTAAAGTCCTTGATCATCATTTATTTCAAATTTTGTTCTATGCAAATTTTTTCCATGCAAAAGCGTCATTTTGCCCCACCCAAAAAACATTTTTTGCCCCTCCTAAAAAATTTTGCGCCCCCCTAAAAAATTACGCCTATGTAGGCCTATTGGGCCTATCATTTGAATGTTGTGGATGATATTCACGTGTTTAAGTAAAACTGAGGCACATTTTAGAAAATTATTGACTTGGCATATGTTGTTTTATGCTAGTTTTGACTGATGAGACTAAATGATATCAGATAGCAGAGTGGCGCAGTGGAAGCGTGCTGGGCCCATAACCCAGAGGTCCGTGGATCGAAACCACGCTCTGCTAAACTGTTTTGTCATCACGTTTCGTCTGGAGGGGGAGATTTGACCAAGAGATCTCTGACTCGACTGTTGCTTCGCACAATGTTGTCGTACATGACTGTGTCCCACTTAATTCAGACATAATTGCAAGGACGTCTCAAACCTGTAGGAGTTACTAGCTTATGACGCCGACGAGGTTTCCGTAGTGTAGTGGTTATCACGTTCGCCTAACACGCGAAAGGTCCCCAGTTCGAGCCTGGGCGGAAACAAAGATTTTGGTATTATTATTCTAATTAATAGAACAGTTTCATGGAAGAAATCTGGCAGTCGTTTCAGAATTGTCAGCTTTTCTAGTGTTCTAGACACTTTGCGAATAGCCTACTGTATCGAACAAAGGTAAGGCGAGTGCGTTTAATAAATTTAATTGCAGTGGTAAATGCTCCTCCTGTTTTTGAATACCCTGAAATCATTTTTGATACTTTGTTCTTTCTTCTCTTCCATCAGTTTCCCGACGATGAGGCTCTTATGAAGTTCCTCCATAGTGTTCTGTCTCTGACAGTTTCGCGCACCATGGTTAAGTCCGTGCCTTTGCTCTTCAAGTCTTCCTTGACATTGTCCATCCACTCTGTCTAACTTTTGTCAGCATTTGATACTTTGCTGCACATGATCTGCAACGTTCTTAAAAAAAGTCCGAGCCTGCCAGGAGTCGAACCTGGAATCTTCTGATCCGTAGTCAGACGCGTTATCCATTGCGCCACAGGCCCTACACAATATTGATCCAATTGATCCAATCAATTAATCCTGGTTAGGCCTACGCAAGCTGTTTTAAATTGCCGGCGACAACAACGCTAGGTCGATTTCAGGTACAATCATATTTAGATTTACCTGACGAGAAGTAGGCCTACGTAATGGCTACACAACTTTTCATTCAAGTAGAAATCTAAAAAACATAGCCTATGTTTCCGCCCAGGCTCGAACTGGGGACCTTTCGCGTGTTAGGCGAACGTGATAACCACTACACTGTATACGGAAACGCCGACGTGTTTTACCGCCAGAACCTTCCACTTTAACCGTATTGTCTAAAATGGCACTCGTATCTAACTAGATGACAAGCTCACCCTTCCTCTTTGATAAGTTAGGCTTTGTCAGATGAAAAGATATACGCCCGCATTATATCGTTTTTAATGGTTCAGGTTTCAAGCCAAGACGGTCAATCGGCCAACTTTGCGACCATCCTGGGAACCTCCTTCCTGGATAATTTCTAAATGCCATGTGGTATAGAGGGTGAGAGGTCTTTGGGGCATGTGTATTAAGTAAAAGATAAAATTATATAATGGATGCGCTGAGGGATTCAAATAAAATGATTCGGGAACTCCTGTTAAGTGGGCGTGTTTGGAAGTTTTGGTGACTGCACAGCAAAATCTCTCTCGAATGTTTGTGATTTGTGAGGAGTCCGTGTTATAGAAAAAGCGACGTGAAGCCACCGGAAGCAGCTGGAACCAGCGCCACAGTTAGTCTTGGCCTCTTGGGGTTCAAAGTCTTGGTCTTTTGTCTTGAGGTTTTAAGTGTGGTTCTTACAGAGGAATGCATGCATGTTATGCACTGCATATCTGCACTATTATTGTTATTCCAATGTTTAACGACATCTTATGGCTACATAGGCCGTTGACGCCTTTAAAGTTTTTGATATAATATATATATAAATCAGTTTCGTTATCTTCTATCGTGGTTGATTCCTTGTTTGGCGGGTTGCTGTGATGCTGATGATTGACAGGTGGTTGTAGTCGATGTTTTATAATATACAGATTAATATTTAATATATATATATATATATATATATATATATATATATATAGGGCCTATATTCATATATACACACAGGGGCGTAACTTTAGTCTAACAAGTGGGGGTACCAATTTCGTACATACACATAGCAAGGCTGAGACTGCGATCTCTCGGAAGGCACAATAATAAAATATTGATTGACATTGTTCAAAAAGTGGGGTTACGGTACCCTCTGTCCAAAAAGTGGGGTATGGGTACTCCTCCCCCCTCCCCACAAATTACGCCTATGACTGTGAGAGGCGCTTTATAAATTCCCAGACACCGTACTATACCATACAAAGTTGGAACCCTGAAAGTATTCAGTGAACCCATATGCAGAGGCGTCTATCCCCCCTAAGTCATTGGAGCAACGTCCCTTTTCCCCCTCTTCTTCGCCCTTTCCCATTCCTCCCACCCCCCCTAAAATGGTGGCACACGCACTGACAGATCTTCCCCCTTTATTTCTTGGATGGAGCATTTGCTCCAAGGTTTCTATGGTGTAGACGCCCCTGCCCATATGATAGTTACGCATGGGAAGAAGTAGTTGGCGCCATAAGATTTTGTCAATGGGCACTGGGCAGCTGCGTGAACTGCACGCAGTGGGCCAGTAACATCTCAGGTTGTATTCCTCATGGGCTACCCATAATTATGAACTCTGGTGGGGCTATGGACAATGCTATACGGTCGCGGCCCACTGGAGTTCCTATTCAGACGCATATTGCGCCATCTGCTTATTTACTGGATGGGACTATATCGTTGCGTCATCGTTTAACTGTGACGTAATTTCGTGCTACGTACGAAACAATTGTAATTTAAGAAAACAATGACGTGTTTGCTGCATTGCCAGACATTTTCCTCTCGTGTCGCAGCAGAAGATGGCATTTTGACAAAATCGAACACGCTACTGTCTTCGAAATCTTGCATTCCAGCAGACGACAGCAAGAAGGTAAATAGCACTCGTATTTTATATAGCGCGTCATTTCTATCGAAAGAAGGATGTCACCACGAGAAAGTATAACAACTAGCAAAGGAAGCTATAGGAGCGGAGAGCAGCAGGAAGGACCGTGGTCAAGAATGGAAGTTGAACAGCACAAGAATTTCTTCATCAACTTTTTCTGTGGCTTCTTTTTCGGTTGTCTACAAATTCAATTAATTAATTATTTTTTATTTATTTAAACTATTCGTTATGGTCCGACGATTCACTGTTGGGTGTCGAGCAGAGACGAGGCAAGCATTCCACTGGGCGGCTGGAGCCTCTGATCTCCACTGGGTCTGTTTAGTAACGCGAGGTTCAGCCATAAGTGTATGACTCTTCTTTTTTAGCTGCCCCTCTGTGATGATCCTCTAGGCGCACCCGAACAGTGAATTACCGGATCTACAAATTACTTACTCGTCTCAGACCCAAGCGAACGTCTTCTTCGGGTTTTTGTCTTCTCTGTCTGTCTGTCCATCTGTCTCTCTGTCTGTCTGGGGTCGGAGGAAGAACAATGAGGTACGCTGGCGAACAGAACAATGGAGGATTTCGGAGGAAAACGATTGCATTCTTCCCACTTAGTGGGTTTGGAATCAAAATCGAAGAGGAACTAGAAAAGGAATAAGAATCAACAGAGAAAGATGCATTACAAAGAGGACAGATGTAGGCCTAAAATTTCGAATGCTCATATAGGCTACAGTCAATGAAATCCTTCCCGGTTACTGGATTTAAAAAATGATGAAAGAAGAAAACGATGGTGACGTTAAGATGGGATGATGTTGATGATGCTGCTGTTAATGATATTTCTGATGACAGCTATAATGACATGCGGCACGCCTATAGTGATAATATTATTGTTTTGCTGACGATGATACTGCAGGGGATGATGATGATGATGATGATGATGATGATGATGATGATGATGATGATGATGATGATGATGATGATGATGATGATGATGGTGATGGTTGGGGCGTGGTGGCTCAGTGGTAAGTTCGGCGCCTTGTGACCGGAGGGTTGCAGGTTCGAATCCCACTCTAGCCGCTGCGTACGGACCTTGGGCAAGTCCTTCACTCGCAATTGCTCGTGGCGCTTCGGCGTGAAAACTCCGGCACAGTATCAAATGCTGTAGTCGGGAGCGCCTCTGAGTAGTAGTTGACTTCGAGAGGCGCTATAGAAATATCCGGAATAAATAAATGGTGATGGTGACAGTGGTAGTGCTGATGGTGATTAAAGTAAGAGAAGAGGAAGGTAGAAATTTTAATGAAGATAATGGGCACATAATACGGTGACGTATCGTGTTATTTTTGTGTGCCCTCCCGTGACCATTTTGTGAGCTGTAGTATATGAACAACGGTTCATCATCGGTCCTGACAGCAGAAATGACGGTCATACGGAGAACGATAGAGTGAGCCAAGAGCGCTAACATTAGTGATGTTGTTTTGTTTTCTCTCAGAGTGTTGGAGAGCCGGTAGCAACAGAATGTCGTGGCCAGTCAACAACAGCTCGCAGAACTTACGCGTGCACTAGATGGGTCTGTCGTCAATGCCACCATCGCTGGCGACCGTCATCTGGTGGGTTTGGTATCAAGATCAAAGAGGAACAAGAAGAGGAATAACTCGTAATCGTAGTCTCCAGACTTATAAAGCGCCACTCGAAGGCAAATCGCAGAGCACCAGCATATTGACGAGCCATACGTCAAATCAGAGGGTTTTCGAGAGAGTAGTCTAAAGAAAGCTCGGGTTCGGTTTCCAGAGGGTCCAGGTCAAGAGAGGAGGCAGAGCAACTGTTAAGGCGGGTGTCATTTAGGGCGAGAACAATTTGAAGGAAGAGGATCAGATGAGTCACGGTAGGAGTACTTGAAGATGAGTAAGATGATTATAAGAACCAACAACGAAAAAATAAGTAGCACCTTCAAAGATAAACAGAAACGCAAACAGAAAGCGAGGAAGACGAAGTCAGGCAAAGGAAGATGCGAGCGGATAGTAGCAGGACGGACGACATCGAGAAGTGAAGTTCTTTTTCAGTTGTCTCTACAAATATAATTAATTAATTAAATTATTATTTTTTATTTATTTAAACTAATCGCTATGGTCCGACCGATTCACTGTTGGGTGTCGAGCAGAGACGTGGCATGCATTCCACGGGGCGGCTAGAGCCCTGCAAGTCGCCATTGGGTCTGTTTAGTGACGCGAAGTTCAGCCATAAGTGTATGACTCGTCGTTTGGAGCTGTCCCTCTGTGAGGATCCTCTAGGCGCACCGCAGTGAATTAGCGGACCTACAAATTACTTACTCGTCTCAGACCCAAGCGAGCGTCTTCAGGCGTTTTTGTCTGTCTGTCTGTATGTCTGTCTGTATGTATGACTTGTATGTGTGTGTGTGTGTGTGTGTCTGTTTGTCTGTCTGTCTGTCTGTCTGTCTGTCTGCGGTCGGAGGAAGAACACTGAGGTACGCTGGCGAACAGAACAATGGAGGATTTCGGCGAAACTCGATTGCATTCTTCCGCCTTAGTGGGTTTGGAATCAAAATCGAAGAGGAACAATAAGAGGAATATCTGAAAATGACCAAGATGAGAAGAAGCTACAGAGTAAGATATACCAGAAAGAGGATAGGAGTAAAATTTAAGATGCTCATTAACAGTCAGTGAAATCCTTCCCGGTTATTGGATTTCAACAACGATGAAAGAAGAAAATGATGGTGATGACGGTAGTGGTATAGTGCTGATGGTGATGAAAGTAGGCCCTAAGGGAAGGGAAAAGCAGAATTTTAATGAAGATTATGAGCACATAATAAGGTAAAGTGTCGTCTTATTATTGTATGCCCTCTCGTAACCATTTTCTAAGCTATAGTATGAACGAAGGCTCATCATTCTTCAGAGCGGAAATGACGGTCATACGGAGAACGATAGACCTAGAGTGGACCAACAGCGCTAACATTAGTTATTTTGTTTTGTTTTCATATTCTCTCGGAGTGATGGAGAGCCGGAAGCAAGAGAATTTCGTGGCCAGTCGCAACAGCTAACAGAGCTAATGCATGAACTAGACTATCGACAATGCCACCACCATCGCTGGCGACCGTTGTCTGAATCCCCTGTCATCGCCACCTCACTGGACAGGAGAATGCCGGTGCGCTTGAGGTATTGGAATGCTCAAGCGGGCTCCACGGCAGGGTAAACTCGTAACAGACTGCCATAAAACTAGCTTAAAACCAAAGACTGATGAACGATTTATAGTATAGTTTACTCTAAAGACATTTGCCCCACTGACATGTATATCCAAGACAGAGGAGGGGAGTAAACCCGTCTCCGCTGTTCGTGCATGATACGTGTATCAATGGTAAAATCCTACCTCCAGCTTCCCCAAAGGGGTTTTCTGGTTGGGCAGCCGGCTGACAGCTTTAATCTGTCTTGGATGAGTTGGATCCCAAGGGTAACTAATTACGATGTATGTTTCATATTATATAATGATGTTACATAAACGATTTGAAGCCTTCATCGGAAGAATAACTATATAATGCATCTTAAGTATTTTGTCTATCAAAATATAGAAATGAAATTTGGCGCTCATAGGGTTGTGGGGTGTTTCTATAAAACATGTTCTAAAAGATTTTATTTAACAAGTAGGTAGCGCCACATTATGAAGGTTTAAATTTTGAAGCGTATGGCAATTTCTTATGACTATATTTTTACCGTGCATAGATAGCATTCCAAAGTTATCCTTGAATAATTGCTAAGCTGTTTACAGTAATAAATTAATCATAATAGCTGCTGGTACTAATTAAACTACAAAATAATGGTATTAAAATTTAAAGTAAAAATGTTTCTGCATTGCGTTTCTGCAGTTCTTGATTCATGGAAGAACACTGAAGTCATATAGAACTCAGATTGTTTTTATGCGACCTCTGTATTTTCTTCTCATTGTAACTCTGGACTGACGTGGGTTTCTGAAAAACACACTTGGAAATATATGCGCTTTTAGCATTAAGTATAATAATAGGACACAGTTAACTCAAACTTGGACTCTAGTGGTTTTCCAATGAAGGCTTCATTTGTAATCAAAATCTATATCCCTGTGACATTGATGTTTGCTTTCTTGATTTAATAATTAAATTGTGGGGTTGCTTAAAAATAAAATAAAATCCAACTCATGTTCCGTAGAGAGTTAATTCTGTACATTGGCCTGTCTGTAGATTATCAGACACAATTAGGCCTAGCAATATTTTATTTTTCTTATAAAGATAATGCTGGTCTAAATTCCTGCTTAAAGTGTGGGATCAACAAATGCGGCAGCGTGGCTGGGCTACATGAAAAGAAAGCAAGTGAAGAGCGTACGTTTAGGGGCCATCCATATACTCCTTCCTTCCTTCCTGTTATCCATGAGCTGATAGCCCGTAGGTGTCCACTGGATAGTGGATTTCTATCGTCTTTTTCTTTACGGCGAAGTATCTGCACCCATTCGCCCGACCCTCCTCTTTAGGGACTAGCTCTGGGTTTTCCAGAGGCAGAATTCGTTTAACCACTGCTGCCGCCTAGCGAATGGAAAGGCCGAATTTATAACCTTGCGGGACTAGGGGTTCGATCTTGTTACCGTCAGCTCTTCATGCCAGTGTGTTATCCACTACTCTACGCGGCCCCCGCTCCATATATTACGTACACAAAAATCCGGGAAAATCGGACCCCTCCCCCCTGTTCGCAAGCGTACTTTCTTCCACCACCCCCCCTGCGTACGTACGCTTGACGCACACACCCCCTCCCCCGAAGACCAGCTGCAGAAAGTGTCTCGACAGCTCCAGGCTGGCGACTGTCTGCACTTTAGGCCAGATTATTGAAGGATGAGTGAGAGCCAATATAGACAAATTATAGGTGTCTCGTTCACAGCACAGAATAACTGCACATGGCTTTTATATAATGTAATAAAATGCCATCGGACGACTATAGGAGAATACAGAGTTATAAATAGGCTAATGTGGACGTCATAATTAGACATTTATTTTGCGTACGAACACATTTTGTCCTCCCCTCTCCCCTCCCCGTTCGCACCGGTACGCAAAATCCCCTAAATCCGACCCCTCCCCCTAATTGCGTACGTAACATGTGGATGGCCCCTTACTAGTGCAGCTTACAAGTCAGAGCGGATTTAGGCTTGGTGAGGCCTAAGCTATAATATATATTTATATTATAAAGCTTGGAGGCCCTTGTTAAAAATTACAGAAGGTCTCACAAAACTTGAACACATACAGGCCCGATGCCTTTCAATGTTACCACTCACTTTTTATCCGCTCTAGGTGAGATGGAATTTGATACATAAGCCGTTTAAAGAGGTTCTACATAGTTTATATATATCATATATATATATATATACTACAATTAAAAATTTTTAAACCCAAAAATTCAGAAGTTTTTGGTTCATTCATATGGAGAATTTATATAGCGCCTCTTCAAGGTTGTCTACTCAGAAGCACTCAGAAGTACCAATTGGTGGCTAATGCGGATCGTGAGGCCTTAACAGGGGCGTAACTTTGGTCTAAAAAGTGGGGGTACCAATTTCTTACATACACGAAACAAGGCGAAGATTGAGATCTCTGTGAAGGCACAATACAAAAATTTTAATTGGCATTGTTTAAAAAGTGGGGGAGGTTCGGTACCCCCAGTCAAAAAAGTGGGGAGTACGGGTACCCCTCGTACCCCCCACATATTACGCCTATGTATGCACATGTATATATACTTATGCACCATCAATCATTTGGCCACTTGACTGCTTTTCCTTTTGGTTTTTTGGCCCAAAGGCTCTTTTTGGCCACATCGGTTCTTTTCTATTTTCTTTCATTTTCCTTTTTTTTAGGTAACCATAAAGGATCTTTTGGTGGCCATAAAAGGCTCTTTTATTAAAGAGTTTCACACCTATCTCCATTAACAGAAAAAACGATTTTATATCATACATATTTACCAGCAATGTTCAATGTACACATTAACAGTTTAAAATTGTACAGATTGCCTAAATAGTCAATATGTATATATGACAAGGAAAGTATTTAGTTATTATTTGGCGGCGTGAACAATAATATCAGTATTATTCAAATCAGGTGATTCACCTGATATTACAATAGAAACAACATACATTGATCTACACATACCAAGTTAACAGTATTACCTAAGGAACAATAATATTACAAATATTATTAGTCATCGGTTCTATCCAGTTTGAAAAAAAACAGGTCAGATTATGAATCCCATACATTCTAAGATCATTACAAACAAACCAATTTATATGTAATAATCAAGTGTGATTGTCCGGAAATAAGTGTTATGGTTAGATAACACCATTTCATGCAATGGAGCAGGTTTATATAATGAGGTTCAGTAAGTCTATCGTTTTAAATCTCACAATTCGTAACTGGATTTTGAAGAGTTCTTCTTTTGTCCATTTTTATATAATAATCAGTGTATTTAGGGTCTTTCTATACACCCTCCTGTATAATAACGGAATTAGGCAAGTGTTCTACGGCTCGGTCCCAAAATCATTACCGGTATCGTAAATGCTAAAGCGCAACTAGCAAGCTAAGCGCAGGGCACAAGCTTATTCATGAGCGCTGCTTCAAGTCGGAGGGTTGTCTAAAGATACCAAGGTAGGAAAGAACAAGATCCCATTACCAGAGGAACTGAGAAAAAGGAAACACAAGAGCTGTTACGGAGGTTAATTTGTGTTTAGAAAAAGAGAAATTGGAAGGGCTCTCTCCTTCTCTGTCTCTCTCTGTCTCTCTGTCTCTCTCTGTCTCTCTCTCTGTGTGTGTGTGTGTGTCTGTCTGTCTGTCTGTCTGTCTGTCTGTCTGTCTGTCTGTCTGTCTGTCTGTCTGTCTGTCTGTCTCTCTCTCTCTCTCTCTCTCTCTCTCTCTCTCTCTCTCTCTCTCTCTCTCTCTCTCTCTCTCTCTCTCTCTCTCTCTCTTGTAAACAGAAGACTCGGATTCAAAACCACGTTGAGCGAATGAATGTATGGCGAAGAAGGGTAAGGTAACCAGTGACCACTGCTTTATTGTACACACTGTTATTCTATTGGTCCGCCTATAATCCTAAGCACCCTCAAGTTCAATGTCTGCATTCTATAAATTTTAAACAGCGAATTGCGTTGTCTCTTGTGAAGATTCACGGCATTATTAACGCAGCTCCGTGTATACATTGGAGATTAAACCATTTAGAAGACTTGTGGTGAATCGGCATACTACTATCCGCGACAACAGGCAGCAGGCGGTTATACCGGATATACTGCCCTCAAATGGGTTGAACAATTGAGCGGAATGTTTGGAGGATCTATTCATATCATCATCTGATATAATAAATCCTCGAGACCCTGATGTAGGATTGGAACTGTTGACAACTTCTTTCGGAAACTTCAACTCTCCAGAAAGTCATCTGCTGTGTTTGCAATGAGATTACGACGTCGATAATGATTAAATTCCAAACCCCATCATCCCTACGGTGTTTCAAATCCCCTTGTGTGGTTCTATTGGCATGCCAGGCTTTTGAATATTGATATAGGGAAGAATAATTCTAGCGATTCTTAGACGCCCGCTAAATACAGCTCACGATTCAGAAATTAGCTTCCAATGCAGGATGATATTACAGAGCATGCACCATGACTGAAAGACTTTATTGGAGCAATGCTTTTCATCGAGAACATCTGTAAACTAGAGCATATGAAAAATGAAGTCAAATTTAGCTGGAACATATAAGTAGGATATGTGTTTGATATGGTATATATATTTACATGCATATATATACCATATATATATATATTTACATGTATATATATGGTATATATATTTACATATATATATATGTGTGTGTATGTGTATATATATATATATATATACATCATACTCTATACTCGTGAAGCTCTGAATTCAGAGCATTCAGACAGTTCGCTGTCGCCCGGTTGTTTCGATTCTGTAGTTTAGTTAGTCGATCTTTTCGTTCAGTTCAATGGTCCTGATTAACATCTCCGTAACTCGATAGGGATCGCAGTTGGACGAGGGTCGTCTGTCCTCCAGGTAGCCCTTGCCTTGCTCACCGCACTCGCGCGTAATGCGTATACTGGCGCCGCGGTTGGCGACGCCGGACGAGAAGTCATGGATGCTGCTTGTCTCGTGGAGACCCGTCAGACGTCGCTTGTTGTCCTCTCCTCCGTGTGTATCGTAGGCGCGAATGTGGGCCTTGTGATTTCGAGCCAGCTTTTCTATCGCCTCTTGGATAACCCTTTAAAGAATCAATCAATCAATCCTTTTATTGAAGCCATTTGAAGTACAAGGAAAATACAACATAAGAGTTTGAACTTTGGCAACAAGAGGAGACCCAAAAAGGGATCTTGATCCCGCTTAGCAGGGCCACCTAGTTAACATTTATCGTAATACAAGTAAATGGCAGCACAATCAATACTTTTAAAGGTAACATCGATCAAGTAAAAATAATAATACTAAGGATAATAGAATATTGTATATTGTATACTAGCTGGTTTACCCGGCGATGCCCGGGGTTATAAGTTTCAATCCCTGTAGCACCACCACCACCACCACCACCACCACCACGCCCGGTTTAGTTGAGTGAAAGTTTCAATCCCTCTAGCGAATCCGTACCTGTAGCACCACCACCACCACCACCACCACCACCACAGGAAAAGTTAATGTGAAGTGAAATCCTTACGGCGCACCTTTAGAAATGCATGCCGGTGAAACAGAATTAGCGATGAAAGACAGAGAATCTTCTCGGGTGGCGCCATCTGGGGAATGAAAATAGGTCGACTGGAATTTGTTTGGTGGGGGGTTAGGGAGAGGTTTTCGCCAGTTTTCACCATGGAAGCGGTGAAAACGGGGGACGCGAAGCCTCACACTGGGTGTGTAATGCCCACCCCGAGACAGTAGTGAAGGTCTCGAGTGAAAAGGTCGAAAACTGTAGAAATGCATTCCGGTCAAAGATCGCGGTGCTACAGACAGATTCTTTCCTTTAAATATATATAGATGGGCATTTATAAAGCGCCTCTCGCGGTATAGACCATTCAGAGGCGCTCCCAGTGCGCGAGACCCCGAGAGAAAAAGCAGGATTTAAGGTGAGAAAAAGAAGAAGCAACGCTACCAGAGAGAAGAAGCAAACCAACGAAGAATACTAATAACAACAGAATAATACTACTAAAAGCAACATCAACACACTGTTATTAACTAAATATAGTTTCCTTATATGCAAATTTGTCCTGGTATAACGCTACGTCACAAAGCCTTTCTGTTCTATTGTGAAACCGTTTGTGACGTCACTATACTGTCGTCTTGACGACGGTCGTCTTGACGACGGCGTTCAGAGCATTTTAACCAACGTCATAATTATGACGGGAAAATACACTAGTTAACTAAATAGTAATAGAAGCAACGTTAATCACAGATCTAAATTATCTAATGATACTGTTATTTAAATAGGCTCACTAATAAACCGCTTGTTCCATTGAGGAGTTGTGCTGTCAAATATGGAATCCTTAGGAGTTTGGTATCTTATTTAATAAGAAATAGGTCTATATCGCAACGGTATATGCGCAGGGCTGTAGTCGAGGGTATACGCGGGTATACAGCGTGTACTCACATCTAGAGACCGTATACTCGCCTCACAAAATATTTATATTTATTTATATTAAAATACTGTAGCGTATATATATATATTATATATATATCCTTCGTGACCTTTGCCGCCAGGTGTCTGACGTCGTAGCGCGTCGGTCACTTCGCTCCTCGACCAGAAGTTACCAGAGGAGAGCTCTTGGTCCCACGTGCTCGTTCTTCTACTGCATGGGCAGCGCCGGGCTTTCTCTGTTGTGGGTCTCTCCACTTGGAATGCGCTCCCGCTGGAACTGCGATTATTACCTCTGAATAATTTGCCTGCGTGTAATAAATTACTCAAGTCTTTCTTTTTTAGACGTGGCTGGACTGGGAGCGCTCCTGAGTAGGTATCTTGAAGGGGCGCTATATAAATTTTCAGAATGAATGAATGAATGAATATATAGTTGGGCTTACTTCATTCCGCCATCGGCTCTTGTAGCTTTCGAGCTGTAGTTGCAGTGGCCCCCGGCACCGTTCCAGTTGCCAGGCATTGGTTTCGGATCCAAAGTTACAACAACGCCAAAATCCTCAGCCACTTTGTACAGCAAGAACCTAGCCATCCACAGGTGGTCTGCTACTTCGATTCCCTCGCAAGGTCCTATCTGTTAAAGCACATGGAACGACGAACGGTCAGTTGTATACTTCGTATCCAGACTATATATATATACACGGTCCCAACACGGGGACCTTAAATGGCGTGGCACCCATTCAAATGGGCAGAGGTTGTGAAGGATCTCACCCAATCAATTCATTGAAAAATAAGCAGGGTCGAGGCCATATACGGTCCTTATAGAAAATCGCGAACATTTACATTATATATATATATATATATTTTATATATATATATATATACACGGCAACTTTAGATTTCATTTCTATGATGCGCTGTATATGATTGGAATTTTATAATTACACACGCATAGGCATTGTGATGATGTAACGTTAATAATTGTCAGGTCATGCATGGTACAGGAATCATTGGGTAATGGATGCGGCATCGATATCAGTGATACAGTCCGTGGGAGAACAGGTTAAGTTGGAGGATGTTCTGGCCAAAGTCATAAATGGCAACAGCTAGCCACAATCCTAACAACATTTTTTTTTTTTAGCAAATACTCTTTTAGAAATGCAATCATTCCTTTCTCAGTATCAACCAATAGAACTATCTTAAGAAGCAATAAATCTTTCTCAGGAATAGCAAGCTATCCTTTCTTATGAATAACACATATTCTTTTCAAATGAATTGCAAACAAATCCTTCTTATGATTAAAAATATTCTTTTCATATGAATAACAAATATTCTCTTCATATGAATTGCAAACAAATTCTTCTTATGATTAACAAATATTCTTTTCTTATGAATAACAAATATTCTTTTCATGTGAATTGCAAACAAATCCTTCTTATTAATAACAAATATTCTTTTATATGAACTGCAAACAACATCCTACCTTTGAATAACACAAATCCCTTTCGTAGCAATAACAGCAACATAATACTGACTGTCCAACATCAATTTATGTTATCAATCAGAAATCCGACTGCGCGAAGCTTGTCAATAAGCTGCAGCTGAAGAGGCTTACCTGAAACTCCCACTGCGCAGGCATCACCTCAGCGTTCGTGCCACCGATCTTGATACCTGCATACATACAGGCTCGATAGTGACATTCGAGGATGTCACGACCGAATATTTTGCTGGCTCCAACTCCGCAGTAATACGGTCCTGAAATTTTAAATAACAAATGACTGCAGATGATATTGCACCGATTAGGATCAGTAGCGAACATCGCTAGTAACAAATTGTTGAGTTTACGGCCGATAGCAGCATATTGACTAAACATTAACAAGAATTAATCGCTTAATTGCTTTGTTGTTTGAAATGCAAATAATTCTTTCTTTGTAATAACAATTGGGCCTATTCTTTTATTAGGAATAGCAAGCAATTCTTTAAAGAGATGCAAATAATATTTTTTGTGAAATAGCAAAAACATTCTTTTACTATGAATAGCAAACAACCCTTCTTTAAAATGACAAATATACTGAGGCCTATGATAAAAGACAAATAAGCTCACGCATCATTTAGTAGGGCCTAGCAATAAATTATGGGTAAAAAAGCTAATAATAATAATAATATTTATTCTTTAATTAAGCGCCTGCAAACGCACTGCGCTGTACATGTACATGTTATGCGATAAATCTTAACTACTAACAGAACAGACAGCCTGCAATACACGGCGCAAATTGCAGCCTACAAAGCATGTCCGCCTATGGGACTCGATCTCTGTACCTCTCGCACTCTACGCCAGATGTTATCCAATGCGCTATACGCGACATATGTAAAATGTTTACTTGTACACGTTTTTATACAGCGACCGTATTGCCTCGACCTTGCTCTTTTTTCAATGAATTGATCGGGTGAATCCTTCACCACAGCTGCCGGTTTGAATGAGCATCATGCTTTTTAAGGTTCCCATGGCCCGAGATTTAAATCTCAGAAATGAGCCTGCAGCATCGGGAGGCGAATCGCAAATCGCACGCTCTCTAACACAGGCGCATGAGACGCAACTTACAGTCTAACAAATGTAACTAACTATAGGCCAGTGTCAACTGTACTTACCCTGAGGTAGCGGTTCACCCAGCTTGGGCCAGCCGAGCGGATGGTTGTCCAAATCGAGCAGCGTGTACTCCTGTTCAATGCCGAACCAGGGCTCCACATGTTTAACTTTGTCCATGACGGCCTTGCACGTGTGACGATGGTTCGTCTCTGAAAATAGTAATTCATTTCATACGTACATAGCTTTCACTCTCTGCTCTCTACTCATCGACACCACAGGGCCAACTGTTAACTACTTCATTTTATTTTTGCCTTTTATTATCTATACTGCTATGGTTTTTCTTAATTAAAAAACTACCACAATCAAGTTAAGTTAACATTCATAGTAGGCCTATAAGCGTATCCCACGCAGATCTGTAAAATGTTTCTCTTGGGCAATATTCCTTCTGCTTCCCGTTTGAACGGTTAGATAGGCCTACTGCACCTTATTGTTCTCATTATTCGCGAGGCGGCGCCGGTTTTATATGTCGCCTATTCCACGTGTAGGCCTATTAAAATGGGTCATGGACCACGCTTCCAAGGCTACTGTCATATATAGAAACGCGCACTGCAGTTAACAGTAAGGTTTTATATGGGTATTACGAAGATTCACTGTTCCAGTAAACGCGCAACAAAATACAGAAATAATCTCGATTAATACAGAAGTTGATTTTTGAAGATACTATTTACCGGTTGGCTTTCGGTTGTATTTGTACGTTTCGCACAGCACCAACTTGTTGTTTCCACGTCGAAACGGATCGCTGAAAAGAGCGACAGGGTACAGAAAAGTATCTGAGTTCTTCCCCTCGGCCTGTCCTGTGCTCGAACCATCGAAGATCCACTGTGGCAGCTCTGTGTGTGAAACATTCGACATGCACATAGAAAATACACTGTTGTAAATAAAAATTGCAAATGTATAGGCCTACCGCTAACGGAAAAAATCGTGACAGGTCCTGACGATTTGCTTCAGTAGCCTTACTTACACGGGGATCTTAAATGGCTTGGGATCAATTCAAACGGGCACCCGATCGATTCAATAAAAAATGAGCAGGGTAGAGGCCATAGGGACCCTATAGAAAAACGTTTACATTTATAGTTACTTTTCCCAAACCGAGGCTGGAACCGGGAAAGTCTTAATTATTATTATATTAATTTTTTTTCATTTATGTTTTTAGTTAATATTATCGTTATTATTATCGTTGGGCCTAATGCCAGCGATACGAGGACTGATTTCTGTTTAAGAGACACAATACGTTGCAAAGTGTGCGATTAGTTACCATGATTAACATAATCTTCGTCATCATCACCACCTCAGTTACTAACATTAGGCCCTATCACTATATTTTAGTAAAGCTTACATCATCATCATAATCGTAATCCTAAATTCATTAAGCGTCACTTTAAGACAGCCTATAGTCACTCATGATCGTAAATTTATAAAGCGTCACTTCAAGAGAGCCTAAATATAGTCGCTCATGATCGTAAATTTATAAAGCGTAACTTCAAGAGAGACTCGTCATCATGAGAGGCGCTTCCTACCTAACAACACGAAACACGGTCGAAGAGAATGCTATTCGAGATCCTTTGGAAAAGAAGTAAAGCTAGGACGAGGAGTTCATGTCGCAAGTTTTAAAATAACCTATTCCAGAGGGATGGGCTGACCACAGAAAACATCTACGTTGGACCGTGGAAGTTCGGGCTGTGGAACCGCCAAGTCACCTTAATAATAATAGTAATAATAATAATAATAGGAATAGTTTTGACCACCTGAGGGATCATATTATTATTATGATCTTGATTGTACTGTCATTTTCTGATGTGATCTTGCTGTGTGCTTGTCGATTTGAATTAATAAAGATAATAATAATAATAATAATAATAATAATAATAATAATAATAATAATAATAATGATAATGATAATGATAATGATAATGATAATGATAATGATAATGATAATGATAATGATAATAATAATAATAATAATAATAATAATAATAATAATAATAATAATAATAATAATAATAATAATAATAATAATAATAATAATAATAATAATAATAATAATAATAATAATAATAATAATAATAATATTGCTTTTAGAGGCACCTTCACACCACACCCCGGAGACGATGACGGCGTGCTCCAAGCTTAACTACACTTCTTTTTATAGTTTCTTAGAGCCTGAGGGATTTTCGTACCTCGGGCGTGAAAAAAAAAATAATAAACATAATGATAATAATAGCCTAATAATAATAATAATAATAATAACAATAATAATAATAATCTTTATTAATTCAAACTGACAAGTACGCAGTAAGATTACATTGAAACATGACCGGAGAATCAAGATCTTAATTAAACACACGTTTTGGCAGCCACGCAAGGCGCCCGCTCTAGAGGGGGGTTACGGGTATCGAACCGCGATCTGATGCTCTCCTGGCGATGAGTGTTACCACTCATCTATCCGTTCTCCCCAGAGCGGAGAAATCTGCGACCAAGGAAGAGACTGAGACACAAAACACTTTTATCTAGCTCCTTATGTTAAGAAGGAGCACATTCTGCTAGACGTAATTACGTAATCATCAATACAAAACGTTGGAATAGCGTTGGAATTACCCTCGACTTTTTTGGGGACGAAGTCTAGGGTCTTTGTTTTGCATCGCATATGTTCACCAGTGCCGTCAATCCAGACGTACATGACCTGCACCATGTTTGACGGCTGTTCCAGCGTCAGGTAATGCTCCGTGATGCTTTTGTCCAGTAGCGAATTGCTTTTCTTCATCAGCGAGCTGTTTCTGACGAACATTTTCATGGCTAAAACGTTCCACACGACAGAACAATCTCCTACTTCTCAATTACGCAGTTGATTAATTAATTACATATTAATTACTTGGTTTTATTTTAATAAAACAGTCGTAAACAGGAGCGCGCCTAGGATCTTAAGCTAGCACATGAACAATACTTAAATTCATTCAGTCATACAGAGCATTTATGTAGCACCTCTCAGAGATAACTAAGCCTACTCATGGCATTAATTAGCAGTATTCGTAATGGTATTACAAATTTGTATAGCTTATCTCTAGAAGCTCTATTCAAACTTGGATTTATAAAGCGTAGCTGAAAAACAATGTCTAAAAAAATTCTGAAAAAAACAATGAAATGGCAGAGAGCAGTGTTCTGTGGCGGCGCCAGACAATTTTTGTAACCAGTGCAGAGGGCGATTTATGCCCCGAATAAATCATGGGCAGGGCAAAAATTCTGGCAAGGCAACGGCCAGGGCAAAGGCTTTTCTACCAGGGCATTTGCCCTCGCTCGCCGTGGTGTAGCGCCGCCCTTGCCGCTGTTTGCGTTACGCTTCTTGACACCAACGGTATCAGCTAAGCAATCGTCTGACTTTGGGGACAACAATTGTGATGTCATACAGGGGCGTAACTTTGGTCTAAAATGTGGGGGGTACCAATTTCTTTCCACTTTCATTTTTCACATGAAGACCATCTTTGGAAAGGCACAATAATAAAAATATTGATTGACATTGTTTAAAAAGTGGGGGGTACGGTACCCCCAGTTCAAAAAGTGGGGGGTACGGGTACCCCTCGTACCCCCCACAAATTACGCCTATGATGTCATATGAGGCAGCTTATCAGTGTGAGAATTGTAGAAAAAAGACTGGGGGTCAGACTTTGACGAGTTTAATCCATTTCGAGTTGAATATTTTTTCCGTGTTTTGCAAACTAAGAAAATTCAAAAATGCAATAGAAAGCTTAAACTCCTTAAAGTGATGTTTGCACATGATTGCTAATGTTACTTTCGAAGCATACGAAAGAACAAAACTACGGACACTTTCCTACCCTCCAGTTGCAAACTGTCACTGTAGAGTGTAGACTCTGTAGAAAATATGGTAGTCTTCAGTTGTAAAATTTGAACGAAGAGCCCCCCAGACGATTTGCGGATTTTAAATCAATTGAGACTCAATCTGCTTTGCGTAGGCGGTAGGCCTACTCAACCGTTCACATTTGACATTGACAATTAGCTCATCTGTCAACTTCAGCTGGAGTTAACCGACCCACAAAGTAACATTGTTCTCAAAGAGCAGCTCAAAGGATCAGACATGATGACATTCTTTTCTTAGCTCAGAAAGGAAAAATTCTCAAATCTACAGTGTTGCTTTAAAAATGTTTGTGCTATTCGCATCCAGTTAGCCTACATCTGTCAACAAAGATTTTCAACTATTAAGATAAGCAAACCCAAGTACATACCTCAGTTAACTGATCTAAACTTCGTAATCGTAATCGTAATCTCCAAACTTCTAAATCGCCACTCGAAGGCCAAGCGCAGGACACCAGCCTATTCACGAGCGCTACGTCAGATCAGAGGGGGTTTCCAGAGGGTAGTCCAAAAGAGGCCAAGTCCGATTTCCAGGGTACCAGATCAGTTTCCAGATAGTGGTCCAAAAGAGGTCAAATAGTGGTCCAAAAGAGGTCAAATAGTGGTCCAAAAGAGGTCAAATAGTGGTCCAAAAGAGGTCAGATAGTGGTCTAAACTGCGAATTGCAGCCAGTGCAATCACTCCAGATTATAATGGGAAACTTTTAATTCATGCTCACAGCTACATTCATCTCACTAGTAACAACCAAAGTATATTTAATATATTATAAATAAGTAAACTTCTTTTCACGTTAGTCGTTATTAAAAGTAAAAAATTTGCTACCCGGCCTTCCGAATTTTTTGGCGTTTAATGTGGCCCAGTGAGCAAAAAATTTGCCCACCTCTGTCCTAAATAGGCCTACATTGAAATTAATAGCTGTAAATGCGCAAGTCTAAGGCTTTCTCCTGATCTCCAAAATGTATTGCCTAATTTACTTTCGAAATTCATTTTGGTTTCTATCTGGACTCAATATTAGGCCTACACCTAAATGCATTGAAATCCTTTACTCTAAATTGTTTGGTTTTAATCTGAATATAGGCCTACGCGCAAAAATCCCTTAGTGTAATTGTTCCTCTTGACCCTAGATGCATTCAAATTATTTGCTATATCATCTCCGAAATCGTCGTTAAACCAACAAAAATCACAGAAAAACACCACACCTGGATTACTGGCCTAGAAGCTAGTGCCGATTGACGATGAAGTTAGAAGTGACCAGTTCATAGGCGTATGTATACGCGTAAAAATCGCGTACTGTAATTGCTCAGAATGACTCGTACATGCATTTAAATTATTTCCTATAGGCCTATATTACCCTAAATCACCGTTAAAATCCAACAACAATCGCAGAACAATACCATACCTGTGTTAGGAACTAGAGCTGGTTTTCGTGAAAGTCTGGATTGAACACGAACCGCAGCAGAGCTGAGGACTGCACCTCCAACATCTGCAGATGAATTGAGGGACTGACTAAAGCACCGGAACGAACTTGCAATTAGCGGCTCACAGACCGCTCTCGCTTTCCCAGCTGACAGCCTACAAAAGACTCGAAACAGTTTATATCCTTCACCCATAGGCCTAATCTGTGGGGGTGCGAGGAGTACCCCCACTACTTTTTGGACTGGGGGTACCGTATCCCCCACTTTTTGAACAATGCCATTCAATATTTTATTATTGTGCCTTCCCAAAGATCGCAGTTTCCGTCTTGCTTCGTGTACGTAAGAAATTGGTACCCCCCCCCCCAATTTTTAGACCAAGGTTACGCCCCTGCCTGCACTAACCGTTGTGCGCCGAATTACTTCCCTCGAGTGGCTATAAATGGGGCACTCATTCAATGGGCGGCGATTGCAATAAAGAAAAGGCTGCATAAGGTCAACATAATTTCTGTCGACGTCAACGGCCTTTGTTGCCATAACATGTCGTTAAACTTTTGATCCGTCCATAGAGGGCGATGGTGAAGGGTCTCACCCGATCTATTGACAAACGAGAAGGGTCGAGGACATACGATCGGTATAGGAAAACGTGTGCATTTACATTTAGGTCTAATTCTAGGTCCTGATTCTCGTGTCATTTTCACTACAGACTCATGAACGATGCAAGCAGGCCCGCCGAGAGGGAGCGGCAAGGGGGCAAATGCCCAGGGGCCCGGCGACTTCTTAGGGGCCCGGGCCGGGCCCGCAATCAACTTATGAAAAATATTATAATCAGTTATACAAAGTTTATGACTTATGCCTTTTAAAATATATTATCTGACGCTTAACTACAATCAGTTTAAACTTCAAGAATCTGAATAAAATCATAGTTGTATATAATGTATATAATTTTGTTTATAGTAATATAATATCGTACGGTCGTACACACACTTTTATTATTTCAATTTGTGTGTTTTCTTATTTTTTCGTACGACCCTACGATATTATATTTATATAAAGCCTAAATATAGTTTAAAGGCCCGTAACTGCTCTGCCTAGGGGCCCGTGACTCTTTTGCCTAGGGGCCCGCGACTGCTCTGCCTAGGGGCCCGGAATTTCTGTCGGCGGCCCTGGATGCAAGTCATAGGCAGGGCTTTAATGGTAAAATTAGTATTAGTTTTCCGAAACAAACCAGAGTTGAGAACACGCTACCGGTTAGCTTTCCGAAACACATTAGAAGTGAGTACAAATATTTTGTGAGGTGGGTATACGGACTCTAGAGGTAAGTACACGCTGCATGTTTACTCGCGTATACCCTCGACTACAGCCCTGGTCATAGGCTTTAACCGTCAAGTGACACATGACTTCTGCACGCAAGACTATAGCTCAGCTCAATGAGGAAGATGAATTGCAAACACATGACACATGACTTGACTTCTGCACGCAAGACTAGCTCAGCTCAATGAGGTTTATGAATAATTCATAAACCTCATTTGCAATTATTGAAAACAAATCCTTCTTGTGAATAACAAATATTCTTTTCATATGAATTGCAAACAAATCCTTCTTTTGAATAACACATATCCCGGAGCCCTGCATTCCGTGTTTCAGCTATAGACGGTATGCTATGTTCTATTTGAAAGTGCGCATGTAATTGGAAATACAGACCTTGTAAAATTACCCTATAGTATAATTAAAGCAGCGAAGTATTCGGCCAGTAGTGAGATCAGATAGCAAATAGGCGCATTGGAAGCGTGCTGGGCCCATAACTCAGAGGTCCGTGGATCGCAACCACGCTCTGCTAAACCGTTGTGGGGCGCGGTACCGTACCTGGTCAAGTGGTTGCGTGCTCGACTTGTAACGTGGAGAGTTCGTACCTCCCTAAGACGGTTACTGTGTATAATTATATGGACCTTGAGCAAGTCCTTCACTAACAATTGCTCAGCGCCATCGATTTGTGCTTGGTCAATACGCATTGGCGCTCAATAAATAACCACCTTGTCCCCTCTTAATATAGTATAAATAGAACGCCCGGGCGTTATCGGTAGAACGCAACAATAGGTAGGCCTACGCTGTTGTCATGGTCACCCATTGGCTCGCCAATACAAAGAAAGGAGAACAGTGCGACTTTTCAGGTCAATTCGATTATAAGTTAATGCAAAATTTGATCAGTTTTTGTCACAGATCTATATTAAATAACTTCTAAAAACTGATCGACATTATATATGCTAGGCTGTTACATATATTTGCTATACTGATAATTGGGGCGATTGGTCACAAGTAGCGAGTGTAAGAACCAACTGCTTAGACACGAGTGAAGTGCAGAAAAGACTGATTGGGAAAAAGTGGAATTGCTGCACTTACCTGAAAACATTCGCCATTTTTTACACGCTTGTCGTCTGTTGTGGCAATTGATATTCAGGACGTAGTCGTTACGTCACTAGTGGCTCTATAATTGACAGCGAAGTAAGGTAGAGCAGAGCCTTCAACTACAAACGGCAACGTCACAAAATAGTTGTGTTAACAATGAGATCAATGCAAATGACCGAACACATAATTTATATACTTGAGCGTCATGGTCAAGTTTTAGCGAAACTTGTACGCAAGCTGATTAGAGGAGACCTTAGGAGAAGGAAATGAAAGCGAAAGAATGGACTGTAGACACAACTACAGAAAGTATTATGCATCTGTTAGGAAAGCAATCAGACAAATGGTCTCAAGTGTAATGACAAACGCATGCGGATCGCGATTCAGGCTAGTTTTTTACGAGACCTTAATTCAATTGGCGTGGCACCTATTCAAACGGGCAGCGGTGGTGAAGGATCTCACCCGATCAATTCATTGAGCAGGGTGGAGACCATACGGTCGGTATATAAAATCGTGTATATTTCCCTACCCGATACAGAGGAGATTGTTTAAACCGGCGAAGTCCAGGCCAGGAAGTAAACGTGGAAGCAAATGCGGCCAGTGAAGCGAGAGTATGCGGACGTAAGAGTAAGTATTGTATTGTATTGTATCTGAACATTGATAAAGCGCCTCTCACCGTGTTCGCTAATCAAAGACTCTCCCAGTGAGAAACACCAAGTGAATAGAAAGTGATTTTAAGACAGCGGAACGAGGCACTTGGGCTACCAGCTAAGTGGAAGGATGAACCATGGACAAGGAAGAGATGGTCAAACTCAAGGAAAGTTTTGGATGAATCTAGGAGATAAAATAATGTGATGGAGCGTAGAGAAGATTAAAGGAGAATGGACTGAGACCCATTAAGTTGAAATGTCGGGATGAGGATGATGAGAATGAAGATGCTGAGGAGGCTGAGGATGAGGTTGAGAATACTGACGCTGATGCCGATGATAATGACGACGGCGATGACAGTGAACCTGCTTTATGAGCCGTAGTACTGCCCAACTCAGTTTGGTACTGTTGGCGTGTCTCTTTTCCAGAGTCAGGGCTCACAATCAAACGACTAACCAATATCAGTGTGATACAAATATACTTTATTACTTACACCGCCATAATTTGATGAAAAAACTAAGAATCAATGATATTATCGTCCAACTTTAAAAATGTCCACGGCCGATTACAACACGGTGTAGAAGTGACGTTTAGTGTGCTAGCAACACTTCTTGGCTTATCAGTAAAACTTTATGTAAGCAAGCAGCTATAGCATGACCTCTCGTACAGCGGTAAATTATATAGGAGTCCATGAATGTGGCTACGCCAGTCCTAGCATAAATCATGTGTTATCTCTCTATAGCCGGCATGGTCTGTCCGTCCCACCGACACCCAGAGCCCTGCGTCGGCCGCGCCGCGCCGTCGCCGCCGCCGATATTTCGTAGGCGCCGCCACCGCCGCCGCTTTTAGTCGACGCGCCGCCGCCGACCGCCGACAATTTGTTGGCGCGCCGCCGGTGCCAGCCTGATGTGTTATTGTTGCATTTTTCATGTTTTGCTTGATTTCGCGATAAATTGTTACTTTAGTGCGAAATAGAAGTGGACATCTTGTACTTACTTACTTCTTTTTATTTTTCTGGGTTCCTTTGCGAAATTTGATCGGCAACACGAATTGGTGAAGTCGTTGCTATGAGAGTTTGACGTCACCAATTCGTGTTGACTTGCTGGTGATCGTGAAATGTGATTTACTAGTTGACAAGAAAGAAAAAACAGACAAACGAAAATAACTGTAAACAACCTATAAACGAATTTTCTCTGTTGCCGGTCTTACAGTCACTGTGACAATTGTCATTTTGTGAAAGAAAAAAAATTATACACAAACTGTCAACATTAAAAGGTGGTGAAACAAGGTTAATTGATTACCTAACAGCTCTTCAAAGATTAGATGTAAGATAAGCTGATAAGTATATCTACACCTAAATGTTTTGTTAAACAATTAAACTATTCTCAGAAATGGCACGAAGGCGCTTTGATTGGTAAACTCGTGTGCTCATGAAGAAGATTAAGAATGAGCATAGCTGATTATAATGTTTGTATGCATGAGATGTACTCTTGATGACCGTGGAAGGAACGGACCACTGCACTGCTATGTCGCTGGATCCAGACGCTATCACAGTGGCGGTCGTTGGACCAAAGATGAAAGGTTTAGTTGAGCAGAAGTGTCTGGTGGTTGTATAGACATTGTAGAGTGGGTGGATGGTCCGGCACAAGGAAGGAGATAATAATGACCGGCATCTGGTTTCTCGCTGTAGAGCAAAGTCGAAATGAAACAACAGCTGCGCAGCTGACTTGTTTGATTGGATCAAGGCTGGGATTTTCCTTGGGGGGGAGGCGTTTACTCGTCCTTGACCAAGCCGACAAGTAACCGATCAGCAACCGACTAAGGCATAGGCGTAATTTGTGGGGGTACGAGGGATACCCGTACCCCCAGTTTTTGGACGGGGGTACCGTACCCCACTTTTTAAACAATGCCAAACAATATTTTATTATTGAGCATTCCCAGAGATCGCAGTCTCCGCCATGCTTCGTGTATATAAGAAATTGGTACCCCCCCCCCATTTTTTATACCAAAGTTACGTCCTTGGACTAAAGGATTTGGAGTAGTGGCGGCGCCAGCTATATAATTTCAGGAGGTCGTGTCAGGGTCATGGGAGTTATTCAGAAGGCCGAAGAAATTAATGCTTGAGTTAGACGCATCAAGCAGCATAACCTCAACATAAGCATCATAACTTCATTTAATGGGTGGCCGTAGACATGTTTCGTTTGATGTGGGCCCTTTGAAACGGTCCTTCTATAGGGCGTATAACTGTATAGCTTCCCAGACTGCTAACCTGGATGAAATCCTATATCTCCACCTGCAAGAGACCTATTCCCTGCCTCTCCTTGACCTATGCCCTATCAGCCATGACTCTGTCGGGACGGAAAACTAATTAATTCGGTTTATCGTCTTCTACTTGGGTTTAAAAAGTGGGAGAGTGTCAAGGTTTTCATTAGGGTTTGGGTAGACTGAATCTTATATTTCTGGCGAAAGTCCGTCGCTGCAAATCTTGTTTCCATTTACGTTCTTCTGACAACATTGCTATTCACAACCTGCTGTGGTCTTACATATTAGATAACTACCATAATGATGATTGTCTAGCACTGGTTTTCTTGAAGAAACACGAGGCCATTGCTCGATTGCATAGTGACTTTGATATTTTGTGTACCCTGGGTGAGGTGGTGCTCTAGACTAGTCTAGAGTAGGCTAATGTTTTCAGTTGGTCGTTTAAGGTAGCCTATGTTATATGGACATGCGTCCTTTCTTTTGGTTATTTGTAGCCTTTTGGCGTATTAATGGATTCACAATATGTAGTGCATGATTATTTAGTAATTTAGTGAATTGTTTGTAATTTGAGCTGAGTTTTGGTTGGTTTTGATGCAGTATTTTTTTCTTCTTTTTGGTTGGTTTGCTGCTGTTTGTGGCGTAATAAAGGTGTTCATAACTTAGATATTATATAAAACGAAGAAAATTATTATTGAACGCTTATAGCCCATTTCAGGTTTAGAGTTTACAACAATGTACCAGATAAAACGTAAAAAAAGTCGTTTTAGATCTATAACTGCACTAGTGATGTTACGGGACAGATGCTGATGTTTTAAAGGTAAAAAAGATATTAAAAATTCGAAAGGTCAAGAGTATAATAGGCAGGTCAAATGACCTACCGCGACCCATGGTAGCGCCGACACTGGTTTGGAATTAGTAGGCCTAAATGCGATATTTTAATTTTTTCATTATTTAATTTCGGGTGGTGTTTAAACACCCAAAACACCCCCACCCTACGGCCTTGGATCGGTTTACATGCGTCGTCTGCAGCATGTGTTTAAAAGAGAACAGATAGTTCTTGTGGATCGCATCTCATCTGTAGCTCGCATTTAATCTCTGTTTAATGTCTTCGATGGGGAACTCGCATGGCTTGAGAGGCAACGCCGGACTGAACTGGTTCTCAATCATATGTAAGACTGCTCTGCATTGTCTATTGGATATGGATATACTGCATGCTGTGTAAGACACTGTATAGCAGATATCCGCCCGACATCTACACCTAGACGATAGGTTTTTATAGGCTAAATTCCAGCGTTTATTGTTGTTGAGTTCAGAGTTCGTACCGGGTGCTAGAGCGTGATCAAAGTGCCAAGGTCTTATCTCTTCGCCCATGTCGTCTGCGATCACGTACTTTCCTTGAAAGTCACGCACCGACCTGGCCGAAGTCCCAGATCCAGTCTCTTCTCTTCTTCTGCCCGAATCTCCTCTCTTCTGAAGTCTCTATATTGTATCCCTCTATCTGGCACGGCTAACTCTAATCTGGGGGCCGATAGGCTGACTGACTTGTGAAGCCACCTATAGACTTGCATCACAGACTGCTTCCGTTGACCATACATGTCTTGGCCCTTCGTTTTCCCACTGCCTTGACCCATTTTCTGAACCATCTCAGCTGCTATTCCCAACTCCAACTCCATCTCTGGATCTACCGTACTACAATCCTGCTGCTGATTGTTGATAGGCCTATTTAATTTGCACTAAGTCCAAAGTTGTTCTGTCTTAATGGCATTCTGATATTTAATTTCGTTTATCTATTGTTTAATTCATTACTTAATAATTATTGGAGCCTATGCTACTTCTCTCTAAGGACTTCTCGAAGCTGCTACATCTAGATTCCCTTCTATCAGAGGCGCCGGCAGCGTGACGCACTGGACGCACGTGCGTCCACCCATCAAATCAAATCCACACAAGGATTAGGCATCACATCGATATTTTTGACAATTTCACTGTGTAATTTTGGTTTACGATACAGTATACATGTATAAATAATATCATAATTCTATGCATGTGTTAAACTGTACTTTTATGAGTCACTCTGAGTCATTTTCAGTATAAGACTACAAGTGGCAGACAGAGGACGGGTGTGGATGGAAGGAGACAGAAGGGGTGTGCGTCCAATTTTTTAAGCCTGGCGGCGCCTCTGCCTTCTATTATAGCGCCAAAATGAAAATATGACGCTGGTTCCCTAAAGCCAGCATTTTTGCGTCTAGTCAATCGACGTCGATGCATTTCTTATGCTAACAACACGTGATGCTTATGTGTATAGGCGCTTCAAAACGCCACACGTTTACAAAGTTGCCGGTTCTAAGACTCTTTTTCTGACAGAGGTCTGAGAGCCATGGCGCCAAAGGAGCCGATGCTCATACAAGTTTTAGTGCCGTTTTATGACTATGCTTTACGTTTATGTTTAGCGGGAAAGGACGCCTGAGTTATGGAAACATTGATGAGGCGTAGAGATATTTACGCAACCAGACAGATACAGAGTCCAATTCGCATTGCTTTGGACTTAATGCAAAAATAAATCAACAATCAACCAGCAGGATTGAAGTCAGCGGCGTAGGCCTAGCTAGGATATTTTGAGACCGAGGACGAACTGTAGTATAGGGCCTATATATAGGCCTATGAAATTGGCGCCCCCCGCCCACGTTTTACTATTTCACATTTTCCAAATAATCGAATGGCAATTTTAATTGTAATTAAATAAAATATGAAAAATACAGATAGCACATGGTGCCCTTAGTGCTCAATGGGACGCCAAAATCATACATAAGAATTGGTTTGTAAGTAATGAGGATATAACTGGATATATTTTTGGCGCCAAAATAAAATCTTATAAATTTATTTGGAATTAATTAGTTTAAAACTGCATAAAACTTAAGAGTAGAATTATTTATCTTAACCCTCATTTTGGCGCCCCTTTCCCTTGATGTCCGGGGACATATGTACCCCTCTGCACCCCGTTAGCTACGACTCTGATTGAAGTAGATCCAGAGATGGAGGTGGAGTCGTTTATAAATTTTTATCACAAGTTTTATAACGCCTCCTCAAGGCCGCTCTAACAGTCGGCCATGTCTACGACCTTATTTTCCAGCTGATCGCAATATCCCTCATGATTTACGGCCACGAGCACAGAAATTCACATTACCTAATAAAAATGACAAAATCTTTATCGCCCGAATGCTCTATGAAAACATCTATCAACTATTTTAGCCACTGATTATGTTTGTAGGCCTACATGTATAGGCCTACATACTTTATACTAAGTAAGTGAGTAAGTATATTTTTTTATTAAGAAGCGCTAGCAAACGCACAGCGCTGTACATGAAAGGTAACGCAGCATATTATTTCGTATAATTACATATTACAATCAAACAATGTAACTGTCGTGGTCTACGCGGGTGCATGCATCAAGGGAAGAAAACCGACGCGTCAACAAGCTTGTTTACAACGCACGGAAAATTCTGCAGCAAGCTGTCAACATTAATTCGTTGCATGCAACAAGGATATACGTGTTCAGTAGGACTTTCCAGGGAAAAGTACAGTGACGTCACAGAACGTTCTGGAATCCGGGAGAACTCTATATAAGATAGACCTGATGTACATTAAGGGCCTTTTGACGAAGATTTGTAAACGTTGAAACATTGATCGTATAACGTTCAATCGAGACCAGCCAACCTGTGTGCTGTCTACGATTGTGATATTTGATAGACGAGTTGACTTACTCTACACTTAATCGACTTTATTTTTAAATAAAGATCTTTTAATAGTTCCTTCGTTGGTTCGTCGTTGCGATCGAAGGAGTCGACCGCGACATTATTGGTGTCAGAAGCGGGATCATCGGTGTTGGATCCGGTGAAGAAGACGCGAGCCGGCGGAGGAAGGAGTCAACCCGGAGGATCAAGAGACGGTCTGTTCCAGACAGCGAGCGGATCGAGACGCCTTTCTACCGTGGGAGACGGGTGAATCGGCATACGACAGTCGGACGGACGAAGTGCGTCGTTCGGCTGAGACAGCAGAAGACAGCAGTCAACATACGGGTAAGATCCTAGGTGTTGTCGTGGCTGAGAAGGAGAAAAGAGAGTGGAGTTGCAGCCGAGTGGGAGGCAGCCATTATTTCTCTTTCAATATCTGCTGATTATTTCTTTGAAATTTGATCCATTGTTGTGATCGAGGCCAGACTTGCGTGAGCTTGTATAGTTTTTGCGTACTTGGCGAGTGTACTTCTTTGGATACTGCATAGTTGCACTTTGGGTTGTGGAATTTTCCTTTTGTGTGGCGGGTTTGCCGCGTGGTGTCTGTTTTTTTTGTTGATTGTTGTTGACTGACTGTTTGTAAAAATGGAAGCGTTGCCAACAGAGATGCAAGCGAATATTCGCAAAATGTCGTCTGAGCGCCTTAGGGTGTATCTTATGAAGGCAGGAAGGGACGAAGATGATGTTATGTCATGGGATCGAAATCAATTAATGGAAGAATGGGCCATGGAGATTGGAAAGGAGGAAGAGGAATTTAAGGGTAGTCCAATATCTCCAACAGGAGTGGATTACGAGCTGCAGAAGCGCCGTCTGGAGTTCGAAATCCGTAAATATGAAGAACAAAGGGAGGAACGGAAGGAGAAGGAAGAAAGAGAAAGGGAGGAACGGAAGGAGAAGGAAGAAAGAGAAAGGGAGGAACGGAAGGAGAAGGAAGAAAGGGAGGAAAAGAGGAGAGAAGAAGAAAAGAAAGAACAAAGGGAGAAGGAAGAAAGAGAAAGGGAGGAACGGAAGGAGAAGGAAGAAAGAGAAAGGGAGGAACGGAAGGAGAAGGAAGAAAGGGAGGAAAAGAGGAGAGAGGAAGAAAAGAAGGAAAGGAAAGAGAAAGAAGAAAGAGAAAAGAAGGAACGGAAAGAGAAAGAAGAAAGGGAGAGGAAGGAAAAGCAGGAAGAACGAAATGTTAGAGATTCTTTAGCAAGTCGTACTAAGCGTTATAGTGATGCCCTTAAGAATATTCTTTGGAAATTTCCTTCCGACCCTATAGAAATTCCAGGTTTCTTTGATCACTTGGATGGTTTGTTTAATGTGTATGAGGTGGATGAAGATGTTAGAGCAAAATTATTGCTAGCCATTTTAAGTGAAAGAGCTAAGGCATTAACCATGCGCCTTACTGAGGCACAGCTCCATGACTACAAATTCCTGAAGGAGTTTTTGCTAAGGGAGTTTAAGATAAGCCCTTCAAATCTTAGAGCCCGATTTTGGTCGTTGCACAAAGCATCGGACGAATCATTTACGATCTATTCATCCAAATTGCGTGTGGCTCTTATGTATTATTTGAAAAGTAGAAAGATAACTGATGAGTTTGATAAACTTGTAAGTTTATTGGTTGCGGATCGGCTTAAGGAGTCCTTGTCGAAGGCTTGTTTAGATTATATCTTGGCCCAAGAAAAAGAGGAGTGGTTGAGCTGTGAAGACATAGCTAATGCGGCTGACATTTATGTAGCGTCGCATGATGGTGGGAATGACTTAGTATGCCGTAGTCATCCGACACCGAAGTATAACAATTGGACGAGGGGTCAACCACATGTTCAAGTCAATAACCAGACAGCTCAACCCAAGTCTCCCAAACCGGAAATAAGGGGTGAAGCCAAGATAGGTGCGAGGGTGTCTCAGGAGGAGGCCAAGGTAAAGGGTCTCTGTTTCCTATGTCATCAGAAGGGTCATAGGGCAAGGGAGTGCCAGACCAAACCAAGTTCTAAAAAGGTGAGTACTTGTATATCTGGGAACCCAACTGAAGAAGTGACCGACTTATTTGTTGAGAAGGTCAACGTGTTGCATGAGATACCTGAACAGGTAAAGCAAGGGAATTTATTGGATAATTCTAAACCAATAGGGTTGGAAACTGCTGTAAGGGTATATGAGAATAGTACTGATGGATTACACGAGAGGTCGTATATCAATGTACAGATTGAAGATCTCCCTTCTCAGCCAGCATTATCTGATTCAGGAGCAGAAATTTGTTGTATTGATAAGAAATTAATTGAGTCACTAAACTTACCCGTGATTAAACGGATTAATATAATTGGTTTTCAGGGAGAAGGATGTAAGGCAGATGTAGTATACCTACAAATGAAATTAGCTAATTCAATGGAAGGAACGACGAACATTGCGCCATCTTTGTGCGTCATGTTCGCTGCAGTCCCTGAACTAAATGAACGGGTTATTCTGACACCCCATGTTGTGGACCTATTAAGGGATAGTTCACAATATGTAGTGATGGTAGCTGGCGTAGATCGATGTGTACAAATAAATAAAGGGGCAGAAGAAGATAACTTAGAAGTTAACAGCAACGAATCCTTGCCGTCAGAAGTGAATGAATATTCTCAGGAGCAACTAGTTGATGATTCAGATAATTTTCTTGATGTTGAGTCAACAGAGTTCAAGTCTGATGAGGGAGTAGCGAATAATGATACTTTATTGCGTGAGCAACAGAATTGTCACAGTCTTATACCTTGCTGGCAACAAGCGAGACAGAATAAAAATAATTTCTTTATAGATAATAACCTCCTGTACCACAAAGGGGAAATTATGGGACATAAGGTTAATCAATTATGTTTACCGGAAGATAGAATCGAGGTTGTCTTGCGAGTAGCACACGATGCCCCATGTGCTGGGCACATGGCTTTTAAGGCAACGAGAGCCAGGATCAAATTAAACTTTTGGTTTCCAAGAATGGATGAGAGGATTCGCGAATATTGTGCGTCTTGTCAAATTTGTCAACTAAGAACTCCAGTTAAAGTGGCAGATCGAGTCCCGATCACTCCTATTCCGAGGGCGGATGAACTCTGTTTTAACCATCTAAATATGGATTGTATTGGCCCTATGGTAGTGACTGGAGAATCCAACAAATCGAAACCCCAGTACAATTATGCTCTGGTTCTGGTGGACAAATTTTCTCGTTGGCCGATGGCGTATCCTCTTAGATCGCTGAATGCAAAGGGAGTTTGTGAAGCTCTGTTGCAAGTTTTTACAACTTTTTCTATTCCAAGGATCATCAGTTCTGATTGTGGTACCAACTTTACCAGTCGTTTGACGAAAGAATTCTTGCGGCGAATGGGTTGTAGTCCCAGATTTAATACCCCTGGACATCCTGAGGCAGCTGGATTGGTTGAAAGATGCAACCAAAGCTTGAAAACCATGATCTTTAAGCTTGCTCAATCTGATCCTCGTGGATGGCACCAATTGTTACCGTTTGTTCTGCGGAGCCTTAGAGAAAAACCTTCAGGCACGACTCATATTTCGCCATTCACTATGGTTTATGGAACTCTTCCTCGGGGTCCACTTAGTGTGTTGAAGGAATCGTGGGCTGGCGAACGAAAAGTACCTCTTAACTTAGGTAAATCACCCGAAGAGTATCTCCAATCACTGAAGGAAAACCTCGAATTCGCGAAAGTTTATGCAGATTACTATAGTGATATAGAAACAAAGCGGTATGCAGATTATTATAACTTGCGTAGTACTGACAGAAAATACGAAGTTGGAGATAAAGTAGCAGTATTAGCACCAGATTTTGGTAGTCCTAAATTTTATAGTCGATGGCAAGGACCTGCTACCGTAGTCAAGGTTAAATCCCCATATTCTTATATAGTAGAAATAGAGGGAAAACAAAGACATTTACACGCAAATAAGATCAAGCGATACCATGAACGACTCGAACAAGCGATGATCAATAGCTGTTCAGTAATTGTTGATCAAGATGAAGAATTTGGTATAGTAGAGGTTGTAGATCAGGAAGAACGTGAACAAATAAGCCCGAGTAAGCGAATTGATCCTCTGATTATAGCGCATCTTTCGCAAGAGGAACAGAAGCAACTTTTTGAAATTTTGGATCGGCACACGGCAGTATTTGTGGATAAACCTGGGTATTGTCCAGTATTAGAACATGAAATTAAGATAACTCATGATTTCACTCCTAAGCGTTTAAGGGCATATAAAGTACCTGAGCTACTTAAACCTGAAGTACAACGCCAGATAGAAGAAATGTTGGCATTAGACATCATTCGACCATCGAAAAGTGAAATGGCCAGTCCGGTAGTTTGCGTTTTAAAGGGACCCAAAGGTCAAAATGGCGTTCGATTGGCAATTGATTATCGCCATGTTAACAAATATTCTCTAGGTGATTGATACCCGACCCCAGACATTGCTGACATCTTACAAAAGGTGGGACGGGCAAAGTTTATTAGTGTTTTCGACGCGAAATCGGGGTATTGGCAAATTCCAGTTCGGAAAGAACATCGATGGCTTACGGCATTCGTATGTGATGCAGGACTTTTTGAGTTCACAAGAATGCCGTTTGGACTCAAGTCCGCTAGCAATACCTTTATTCGTGCTATGACCCAAGTTTTACATCCAGTGCGAAGTTTTACCAAACCATTCGTCGATGATATGGCAGTGGTTTCAATGAATTGGAATGACCATTTAGAACATCTAGAGAAATTCTTGCAAACTATTGAGGAAGCAGGACTCACTTTGAATTTAAGAAAATGTAATTTTGCACAAAACAAAATAAAGTTTGTTGGCCATATAGTAGGGTCAGGTTGTATTGAACCTGATCCAGGTAAGATCGCTACGATCAATGATATCCATCCTCCAACAACAAAGAAAGAAGTTAGAAAGGTTATGGGTTTTTTCAGTTACTTTCGAAATTTTATACCTGCTTTAGCTGAAAAAGCACGGGTAATAACTGATTTGACACGAGATAACATACCTACGAAGGTGCCTTGGGAGCAAAAGCATCAAGAAGCACTAGATAAGTTAAAGGATGATCTCAGTAAAGCTACACAGTTGCATACCATTGATTTCACTAAGGAATTTGGTTTAAGTGTTGACGCAAGTGCCACCGCGGTCGGGTGTTGCTTGTTTCAGTGGACCGAAGAAGGTCAAGAAAAACCAATTGCTTTTGCTAGCCTTAAACTTACAGATACACAGATGCATTGGTCTACAATTGAGAGAGAGGCTTTCGCAGTAATTTGGGCACTTAAACGATTCAAGTCATGGATATTCTTATCAAAGATAATCATTTATTCAGATCATAATCCTTTGTCTTATCTCACAGATGCAAGCCCTAAGAGTGCGAAACTGACTCGTTGGGCGTTAGCATTGCAAGAGTTTAACGTGGACTTTCGATATCGTCCTGGACGTCAGAACACGGTGGCTGATTTCCTCTCTCGGTTGTGACTCGGATGGTGAAGGGGGGAAATGGCCCGACACACAAGGATCGAGCCCGCAAATTGTATAGATAAATTGACTAACTGATGTGTTTTGTTTTGTTTGTATATGCTGTGTCGAGATGGAGTCTGGAGGCCCGGCTTGATTGTGATGACCCGTTCGGGATGGTGCTGAAGACGTGTCATCATCTGAGGGCGGAGGGAATGTCGTGGTCTACGCGGGTGCATGCATCAAGGGAAGAAAACCGACGCGTCAACAAGCTTGTTTACAACGCACGGAAAATTCTGCAGCAAGCTGTCAACATTAATTCGTTGCATGCAACAAGGATATACGTGTTCAGTAGGACTTTCCAGGGAAAAGTACAGTGACGTCACAGAACGTTCTGGAATCCGGGAGAACTCTATATAAGATAGACCTGATGTACATTAAGGGCCTTTTGACGAAGATTTGTAAACGTTGAAACATTGATCGTATAACGTTCAATCGAGACCAGCCAACCTGTGTGCTGTCTACGATTGTGATATTTGATAGACGAGTTGACTTACTCTACACTTAATCGACTTTATTTTTAAATAAAGATCTTTTAATAGTTCCTTCGTTGGTTCGTCGTTGCGATCGAAGGAGTCGACCGCGACAGTAAGCAATTAATTTGTGACGATGTCTCTGTACTACACATTTAAGAGAAAAGTAATCGCGAATGTTAGTGCCAGATTTTCGGCATCTTAGTTAGTTCTTTGCGTTGTTGGTACGTAGGCCTACGTGTAGGCCTATGTTCTGCTGCCAGGTAATGGCGAAATAAAGTTGATATAATTGAATATATAAAAGATACAAAGGATATAAAAAAAACATCCATTCATCTGTTGCAGTTCTTCATTAGGCTACTGAACTAATTTTCTGATTATAATCATTCAACTGCCATAATTGTTTTGTGGTGCTATGTGATCCCGTCGCGTCTGTGGCGACGGGAGGTTGCAGTCAACGAATATTTGATTGAATTTTGGAAGGTACCCATATGTGGAGACATATCCTTCCATAAGGTTTGATTTAGGCCTATCACCCAAGGACAGAAAAAATCCAAAGAGCTCTTGCGTCGTAATTCAAGGAGATGGAAATACATTCTCACAGTTAAGTTGGTGCGGGCGGTGTAAGAAAATATGCCAGCAGAGTGGCTGCTGTTGCAGTTGTGCATGGTATGCATGGATGAGGGAGCAGGGCCTTGTATGGAAGCAGCGAAGGCAGAGAAGGAGGACGAGAACGAGGACGAGGATAGTTGCTGCATACATATGGGATGCGGCTGAGATGACCACTGGGTCAAACCAGGTCTCCACACAGCTGGATAAAATTGGACATTAAGGCCACTTAGAAGCATACCATTACAAGGGCGTGTCAGTGCGAGCGTTGTGAGCTAGGCCTAGTGTGAAAGATGCTGCAACACAAGGTCGCTATAAGGTGTTGGATACGAAAACAGAGTGCTATACTGAGTTGTATGCGGATAAGATGGTCAGTGTTCTTCTATAAAAAACAATACAATACAATTCAACTAGAGATTTATAGCGTAGGCCTACTTTAACAGGACAACTCTTGTACGAGAGCGCTCTGCGCTGCATTCTTAGTCATCAGAAGCAGTGATCTCGGGGGTTGAGGAGACAAGACCCCTTTAACAGAGGTGGACACAGCATAGAGTTGTCCCCCAAATTTTGAAGAAACAAAAAAGGTCAAAAATGTTTTTCGCGCGAAACATTTTTACCTCTTTTTTGACCAGATCAGTTCAAAAGTGTCCCCCCCGCCTCTCAAACTAGATCGCCGCCGCTGCTAGTCATAGTGCAGTGTGAATAGATGCATTTTAAGTTTTGTTTTCTAGCACCTAAAATTTAAGTTTCGTCACATATAATATAATCAATTTTTTCACAGATCGAGATGGTTTAGATGGTTTTATTAATCACTCCTGTCATGAAATCTCTCCACTGGCTTAAAATATTTAAACGAACAGAATATATAGGCCTATCACTTACCTGCAATACACTTAACCTCCCAGCCCTCCTATCTTCGACAGCTGTTCACGGCCCAACCGCTTCACTCAACCCGCTCCTCTTCCACTCTAACACCGCTCTTCCTCAAATCCTATCCCGATTCCTCCGATTCCCCCTACCTTTCTCGTCGCTTCATTTCTAAACACCACCCACCTTAGCCGTCTGTCTTACCCCTTTGGATCTTGACCTGGAACCGATTTCACTCCCCAGCCTATCGATTTTGATTTGACTAAGCGCCTGTGAATAAGCCGGTTCCTGTGACTTCGCGTTTTGGGCGCTGTAGAATTCTCGAGATTACGATTCGAAATCATGGTTGAAAAATTTGAGGTAAAGAAGAACCCAAAGTGTGCTCCATTTGGCATCAAATGCTCAAAATTGCGTCCGGACCCCGCTGGGGGAGCTCGATCACGACGCTCCCCCGAACTCCCTAGCAAGGCCGGATTAACAAATGTAAAACTGTGGGGGCCCAGCCGGGGCAACCCCACAGAATCACAGCAAAAAGGGCACATAAAATGTGATATAGGGTCTATTCAACGAATCAACACTCGTCTATTATTAATTCGTGCCTTCTTTCTTTTTGTACAATATCAGTAGGTCTTGTAATTATCCAGTCTATCAATCAATCAATCAATCAATCAATCAATCAATCTTTTATTCGGTATCCAAACTGAACAGGTTAACAAATCCAACCAAAAAACAGGCGAACCAATTTGTTTAGTTTTGGTACACTAGTGTTAAAGTATAGGCCTACATCTTTCAGGGTTTAACAACATTAGAGTGACTCGAGATCGTGGTAAAAGAATATTACAATTGCAGGCCTACCACAATACAGAAAATAAAAAATAGGCCTAATAGGCTATAGGCTAACAATATAGTCTCTACTGGTTAGTCTCAGTCTTGCAGTTTACAATTGTAACAAAACTAACAGAGAGTTAAAGTAAAAGCAACAACAAATTATGAATTGACAATAACAATCCACATCGTTCAAATTGTCATGGAATTTACACACCTACTTTGCAAGCCTTTTGGCTTGCAAATTCATCATTAGGCCTATGTCGTCAAAATGTAACTCACGTAGTATATGTCACTTTCGATGCTCCACAATGTCAAACTAACAAGTCTGTCTTCCGACCTTGACGTTCATAGTCTGTTTTTAATCAATTTGAGTTTTGAAAACGAACGCTCACTGCTGCAGTTTGCCACCATCAGAACAAGGTATATACAGTGTCCTTGACACTCTTTATTTGTGATTAACCGGTAAAGGAGCAGCTATGGTGACGTTTCATTTGTATATTCATGAGCAAATAACTTTGTAGACCTTCACAAGTCACTCATAAAAGAAGGCCCAACGAGTGCATACGGGCCTACTGTAGAGTGTACACAATAAAATACCGTCATTTTATAATGTGTCACGCAGCACTTGGTTCCGGTCAGGTAGTAGCCTAAGTGTTTAAACAAGCAAGTGAAAATAGTTCTTACTAGCACTTCTGGCTGACTTTGAGACGAATCTGCCTGATAATGGAAACTCCAATATGGGCCCGCACATGCGCGAAAGTTATGTATATTAAAATGAATAGTTTAGAATAAGTTGTTCTGGGTTTTTTGCTCAGTTTTACTATTACACTTAACAAATAACAATAATTATAAAATATTGAAAAAATCTTTTCAATGTGTGGGGGCCTCAAGTGTGGGGGCCCTGTTCGGCCGAACATGTTGAACATTCCTTAATCCGCCTCTGGTCCCTATTGGTTAGGGGCTTCTTGTCTTCGACAATCGCGGTTTCGCGCCTTCGTCGCTCGCAATTCCCCACACTAAGAGGTTCTAGTAGATCCCCCAACTTCTAGGCCGTGGTTGCGCCTATGATTGTGTTACGAATACCTTGCCAACCCCCCCCCCCCACCCGCAACCTCGTAGCTCTTGCGACGCCACTGCTTTGAACCCGGCGTCAGAAACTTTAACGTGTACATTTGGACGTGGCCGGTTAAATTAAAGACTATTATGTTAATTATGCAACGAATACGTAGGCCCTATGAGGGATATTCTCACCTTGCGATTATGAGGCTAAGCAGAGGCGTAACTTTAGCCTAAAAAGTGGGGGGTACCAATACCTTGGTCTAAACAGTGGGGGGTACCAATTTCTTCTCCACTTTCGTTTTTCGCATGATAACCATTTTGAACATATTCTCTGCCAGTATTCTCGTTAATTTTGGCTCTCGATTTACCTCTGGGAAGGCACAATAATAAAATATTGATTGGCATCGTTTAAAAAGTGGGGGGTACAGTACCCCCCAGTCCAAAAAGTGGGGAGTACGGGTACCCCTCGTACCCCCCACAAATTACGCCTATGAGGCTAAGCAAGTGTGGGAACGTAGGCCTCACATATAGGCCTAAGAAAGATGAAAGATATGAACATGACAATGGAATTAAATGACATATCAAATTTAAATGCACGACATAAAAACTGTAACTGTTAACTTACATCATTGACGTGTGCAACAGTAAACCAAATGTATCAAATCGTTCACCCGTCACGACGATCCAGGGGCGTCAGTGACCAAGACTCTGAAGGTCAAATTCTCTCCGAGGGGAATATTAAAACCTTCCTTAGAAGCCGAAAACCCGCGCTGTTCTTCCGTGTGACAACTCCTGACTGGATGGAGCCGAGGCATCTATTTTTCAACTCCGGAATTATCGAACAGAGACGCAACTACTTATCAATGACACCTGCGTCTAACAAAAACTATCTCATAGGTCATGATTTAATCTGCGATCGTACAGCACTAGGCCGCACAACCGGAAATCGGTGTCAACTATGGTGTGCTCAATTGAAAAACAAACACATAATAGCTCCATTAAAACTCCATTGTTCTTTTCATGGCCGTCCTTACATGTCCTACACATGTGCTCCAAGCGCTATTACCCCTCTTAAGCATACTGGTAGGGCATACGTTATACTTTGAGACCCCGTGTTCATAATCGGGTTCTCCCGACTGCTGACAGTCTGGTTCGCAAATCTTTCATAATTAGGATGATTTCCACCGGAATATAGGCCTTAGTAGGCCTACTTTAACCTGGACGTGATATAGGCCTATACGTGTAAACCAAAATGCGGTTAGCAGTTGGATTAATAAAGGATATACTTGCTTACCTAGGCCTACTTATATAACGATCTGCGGTGTTACGAAAGGAGCACCTTTCGGTTTGTTAGTGGTCCTGTGGTAAGTGTGTAGCGAAATTGCTCCCTTAATTGTTTCTCTGTATCCAGTCCCTCCCTCCTGATAGGCCTACATAAAAGTGAACATCCGGCTTCAGAAGTGAGAGACGTCCTACTTGACTCGTTCGGAAAGAATCGTTGTGGCACTTGTTCGATTTTTTGTTTGATATGTCAACACTACGGAAGACAGGGTGGGAATCAACCCTCTAGTTTTTCTTAGGATCCCCACACCGGGGCGTAACTTTGGTCTAAAAGTGGGGGTACCAGTTTCTTCTCCACTTTCGCTTTTCGCATGGAAACCATTTAATTTGGACATATTACCCATGGGCGGCGATCTAGGGGGGACGGGGGGACATGTCCCCCCACCTTTAAGAGTGGGGGGACACTCCATGCATTTGTCCCCCCACCTTTTGAAGAAACACCAAAAAAGGCTGAGAAATGTAATTGCGCGTGAGGGTTTTCGCAGCGTTTTTGACCAGATGAGGTAAAAATCGAAATTTAGAGGAGAAGTGTCCCCCCCAAAATTAAGAGAAAGAAGAAGGAATTCGTAAAATAGTGGTAAAAAAAGAAATTATAGAAAATTTAAGAAAAAAAGGGTTAGATTGTTGTCTGTTGGGAGACGGGGAAAAAAGTAGTAAAACGTGGTGAACGACTAAAAAAAAGTCATAAGCTTTATTCGGAGATGAAATGGGAAATTTTCTGAGAAAAATTGGTGAAAGAAAATGAAAGTGGGAAAAGTAAAAAAGTGGGCGTGAAAGAAAAAGTTGTAAAAAGAGGTGAAGGACTAAAAAAAAGTCATCAACTTTTTTCGGAGATGACATGGAAAATTTTCGGAGATAAAGTGGCAGAAAAATTTTTTGGGGGGCAAGATTTTCCCGAAAACGGTCGTCGACGAGATCGTGGCCGACTTTGTCCCCCCACCTCTCAGACAAGATCGCCGCCACTGATATTACCCGAGGTTTTTCGTATCGCTGCATATAGGCTAGTACTCATTTAGTAGGCCTATCTCACTTCAGTTCTGTTATCTGACTAGGTCTCTTGAAGAGGCGCTATATAAATTTTCAGAATGAATGAATGAATGAACATTCACTATAAACCTACCATTGACGTAAGATGACGTGTGACGGCCGATTTCACAACGTTGATTAGGCCTTCGGCATACGTTGAACATCATTTTTAGATTAACCTTTCAGCAATCAGCCGGCAATCGATTCGAATTTTATCGGCGTGCTTTCTGCAGGACTTGCAGTAAAAAAAATCACAGTGCGACGGCTTTCTATTTCGACCACATCGACATCGAACGACTCGCCTAATTTCCATGACATTGAGCCCCTATGTGCTAAACTGTACATTATTATTCGACTTGCTCAACTTCGCCGCCATTGTTGTTTAAAATAATTTCCGAATTGATTATGTTACGGATGATGTCACGCGGCGTGAGATGTCGGCCGTGTTGTTATAACCAATCATATTGCACGGAATTGGAGTGATCAGTCAGCAGTAATTAGGACAGGTCACGGCACGCATTCACCGCTGCCGCAAGGATGTAAATTAAAGTAATCTCAATTTAGGTAAATAAAGTAATTGTCTGGCTCCAGGTTCGTCTATCAATCTATTCTATCTATTTATCGTTTCTATTTAGTCAATTTTAATTAATCATTATCTCGATAATGATAACAAATTTATCTGGTTTTTTGGCATCTTATAACTATTATTATGATTTATTATTACTACCTTGTTTTGTAATTCTTTGTTATGGACAATTAGGTTTTCCTAATAGGGCCTACATAAGTTACATAGCTGTGACTTACGTGTAAACCAAAGTGCGGTTAGGTACAATTAAATGATATACTTACTTACTTACTTACTTACTTACTATCGTCTTGCAGTCTAACTCAAATTCAGTGAGCAACGACCGACTGTCACCGACCGTGAGAAGCTTCGGCTAGGCGAGCGGAAAATCGCTCGCCGGTACCTTTGCGAGGCGAGCGACCAAGAAGAGCGATCGATCGCTCGCCTTAATCAGACGCTCTGGGTCACAGCAGTCAGTCTGTCGGGTGACCTGAAAGTCTGCCTGTGAGTCAGTTCGTCTGGCTCTCTGTTTACCTGTGTAGCTAAGTAATTTCGTACTTTTGTGGTACATACTCCTCACTTTGTTTACATACATGAAGCAAGGCGGAGACTGCGATCTCTGGGAAGGCACAATAATAAAATTTTGATTGACATTGTTTAAAAAGTGGTGGGTAAGGTACCCCAGTCCAAATAGTGGGGGGAGGTACGGGTACCTCTCTTACAGGGCTGCAGTGGTAAAATTAGAGGTAAGTACACGCTACCGGTTAGTTTTTCGAAACTAGTTAGAGGTGAGTATACGCTACAGTATTTTGTGAGTATACGCTACTGTATTTTAATATAATAAATATAAATATTTTGTGAGGTGAGTATACATTCTCTAGAGGTGAGCAGACGCTGTATACCCGCGTATATCCTAGACTACAGCCCTGCTCTCTTACCCCCACAAATTACGCCTATGCCCCGACAGTTAAGTCTTCATTGCACACCCCAGGGGGTCGTTCCAACCCCCTCAGTTGTGCTAGTGTGATTTAGCATTATTGGACTCAGAGTCTCTGAAAAAGAGAAGAAATTTCCATGGTGTATCATGTATACATTTTTGAATTTCCCAACAAAGGAATTGACTTTGATTCGAGTCTGACTTGTAAAAAACTGCTAGTGTTGAAATCAGCTGCTTTCAAATAAATCATCACCCCCACCTCCAGTCCTTTTTCTACAATTCCCACACTGACGGAAGAAACAACTGCACAAATGTTGCCTGGTCGATGATTGAAGTATTCCGCTAGACCACGGAACCCGCACACCTACGGACACATTGAGTGAGGTGGATTTACTCGGATTCATCCTGTTGGTACTAGATGGTTCCTCCATCTCCCACGACGTGTGTGAAGAAGCCGAGCAATTTCGCTAGAATGCCACAAATGCAGCGCTTTTACTAGACGCTATAGAAGCATTCCAACACACATGTACAGGCATAAATGTAACCTCTCCTCTTAGGCTAATGTAACACAATATGCGCATAAACATAATTTGGCACTCCATCCTGAGGCACTTCGGATAGTAGAGTACGCGACTACCATTAAAAGCGTGGAAAAATCCCTCATACCGCACTGCGGGACTACCGGTTAGTACCAGGGCTGTAGTCGAGGGTATACGCGGGTATACACCGTATACTCACCTCTAGAGACCATATACTCGCCTCACAGAATATTTATATTTATTTATATTAGGCCTAAAATACTGTAGCGTATACTCACAAAATACTGTAGCGTATACTCACCTCTAATTTTTGTTTCGGAAACCTAATCAGTAGCGTATACTCGCCTCTAATTTTACCACTACAGCCCTGGTTAGTACGCCGGTTATCAGCATCACCTGGGCACGACACCTTAGCGTTAAAAAAAGTCATTATTGTGCATTTTGGTGCTACAAGCAAAAAATTTGCATTTTTGTGCTCAGAATGAAATTCTGAACAAAACCTGATATAGTGCCAATTGAAAAAAAAAAAAAATCGAGTTTTTCTCTACGTTTTACCTTATTGGATCAGTCTAAAAAAAGTCACTAAGGTTGGTGTAAAACTTGCTCATTTAAAGATAGAAGCATGAAATTTGGTACATGGTAACAACATATGATGAGGTCAAATGTTAGCTATAGGACTACCGCAGACTTGCCTCGTGGCCTCAATGGCAGCCATTTTCCAAAATGGCTGACGCAAAACAGAGATTTCTCAATATCTCAGCTTCTAGTTCACTTAGAATCGTGATCTTGGTGTCTAAACATATATATTTAGTGACAAGGATTCTAACAGAACTAATTGCAATTACTTATCCCTCAGTGGCAGCCATTTTCCAAAATGGCCGACGCTAAACAGAGTTTTTTCAATATCTCAGCTTCTAGTTCACTTAGAATCGTGATCTTGGTGTCTAAACATATATATTTAGTGACAAGGATTCCAACAGAACTAATTGCAATTACTTATCCCTCAGTGGCAGCCATTTTCCAAAATGGCCGACGCTAAACAGAGATTTTTCAATATCTCAGCTTCTAATTCACTTAGAATCGTGATCTTGGTGTCTAAACATACATATTTTCGTTTTATTGGAATCATTGTCACTAAATATGTATGTTTAGACACCAAGATCACGATTCTAAGTGAACTAGAAGCTGAGATATTGAAAAATCTCTGTTTTGCGTCGGCCATTTTGGAAGATGGCTGCCATTGAGGCAACGGGGCAAGTCTGCGGTAGTCCTATAGCTAACATTTGACCTCATCATATGTTGTTACCATGTACCAAATTTCATGCTTCTATCTTTAAATGAGCAAGTTTTACACCAACCTTAGTGACTTGGTTGAGACTGATCCAATTAGGTAAAACGTGGAAAAAACTCGAAAAACTTTTTTCTTTTTTTCAATTGGCACTATATCAGGTTTTGTTCAGAATTTCATTCTGATCACAAAAATGCAATTTGTTTGCTTGTAGCACCAAAATGCACAATGTTACGCTAATTGCTCTGACTATGATACGAAATTATGTATGAGCTGTCTGTAGAATTAGCATAGGACTGCAGAGTTGTTCAGAAATGCCCATCATCTACATATGATGGTGTCTTTAAACATAATCACCATGTACCTCATCTCAGGTACCATACATCAGACTGCAAGAACACATCCTGTACAAATCCATGTCATTACCCACTCCCTTTCTATGTGAGGAATTACTTTTGAGCAGTTTGTTCTGCAAGTGGTGCTATATAAATTGGCAATGAGAGTGTAAGAACAACAAAAGATCCAGTATAAATCTCTATGGCTAACCACTCACTCAGAGGCGCGTTTACAGAAAACGGGGCCCTAGGCGCAAACATTTTTCGGGGCCCTTCTGAAGTTGTAGACTGAGAGTCTGAGACTCTGGTGGTGTTAGCTTATCATGTGAAAACACCCACGAAGTTGAACTTAAAGCCGTTTTGTGAGTGTTATTGAGACTGTAATTATGTTTAGTTATAGAAGCTATTTTCAAGGAATGTGAAGTTATTTGATTTAATGATTTTAGTTTTTTTAAACTGAAATTGGGTGTTGAATCAACAATCAGCACAAAATACGAGGCCTTTTTACTTCTTGAATAAATTGAGCTCTTAAATTGTCTCCATTATTGTGATAAATTCATCACAAATTGTAATGGATAATTCTATAATTGGAAAAAACAATTTCCATCATTTGGGGGCCCTCCGAGATTTGGGGGCCCTAGGCGCGCGCCTAGTGCGCCTACGTGTTAACGCGCCTCTGCACTCACTTATGGGAGCAAGGGATTAAAACGACGAAGGAATGGAAAACAAAGAGCCAGCACAGGCCCAACTCACCAATACCTCACTAACTGTAAATGCTCATGGATTCCAACACCTATGCTTTCAGTGTGAACACACCACTCCAGTTACTTAACAAAGCTAATTTATTAACTTTATTGTATTATATACAAACAGAAGACATGTTATAAACTCTTCAGCACCCATGATTCATAACACGATCAACAACTTTGCACATTAAGCCGGCATCCAAAACCTATACAAGAAACACATCATCTTTAGAACCAGAATCAACGCAAAGGCAGTACCAACAGCGAGTTATTTTGACTTGAAATCGATCGTCAAAGAATGCAATTACTCCGCTCTGCTACAAATCAATGATTCTGGCCATTGGCGTATAGATCTCCAACTTATTTCGAGCCCATTCTTCCCACACCTCCTACTACATAAATTCCTTTTCCATATCCTGTCTCTTTTTCCAAACTCCTCCAGCCTCTCCTCGCATATGCTTAAGATTTATTCTCCAAATTATTATTTTCTGTATTTATTATGCACGCTTGACAACTCATCAATCGACGGAAAATTCCCTGCACAGTAACTGTCTCGGGGTGGCTCAAACCCTCACACTCAGCAAATGCTCAACCCAATCAGCTACCATTCACACAAGCAATGAAAACATCGGGCACTCATACCAATGCCTATTGTCAAAATTTCTGGTCACAAGGTACTAGCTGCCTTAAAGAACGTTATGCTTTATCGTTACAATTAGGAGAACAAGCAGGCATTTATGATGACTGCCTGTCTCCAGTGAAATCAGCTAAATCGTCCACTGAGTTAAAATTCTATTAAACGTTAACATACCCATCCATGCTACTTCGCATCAGCACGTGCTGAACACATATCCTAAAGTGGTAATCCAACCTACATAATAATCTATGTATGGTGTACAAGCACATGGTATATATACGCTGTCCACAGAATTTTCCGATGGTGCCAGACATAAATGACATGCATACATACACATCTCCTTGTAATCATGCATTGTACAGTGGCATTCGCAGCCCAAAGCTTTACTCTATCTACAAAGTACATTTTTTATTAAACAGTTTTATCTACACGTAACCAATCAAAGTAATAGTTTAATTACACAGTGTACTGAGACTGAACAAAGGCCATCATCATCGCGCGCATACAGAAACAATTCTATGGAACGGGAAAACAGTTGTTACCTATGAAGATCCAATAAAAAAGACACTGATTAAAATGAATCAAATTCTATACAGGTTCGCTTCAAGCACATTATCATCGACGACAAAGGTCCTCTATTGGCGGTGTCGTGCTCTCATTCCGTAAAAACTATCCTTCGACCCCAACACAACGTACGCGTACAAAGGCAATCAGCTGAATTTTTAGGCAAATAAATCTTATGTTCGTTAACATTTCTGCAGGCGCCAGCTATCAGTCAAAAAAGATATCAATAATTGACAATACGTAAGAAGTTCACCTAGAGGGTAACGATCTACTGGAGGTAAAACAGTGGTCATTAGCAATGCTCCAGGCAGGTGCATTCTTATTGATCAGGCAAATATATACTGACTGTTAAGCTGCTTTGTTCTTAAGCGACCTTTACCGAAAACACACAGAATTTTATCAATGCTCTTTACACGTCAAAAGTTTAGTAGCTTCGCTGCTCTGTCTGACATGTATTTAATTCTGACTCGAGTTAACACTGTGGGGTATACCATGAAAATCTGAACAATCTGCAGCAACACACAGTTTTTATGCAAACACTACCTCTGCAGCCCACATCAGAAGCCACATTGTAACAGGGTTTGTTATAACAAGATCGGCAGCATCTCTGTGGTGGAGGTTCTCTTGAAGCAGTGCTACACAAGTTTGTGATTACGGTCACGAACCAGAAGCGTAATTAAACTTTTGCATCAATGTTCCAGACAACGCGATCTCGGAAGTTGCATATAACTAGGCATGCCACAATGAGGGTCAAATGAATATGTACAGAAAAACATAAAGTGCATAAATATATACATGAAATATGATATACATGCATATTATGTCATGCGTATATGCATAATCAGATATATATCACTAATCACGACAGATGACCAAATCAATGGTACAGACTTCTTCAAGGACACTCAAACCTGTATCTCGTACAACAGGCACTACTTGATCAAGAACACCAAAATATCATGCTCAACCTGCTTTAAGTTCAAACAGCTAAAGCTTCCCTGGCAACCACGTCACAGACCATTGTATAAAGTACAGAAATTTCAACACAACAAATAAATATTACTTAACAGAGGCAGATAGTTCAACCAATGCTTAATGGCAACCTCATTTTCTTGGCATCTAATTTTGGATGACAACAACTGCCTTATCTCAAAACCGAATGTACTCAACAGCTGCTGGGCTATACATCAGATGTTAATAGAAATGTTCACATAACATGCTTGTGAAATAATCAAATATGTATATATTGGGCATATATGGTGCATACACAGATTACACTACATATATATATGTAAAGGCAAAATATTTATATACGTATATAAAACTAACCAAGAGCACATAATGTCCCTCATTTTAGTAGTTTAGCAACACAGAATTAACTTGACAGACTAGCAACCTATTAAAAGTTTCTAACGGTCTAAGAAAGCGTGCAACTGGACAGAAAAAAGATTACGCAGTCTTGATGGTTACCACCGGTTGCTGACAGCAGGATCCAACCTATGCAGATACCCAACCAACCTATGCAGATACCCAACGAAATCATAGAATCAGATGACGTCATGTCATCGAAGAAATTGCACAGTACGAAACGAAAATTTAAAATACGGTGTATGCAAATTAGTACTACACAGATTACAGTTTTATGCAAATTCAGTTTTATGCAAATTCGTATTACACCAATTATGGCAATCAACTGATACAGCCTGTGCTCGCTCTCGTACAGAAGTTATTGCTAAAATTTGAAACTAAGATGACAAAGACAAGAATGAGGTCGGCCGAGATTCGAGGACGAATGGATTGGACAGAGAAAGCAAAGTGACCAAACAATCCAGATCATAACACAATCAACACTTTGTTTAGGTCAATCAGTCTGCTTTGCCGCAGTAAAGCTACAGAAATGTATGGCACTGTACGCTGGCTTTAACAGGCTACAAACGAAATCATTCACAAAATAACGACACATCTTTTCTAGCCTTGAGAAATCTCCAGGTAACAGTTTATAAAGACGCATCCTTGCAGCAAAGAAACTGAAATTCCCTTGCAGAACTTTAGAACACTATGTTTTACAGACAATTTGATGCCAGTCTGATTCTGATCTGAAACTACAATGCATGTTTGTTGCTGCCCTAGAAACTGTTACCATGGTGTAATGAATCGAGTACCACCACTCACTCGCCTAAACACCTAGGCAGAGTTCATCACAAAGACGGAACATCGGATCGAATTAAATACGAAAGCAAAAGCCTCATTCGACATCACAGTGATTGCGGTTAATTGTTACAGCATGTTATGTGCTTCAATAGCGTGCAAGACAGGATCAGGACAAAATCAGGAAAACATTGAAACCTGCTTCAAAGACCTGAACACTCTGGCCTACACTGATGAAGAACTCTTCCATCGATCAGAATCTCAATCGTTAATTGGCCAACATCATTCACGCGTTAGCGCACGGGACATGATATGAAATCAGACGTTATTAACATTCCTCGAAGTGGTGTCGAAACGCTTCTAGATGATGTGAAATAAACATTGGATTCGGATGCAGCTAGTTACAATAATGTTAAACAAAAAAACAAGTCACCATTGTTAGTGGTATTCCCAGACATAAAGTTATGAAGAAGAGGAACGAAGATTAATCACGGCCGCGGACAACAACGGCCTCGGCCGGACCAGCGGGAATGCAGTTCACAACTTCAACTCGTTGGCAATTTTGCTTGCAACGTTCTTGTAGACGGACGCTGTGCCAGAGATGCGCTTGAAGCGAACACCGTTAAGCGACAGCCTCGGTAGTTTGCAGACTTCCATCTCCCACTGGATAACGCTGCTACTTGTACTCTGCTCACCGTGCGCACACAAGAGCAAAAATCGCTCGCGCTGCTCGTAGTCGCATTGATTCAAATCGAGCACGCGCCGTATCTCCCGCATTATATCGATCGGATCCATAGAGCTCGTCGTCTTCATGTTCCACGTGAAGCGAAGAGATCGAGGTTTTGCCTGGTCCTGCTCCGAACGAACTGTCCGTGGCTCACGCGTCGACCTGCGCAGTAATTTGCTGCAAATTCCATGACCGACATTAATATCTACATATATACTTCTTTCCTCAATAGCAACCTATAAAAATTTTATTCCGTTGAAATTAACTTAGTTAAGTATTCATAAGGGAAAATAACAGTTACTAACTTACAAATTCTTATGGACATAGTCGTTTAGAACTATTTCGCAACTGCTGCAAACACGTCTTGAAACATCATACGACATAATTCAGCACAGATTTTCATCCTGTCTTAAAACACACCATTACAGGAAGTCGGACAAAAATGTAAGCACTGTCAATTTTAAGAATCCCACAGTTCTAGGAATCGTCTGTCAATTTCAGTGTCAGAGGTATTTCAGTTATTTTCTAACACAACATTAAACTTAAAGCCGTACTCCTATGCACAATAAAATACATTGTAAGTCAAATTCAACGGAGAAAATTCAGTTCGAAAGAGTGGTGCACTTATATAAGAGATTTTATAATACTTGCGCAAAATCAGTAATTAAGTAAGATTTTCAATTTAGCAGTCATCACAGCAAACAGAGCCACTTACTTCCTGTTGAATTTGACGGACAGTTTATCAAAGAACGACATCCGTGTCGAGCGCACGAGAGGCGCCGGTTCTTGAATTTCTGAATTGGCGCCGTACGCTGGAAGGTGCCTCTCCTCAATTGGTCCTCCATGAACCGTATTACGAGCCATGATGCCTCGAATGAATCGTGAACTTCCAGGCGGAGAAGTAGATGGCAGCTGTGCATCGTGTTTGGTTCTGCAATAAATTGTAAGTGTAATGGAACATTGATATGAGCTGCTCACGCTCAGTGGTGCTCTCAACCCGAATCAGTGCCAGCATTGGCACAAAGGAAGGTTGTCAAGCATCTACTGAATTAGGACAGAGGGCTGGTTCATTGGTTAACTGGAGTATCATTAGTTAATTGATATCATCATTACTATTTATGCAGTGCAATTAGAGCTGTAGCGATATGACCTTTTGCCAATTATGACGATACCACATATAGCCGATTATTGAAATAGCCGATACTGATTATTAAGCCGATTACTTCATTACGCCCAAAAACCTGTCACACGACGTTGTATAAGGAGTTTCTAGTCCTGTGTATAATAGGTCCTTGGTTTCTACAGCGCCTAGTAAGTAGTGCAATGCTAAATATAAATCAATAATAAGAAACAAAACATAGATATTTGTGCTCATTTTTCTTTTTGTAATGATTATTGTGCAAAAATGTCAATTGTAAAAATTTTTTACATCGGCACCAATTATTTTTGTCGATTATTTTAATAATCGGCCTGATTATGAGTATGGCCGATTAATCGGTACAGCTCTAATGTCAATGCTGTAGAATATTCATTGGCTTACGTTACTTACAAAAAATCTTCCACAATTAAATTACTGATACCAAATTTTCCTTTCACATACACTTTGATATCCAACACCAGATTGACTCTCAGAGTATAACCCAGACTATAGATTGGTTTCGGTGCACCATCAATTGATGACTCCTGTATTAGACACCGCTGCCAGAGAAGTTATCAATCATCATAATGTATTATTATTATTCTTATTGTCTGCTCACTTTCAACTTTCTCGCACCAGTGGGTTAATTGTAATTGTAACCGAACATTTATACAACGCCACTCGGATCAGCGGCACTCTCAACCCAAATCTGTGCCAGCATCGGCAAAAAGAAAGGTTTTCTAGCGTCAATGAAGAGGAGAGAGGGCAAGAAGATCTTGGCGGAGAAACTGAGGAAGACTGTTCCAGGTTGAAGGATCCACATAGGCAAAGCTCCTGGATTGGGCCCTGGAAGAGTGCACACATGGAACAACCATAAGATGGCAATTTCCATTACAAAGCCAAGGTCTCACCGTTTTACATCTGGCCTTGTAAGCGAATCCCCACGTACGGCAGTGCTCTGGGTCCTCTCAACAGAGGTAGACGGATTCGAAAGGCCTTCTCCGTGGTTGGTAATTCGACGATGGATTCCAATTCCGTTCCTTGCAGACGCCAGTTTGGTGCCAGGTGTGAAGCCCTCTCCATCAAATCCTGGAGAGGTCTATAAAGGAACAAAGTGTTAAGATGCATAAAAATGTTACACAATTATAAAATTGATTTTTAGTAAAACTATAAACTGCACTTGCTTAACAACAACAACAACAAGTACACAACACACGTGTATTCTTCTGCTGTTATTTCAGCTAGCAGACTGTAGACTATGCAAGCCTTTAACACTTTAACGACAAGCGTGTACTATAATGTACGGAAAACTAATTCCTTTCGTTGTTAAAGGGTTAAAGACAATAACGTTGAACATACAACGAGAAAAGGAACTGAACCACCTGAAATCTTTCTGAATAAGACAACCACTTTGTAACAAATTGGCAGATATGCAGAACACAGAGAATAGACTTCTGGTGACAGAGGTCCCTTTTGTACCTGGCCAGTTTAGCACTTGGCAGTTTAGCACCTGGCCACCCTTGCCATCTGTTAACAAGATGCTCCAACTTTGCCAAGCACTAAGTACTGACTTCTACTGTTTTTAAACATTAACACATATTGGAAGTACAAGCACTAAGATAAGAAGAGATAAGAATATTTTTTAATATACCAATTGCTATCTGCATTTTGGTTAACATACATGGTTTCGAACTGACTCTGGCAGCCAACATCGGCACCCATCCCGCTCAATGTATGCGTTTTGGCATGGTACATACTGCACACAATATTAAGCACTGTACCTATGTTCATACGATCTGCACATATTTCAGAGATGCTGCAGGCATTGTCAAGTCCTGCGCGTATTTTGGAATGACTGTTAGATATTTGGAGGAACTGTATTTCCAAGTACTGCCTCTGACAGGTTCTTAAAGGTGACATGTAACGGCTCAAATACAGAAATACTGTACATACTGTGTGAACAACATAGAGCTGTACAGATACCTCTACCCCATTCGTAATCGGGCTGATTATTAGAGGGATCGGCATAATTTGCATCGGCAAAAAATAATCAGCGCCGATGCAAATTACTTTATAATTAACGTTTTTTGCACAATAATTGTTACAAAAAGAAAAATGAACACAAATATCTATGGTTTGTTTCTTATTATTGATTTATATTTCGCACTGTACTACTTACTAGGCACCGTAGAACCCAAGGACCTATTATACACCAGACTGGAAACTCCTTAATAACCCTTATACAACATCGTGTGCCTAATTTTTAGGCGATAAAAAATAATCGGACTCATACGCTGTATCGGCTATTTAAAAAATTGGCTATATGCGGTATCAGCATAATCGACAAAAAGGGCTACCGGTACACCTCTAGAACAACGTATGCATTTTAGCATGGTATATATACCTCGGCTGGTTCCACTTCGTCTGTCGTATGTTCTGGTATGGCAGTTGGAATTGTCACAGGACCAGGAGAGTAGACATTCTCTTTAACAGAGATAATGTCATTCTCGGGCGTACCATTCACGTGAGGGGCATTCGAAATAACAGCTACAAAAGCAGAGACAAACACACTCTGGTTCATGCACCAAAACATTTGACAGTTTCTGTCAATTACAAATGTAAAACTATTGTAAGTGATTTCTAGGCCCGTCAATAGGAATCCTCCGGTGAATCATTTTCACGAAACACATCGGACAAAATTCGTAACAGGTCTAGTGGTCTACAAAAGAGCCAGTCACCGAGAGCACACATACATGTATATTCAATCATACATATACGCAGTGCGTCAATGATTTTTGCCAATGACAAATGAAAAACTACGTTCGACGATTTCTAGACTCTGTTGCATGTAGGATTCCCACGTTAATCACCTCCACGTAAAAACTTTTGACATTATCTTAACAGGTCTAAGTAAGCGCCATCTTCCAATGCACACATACATACATTCCTTCACATAAACATGCACACTTGTACACACACACCCACACACGTGCACACCCACACATCATCCATGCACACCCACACGTACACACATGTGCACGCACACATAATCAATCAATCAATCAATCAAGCATTTATATAGCGCCCCTTCAAGGAATCTATTCAGAGGCGCTCCCAGCCCAACCCCGGCGAAAGAGAAAAGTCTTTAAAGCAGAGAAGAAAGCGGTGGATGAGTTTCGAGGAAGAGACCGCAGCTCAGAAGGAAGCCCATTCCAAATTTTGGGACCAACGACAGAGAAAGCACGCTGCTGCATAGTAGCGGTGCGTGCGAAAGGAACAGAGAGATCACCACGGGTGGTAGAGCGAAGAGAGCGGTGACCAGGTGGAACAGAGGCACGAGAACAGAGCTCACGCAGATAGAAGGGAGCACAGCCAAGCTGACATTTCCAGACAATGGAGGCAACCCGGTAGACAATGCGTTGTGAGAGTGGTAACCAGTGGAGGACATCACGCATGTATTCAGAAACATGGCCAAATTTAGGTATGCTCCCAATCAAACGCGCAGCAGAACGCAATACGCGTTCCAGACAGTTCAGTCGAGTGAGGGGAAGCCCAATATAGAGGGAGCAGCAATAGTCAAGCCGACAGGTAATGAATGCATGAACGAGAGTAGCAGCAGATTGGGGGGAAAGAGAGCGGGAAACAACGCGAAGCTGTCGTAGCTGAAAGTAGCAAGCCCGGCTCAGCTTCAAGATATGCGGAGAGAGGGTGAGTTCTGAATCCAAGATGACGCCAAGATCTCTGACGGAGGTGGAAAAGACGATATGGGGGAACTCAGAAGTAAGACAAGCATGATCAATCTTAGCAAGCTGCCTAGGGGTGCCCAGCCAGATGTATTGAGTCTTAGTGGGATTCAAGCAAAGGCGGTTGGAAGACATCCAGGCAGTCAAAGAATCAGTGGAGTGGCACATGAGGCGGACTGCAGCGGCGGCGTACATACACCAACATACATGCATGCACCCACACAAATTCCTTCATATTTTTTGGCTAGGTCGACAATTAGATGCACTTCTTACTCCTGAATTTGACCAATTTTTTGTGACCTGTGTCAGTACTGGCAAAATACAAACACACACATACATGCATACAAACACATTTGTTTACACAGCATACTCAAACATTAACTAAACATTTAACTGAAAAATTTTACACTGTTAAGTACTCCCAAATTATCCAATACACATTAATAAAGCGATAATCAAAACAGATAGTGAAGGCAGTGGAAGAAGTGGCTACAAACCATGGTGAACATCCTGACCATGTGGTTTGGTAAGAGGCTGTTTGGTCGATGTCACAGCGGATGCACTTCTCTGGACACGGCCATTGGAGCCGGCAGGTGATGGACCAGATGTGCCACTCAGGTATGGTCGGAGTGACATGTTGCTTTCAGATCGCGGAACTAAGTCCATCTGCATAAGACCAGCATGCATCTCAATAAGGTTAGAGGTTGCAAAATTCAGCCAAGTTCAAGCATCACTGATATAGTATTATTATATTATTATTATTATTATTATACTTTTTTGTCAAAAGGTCATCTTTGGCTCCCACTATGGTTGTCAACCCCAATCTAATCTAATAAATAATAATACATAATAATAATAAATAATAGTAATCTAACATAATAAATAATCTAATAATAATAATAATCTAATCTAATAAATAATCTAATAATAATAATAATAATAATAATCTAATCTAATAAATAATCTAATAAAAATAATAATCTAATCTAATAAATAATCTAATAATAATAATAATAATAATCTAATCTAATAAATAATCTAATAATAATAATAATCTAATCTAATAAATAGATTGGGCTGTTATAAATAAATAAATAGCTTGGGCTGGTTATGCTGCAGTTCCATAATTGGAACTGTACAAGAGAACAGATGTAAAAAAAACAGAATAAAAAGAACTCAAAGAAACTCTTACATCTGGTTTGGTACGGTCCAGTAGCAGGTAAGTTGCTGTAAGATGATCATATTTATTGTCAGTTAACGAATCGAGAATGTCTCTTCGGCTGAAGCCCATTGATACCATAATATCTGATGAAAACAAAAAGCAAAGGCATCATTGCAGTGATGTGTGTGTGACAGCAACAGACATTGCAGTGATGCATGTGTGACAACAACTGACATTGCAGTGATGCATGTGTGACAACAACTGACATTGCAGTGATGTATGTGTTACAACTGACATTGTAGTGATGTATGTGTGACAACAACCGACATCACAGTGATGTATGTGTGACAACAACTGACATCGCAGTGATGTATGTGTGACAACAACTGACATCACACTGATCACAGTGATGTATGTGTGACAACAACTGACATCGCAGTGATGTATGTGTGACAACAACTGACATCACAGTGATGTATGTGTGACAACAACTGACATCGCAGTGATGAATGTGTGACAACAACTGACATCGCAGTGAGGTATGTATGACAACAACTGACATCGCAGTGATGTATGTGTGACAACAACTGACATTGCAGTGGTATGCACATGCCACAACTGATATCGCAGAGTGGTGTGTTGGACAACAACTGAAACTGTGTGTTAGTTAGATATGTAAACATATAATATCGCCTGCTGGTGTTACGTAGGCTGACAGTGGGAGAGAAGTGCACAAATATGATACCTTACCTCAGTTACAGCTGCAACTAGGTGCAGGGAGTGTAGAGACATAAGCATCTATATATTAAGCTCACCTGCTCTGGAAATGGATTGCTATCTAAAGGGTTCAAATCAGCTAGCATCTGTTGGTCTCACGTGTTAAATTGGTATTGGCATTCCGCTTAACCATGCGTTAAGTGGAATCATGTGTAAATGGGTCGCGCCTAAATGGGTCTCAACTGTAACTCACTTGTTAACTTACCAAAGCTTGCACTGTAAATCTGAAAATGTCTTCAGTTGTCAATAGACTAAAAAGCTATTGACCTTATTACTTAAAAGTATGCAAGGTTGCATGCAGAAAAACTAGTCTGTGCTTTGCTGGACATTAATTTTAATCAGACCATAAACTGATGAAATAACTCTGTCAAGAAAATATTTCCTCCACAGCATTTTGAATCCAAGTTCAAGAATGAACAGGCCTCATAAATTTTGGAACCTGCTCTCCTCAATGATGGAGCATGGCGGGATATCTCTGGTAACATATCAATGAGCACCTCAAGAACTCTTCACACCTCTGGACTGCCTAATTCCAGTCTCACTGCTGTTTTCTTTTAAATTAAGGCACTCAGTTTTCTGCATTTTGGTTTTTCAAGTGGACTTCTCATTAGCAAAGCAAAAACCTCAAGTGCATTGTTTTATACAGTTTGGACTGTAAACAATTATCTGAACAACTCCATATAGCCATTAAAGCCCCCTCACAAAACACGTGGTGCTAATATTTGTACTACTATTTGTTTTAAATTAAGGCACTCAGTTTTCTGCATTTTGGTTGTTCAAGTGGACTTCCCATTAGCAAAGCAAAACCTCAAGTGCATTGTTTTATACAGTTTGGACTTTAAACAATTATCTGCACAACTCCACATAGCCATTAAAGCCCCCCTCACAAAACACGTGGTGCTAATATCGGTACTACAATTGTATCATAATACTGAATTGTGACACACAAAGTGGCGTAATATTTACCTAGTCTTCTGTCATCTATCAGATTTGGTGGTTCCTGGTATGGTCTCAGCTTATCATCTTCGTATCCATTGTTTATCCAAGGATCATTCATTACAGACTGTTCACAAAAACACATACATGTACAAAACTTCATTACTGTATATTCCGGACTATAAGTCGTGGTTTTCTTACATGACAGTCAGATGCAGCAACTTATATAAAGGTGCTGAACTGATTAATATGTTTAATATCTAACTTCCTCTCAAGCGTCAATACACTATCCTTGTATCCCTTCAGCTACATGAGGAGCAGAACCAAGTATTTATCTTTGAAGAGAGATTTAAGAGACTCAACCTCAAAAGTAAAGTCAGAGTGCTGCAAAGAACTCTTGGAATGTAAAATTTAAACCACATGTAAATCATCTATTATTTGACAAAGAAGGTAGAGCAAGGCCAATGCCAATGGCCTTGGCAGCCATAGGATGTCATCAAACACCGGATAGTAGGACTTTATATGGGGCATTCACCAATACTCAGACTGGTCTAAAAAAGATGGGGTTCACTGTATTAGCATTGTAAGTCATCCAGTGTCTGACAAGATGAATGAAAATTGAATATCTTAAATGCCTAAGAATCGCCTGCTTACATCCAGTGAGGCTCGCTTCACAGGATTTAGAACTAGGAACTTCTTGAGCAGGTTCTCACACTCTGTTGACATGTAGAATGGAATACGATATTTCCCTCGTAAAACTCGCTCTCTTAATTCCTACAAAATAAAAAAATTTCATCATTAAATTCCTCTATCTTTAATAATAAGAAAAGAAACAGTTCAACCTTGACTGACTCTTAAATTAATAAGAAAATATATAAAATTGTTGACCATCACTCCCTTCGTACCAGAAGCAATTTTTAAACATTTCCCTAATTTCTTTTTAAGCTCCACGACATTGCTGCAGAGCCCAAATCAGTTCACTAACCATACAAACTTGTTACAACCCAACCTCTGTTCAGCTTTTTCGTCCCACAAGAGCAAAAGACAAAATTTCAGGAGTATCACAATAAAAATTTTAAAAAGCAGAACTCTTTACCTGTTTATTAACCATATAATACTTAAGATGTAGCTCATAAATATGCAGTAAAAGCAGTGGTCATATTGCTCGTCCAAAGAAGGTGGATCCCCAAAATCGTGCACAACTAAAATCCAAGTCTTTTTGGCAAATCTATAACTGATACTAGCTATTCGCGTACAACACAAATGTGTGAAAGATATTGCGACTAAAGATTCATTTAGGTGATAGGTGTCCACTGTCCACTTTCAGTGACATTCAGGTGGCAGATTTCAAGTAAGGTGCGGATATCCGATATGGTGCGATCTGATTGAATTTAACAACTGAGTAAAAGACAGTCAAAAAGATTGCAAAGACTGAATAACAGTGTCCCTTATTGACTTGCTCTTGAAGTGGCACTAAATACAATTTCCAATCACAATTACCTCAAAATAAGATAAAATCAATGTTCAGACCTTTAGATTCTGTCCATCAAATGGAAGGGATCCACTGACCAACGTGTACAAGATGACACCAAGGCTCCACGCATCGACCTCGGGACCATCATATTTCTTCCCTGTTTCAAACAGTATGAAGCAGATACAATGTAACCCTCTTATAAGACATCCAATTTAACAAGGATTCTTTTATACTGAGTTAAGGATACTGATCTCAAATTCAAATCACCTGTATTCGAGGGTACAAGCGGATATCCACTGTTTATACAGTGTGCACTCACCTCTAGAGACCATATGCTCACCTTGCAAAATATTTGTACTTGCCTCGAATTAGTTTCGGAAAACTAACCAGTAGCGTGTACTCACCTTTAATTAGTTTCGGAAAACTAACCGGTAGCGTGTACTCACCTCAAATTTTACCACTACAGCCCAGCCTACAAGTACCTTTATAATGTGATAAGTAACAGAGGCATTACAACGAAGAGGTTTAATTGCATCAACCAACTACAGGCGAATGGCTACTATTTCAATAACAGACAAGAGTTCCAATGAAAGATACCACAGCTACTTAAAAAGACTGCTTAGCTGATATAAAGATTACACACAGCTTTGCCAGCCCTGAGAAAACAATCTGCTAACAGATTTTACCTCAATATCACTTTATGAAGTTTCTGTTTTCTCAGAATGTGTACAGACATTAGTTCAGATATGCATAATGTTGATGGCTAGGCACACAGCAGATCTGTAGCCATCAAATTTCTCTCTTTATAAATTTGGCTAAACTGAGTAACCCAAGCAAAGAAACATTAAGGCCCTGACCTTGAAAGAGTTCCGGGGCGGCATACGGTGGACTTCCACAGAACGTATCCAGTTTGTTGCCAGGCATAAATTCATTGCTGAATCCAAAGTCTGCTATTTTTATGTGAAACTCGCCATCCATGAGAAGATTTTCAGCCTGTAGAGTGCAAAACATTCAATACAATCCATACCCAAATTGTACTTGTCTTTAGAAATTTGTATAGCACGACTTAAAGAAACACTAGCTTAAACGATGTTTAAATGTCACTTAAGAACAGAAGTTCATCAGAAGCAAAACAATGCACAAAAAAACTAGACGTGTCAACAGTGGCAGGCTCAAGCACACATGAACTGCTGGTTGGTGGCGTTAATGTGGGCAACTAAACCTACGCTCCACTGTTGCTCCACACCAAACTTGGTCTACAAACTCTAGACCAGCGATTCCCAAACTTCTCTGGGTCGCGACCCACTTCTGAATATCTTGGCAGTCTCGGCACCCGCCGTGTAAAATTAAGCATTGTGTACTAAAATTTGCTTCTTAAATTGATATCGAAATATGCGGATTTACGTATAGCGCTTAGAAATTAAGCATTAAAAGAAAACTTTGGTAAAAACAGTTCACAATTTATTGAATTATAGATTAGTCATAGTCAAATGTTGTTGCTGCGAAAAAATAAATGTTTCTCGAAAAAATTTGATGACCCACTTGCCAGAGCTTCGCGACCCACTTTTGGGCCGCGACCCACAGTTTGGGAAACGCTGCTCTAGAGATGATGCTATCTGTCACCTTTACATGGAAATCCATTGGTTGGGTTGGCAGGAAATGATATCAACGACAGACGTAGCCACTAACAGGTGCAGTAAGACACTCAAAAGCGATGTATTCGAATGTCATACACTGAATACTGATCCAATCCAATGCAATTGAGACGCACAACAATTAAATGCACCATAGTCAGATGCAACATACTCAAACAGCAAATTCAAAGGCAGTGCATTCAAATGCAACACATTCCAAAACAAAGCCAATGTTCCATTTTACAATCCCATTTGGAGACGCCATTCACATTTGAAAAACCATTTGAAGAAGTCTAAGAAAACCACTTCAGGGTAGGCATGCCAATGACAACGACAATTATTATCAGTAGAACAATAATCAAGTAGAATAATAATCAAGGACAATGGGAACGAAAAACTCCTTCAAAGTAATTAAGTTCTCTGTTTCACGAGAAATCGAGTCTCCACTGTACTGAACTGGCAAAGGATGAATCCAAGTGCAGATAATGTATCCTAAAGTCATGCACCACTGCACTGCAGGACTTTTCGAATAGTTCTCAGGCCAGTATCAGGTCGGTATTAACTCCTACAGTTTGCTACTTCAGAACGACTCAGGCATACAGAGTAAACGTCTTTCAAAAGCATCTCGAAATACCATTCAGGACACCTTTAGGTTAGTCACTAATGACAGGATAATAGAAAGCACACTGGCTGCCTGCAGTACTCAACAGAACAATTCAGATTCACATATTTCAACACCCACAACTCAGTCTGACCTTTAAATCTCTGTGAAGAATGTGCTTCTGATGGCAGTACTGAACAGCAGACAGAATCTGTCAACAAAAAGCAGCACACTTTCAGTTAAAGAATCATGAATGCATTGCTTTGAGAATTGAGAGGTACTTTAAAGTTATGCAATTCATTCATTCAAGTATTTATATAGCACCTGTTCAAGGGGGGGGGCGCTACGCAGAGGTGCTCCCAACTCCAGCATGACCAAATAAGGTGGTGTCTTGATACACACAAACAGAAACATCATCAATTTGGACCAAAACAAAGTAATTAAGATCAGTATTTTCAGTCGACTGGAAAACGAGAAGTAAGCAAACCCAGTTTCTCAGACTCAGCAGAATACAGTCAAATCATCATTATCATCTTAATCATCACACAGTACCTGCTATCCCAGTCAAAGCCTGGTAATGAATCTAGTAATTGTAACAATGCATCTGTATAAGCACCTCGAAAGAATCTCTTCAAAATGCTCCATGCAAAGCCATCAGTCACATTGAACGGGTCTTTCTTCCTGATTTCCACGATCATGCCTTGAGAACTACTACTAGCATGGTAAACACATGTAAGACATGACGCACTTTCCTACCCAACATTACTCAAAGACTACAAGAGCAATAAGAATTCTGAAATATTGTTCTTCTGATTATTACATACCGTAATTAGCTTACGTGATTACACCCACCATTCCTGTTCTGCGTTTTCTGCGCTTTTTAGATATTTTTTTACACAATTACATTCAAAATAAACCAATACAAAAATATTTGCTCACAAACTACTAACAATAGCCAAACAAAAAAACATAATGATCATGAAATCTGAAATTGCAACATATAATTATACCTGTCTAAATTTGGCTCGTGCCTCTTTCTCTTTCATTCGGCCATGTGCAACAAGGTAATCGAACACTTCTCCTAAAAACGCACATGTTAAACAACAAACTTAAATCAACAAAGTCTTAGTAATTCTAAAAAATTCTTCTGAAAGCGGACAGTTTACACTTGCTATCACACAGTTCTTCTGCACGTTTTCCACATACAGAGGCTCTTAATACATTTCATGCCACAAGTGCAAACCAAGACCAGTATTTGAAAATTTTCTGTACATGTGACAGACGTAAAGTTGTGACATATTGACGCACTCATTAAAGTAGTTGGAAGTTAGGGAACCACCATTTGTCTTAAATAAATAAGCCAACCGTTAATAATGGTGATAAAAACAAGCTACAATTTTCTCATTGATTACTTAACTGGTTATTTATACATGAGTGGAATAGTTATTTAGACCTGAATCTCTTTTTACGATCACATTTGCCACACACAGTGGTGAAGATGAAATTTGGTAGATGATTTTTAGTAATGTAGTCAGATGAATAGTTAATTTTGAATGAAGTCACAAGTTTACAAGTGGCAAGATCTAAAATACCATAAATATAGCATTCATACTACTTATTTATAGAACTTCAATCAATCAAGCAATCAACTTTTTTTATTGTTCACCGCCTCATTTCAAAATAAAAAATATTTACATATTGCGACAAAACATGTGCAGTTCCTGTGACAAAGGGTAATACCCTAAGGAACCTCAGGTTCCACTAACAAGGTAGCCCTAATACAAGTGTGTAACAGTCAGTCTAATTTATACAATGATAAGCAATTACACAATGTTTTGACAATTTTTATATTTCACACATTTTAAATATGAAACATGACCATTAACGTTGTTCATTTAATAATTTCTTTAGTTTGTTTGGCAGTGAACATTTCTATTAACCAGTTCTACCAGTTAACTTTAAAACAAACTGAAAGTTAAACCATGAGCAAAGACGACTGTGCTGTGTCGACTATGGTTTTGCCAGCCTACGATGAAGAATGGTCGTAAAAGCGACTAAAAAGGCCTGCCCATTCCTCAGCATGATGGATTTGTCAGCATTTTTTTATTGATATATGAGAATTGCTGGCTCAGATCATAGCTGAACTTAATCACCATGCTAATAATTGCATCGGAAACAGCACTTCAGGCGCTAAGATAGGAATGCCAGGATGTCAAACATTGAAGCAAACATCGCAGTGTGATTTACGCTTAGCAAACAACGAACCTCCACTTGCATATTCCATGACGAGATAGAGAGACCTGTCCGTCTCGATGACCTCGTACAATTTAACTGAAAAGTTACATAAATCAAGTATTTAGCCAGTAATAAAATTAGCCGTAATAATTAATACTCTCTAACGACGACAAAACTGCAGCCGTGACCTGGTGTGACCAATACCCCTAATATTCTAAACTGTTTAACTTCATTGGACCACGGATGTAACATTGTCAAATGCACTCAGGAGATCAATATGTACCTAGTATATTTTGAGAATGTCTTTAATTATTGTTTGTTTCTTGCAAGGTATATACCACACTGACTCATTCATGTCTGTATCAATAGTAGGATCGCTTACTTTCCTGCCATTTGTGTAGACCTTTGCCAACTGCAACATGTGCTGTGCACAGTGCTAGAGTTGTTGGTAAAATTTCCAAAACTAGCCATGTTTTTCACGAGAAATATCCTCAGCTCTCAGGCTCTATGCCCTCCAGTGAACTGTCAGCTGGATAGCTGTATCCTGTTCATGATATTTCAACATGTCATGTCACATGCCACATCAACACTGCAAAGGACTGCTTCTGACTTCTCAAGAAGTTGAAATAATGCCTAGCTTCTTATTTCAAAATACATTAGAAAAATTAAAACTACAGCCTTGCATTCTCTGAAAGTCACTGGAGGAGGAGAATGACTGCTGGAATAATCCTCACCTATGTTCGGATGGTTTAAGTGCTTCATGATACGAACTTCCCTAAACAACTGGAAAAATCAAGCCACAATCAACAATCGATACAAACAATACAATACAATACAATCAAACACTTCAGAGTGGTTCCCATCTAGATAGATGCAGAGTTATGCTATGCTGCATAATTCAAATTGCACTTTATTCCGCTATAAGTGAATGGCCCTGTAACTCAATCACTCCGTATGCATCAGGTCATGAAGCTCACCAAACATGATATACATATTCTATTGCAAACTGAATGTATAAGTGCTTTACAACAGTGATTAACCTACAATATCATTTTGGCCAACTAAACTGAGAAGAAGTTTAACTGAAAATAACATAAGCTGTCTGGTATGGGAAAGCAGGCAATCCCACTTTAACAAACTTCAGACAACCAGCTAAACAACTCAGTACCAGCAGAGGCGCGTTTACACGTAGGCGCACTAGGCGCACGCCTAGTGTCCCCAAACTTCGGAGGGCCCCCAAATGAATGAAATTTTCTTTTGAATTATAAAAAAATTACATTTCTGAATTTGGCACTCACATAAAAGTATATATTATTGTAACATATATTGTTTCGTTCATTTGGGCTAATAATTCATTTTTTGTGCGATTGTGCAAAATAACATCATGTTCAGAAGGGCTCCAAAATGTTTGCGCCTAGGGCTCCAAAAATGTTTGTGCCTAGGGCCCCGTTTTCTGTAAACGCGCCTCTGAGTACCAGTAGTGGATTCTCCTAGGGAGAGCAATAACACCCAGAACAACCCAACAACTGAAAGACCTTGATAAGTGGGTAACATGACCTGCAGATGAATTGTCAATCCACACAAAACACTACAACGACATCTGAATACTAAATGACAGATCTATGCGAAGGGATATTTAACCTGTAGGTAACTTAAGCCTGAAGTGCATAGCTCTGGTGACAGGACTTTGACCATGAACAGAATATGAAATGATCATTTGCATGCACCTTAAAAGCATCCAGTGACATAATAACTCTAGTCTATAATTTATTCATACTGGTAAACAGTCTTTACTACAATGCTTGAATGCTAATTCATTCATATTTTATTAACATATAATCCCAAACAAATGTACACATGCAAGTAATAGAGAAATGCAATTAATTAGCTATCCGTATGTTTGAAAGCCAATGAGATATAGCAAGTTATGAGTCATCTCCTGAAGAATAATAATACTGAGACCATTGATCCATTGGCCATCAGTTCCCTATCTCACGGACAGCAACATGGAATGCACGAGAGCCCATTACAGTTCTGCATCATGGCTCAGCCATAAAACTTATATGCTGAAGGTCGCAGACTGCAGGTTCCAAGGTAGGGCATAACTAGGTCACATTTTGAAGAATTAAAGAAATAAATAACAAAACGATTTTTGAACTATCCGGACCAGGAATGTCTAACCCACCGATCGATAACAGTTGTTTTTTCGATGGTTTAGCCATGGACTAATAACAATGTGAAGGCCGACCGTGGAGGTGGCATTCACATCTGTTTAATTGCCGGCTATCCCAATACCAGCCGTGCGTTGAATGTGCTGAGGCCAGTGACCGTTAGGCCTGTCCATCAGTGAAGAGAGATTCACGGTATAGGGAAGGGGGGGTGACTGACTGACTGGCTGTTCTTCCATCCGACCCCTGTAGCTGACGCCAAAACATTAGCCAATGATGACTAACTTGGAATTAGGCCTAAGTAGTACTAATCGGAATCAGAATCGGCAAATAATGGCCTACACTATCCAGTATCGGCATTCAGCAAGAGAACCAAAATCGGTTATGCCCTATTGCAAGGATATACTAGTGGTTGAAGAGAGTTGGAGTGCTCATTGTACGGTTTTTATAGATCAGAAAGTCCACATTATAGATCTTATTTGAATTCTACAGGAAGCCAATGCAGCTGACCGAGCAGGGTTAAGGAGTTTTTCCGAGAAGATGCATGCAGCACCGCACAAGCCATAGAATTTTTTCGTTGAAGCCTGTTGACTCAAGATCTGTCGGAGTTACCTACAAAAACCGAGCAGACATAATCGAGGCTAGAGCAGACATGAGAGCAGGATATTGTCTGTGACATGTCTTTGGTAAGAGAAGACTTTATGTTACATATTGCCCTGAAATGATAGAAATATCCTCTGGAACGGTTTGCTGTGTGGGGTCAGAATGAACAGATACCAAAAAAACTGACCTTCTGCAGACTGGACGGATTGAGCTGAGTCTTGTCAATAATCTTTATTGCCACCTGATCAACAAAACAGTAAACACAAGATAAACACTCCATCTTCACATCATGGTGAAAGCACACGAGCACAATTCAATTATCTGGAAATGTATAAAAGCACCTCTGGGAGGCACAGTACATACGACAGTGTGGCAAGTCTTAAGTGGTGAAATGCAGATAACCTGACGTGTACTATATGGAATTATACTTTTAAAGTAAGTAAGTAAGTATATTCTTTATTATACCACCTGCAAACGCACTGTGGTTAACAATACAGGTTATACAAATAGATGCATATGAAACTGAAAAAAAATATTAGCATACAGAAAGATAGACTTAATTTCGGTCAAGTGTTAAGGTGAAAGGCGGACACATAAGCAACCTTGTGAATTTCGAAGCAGTAGTTTCTGGAGATATAATAAGATTTACTTATAATTATAATAACTTGGACTATGGTATAATATGGTACGGTATCTAGGAATTTATAAAGCGCCTCTCACAGTGCGAACTATTCAGAGGTGCTCTCAGCTCCCTACACACAACAATGGAACAATGGAAACAGAGAGGCTCGAATCAGAAACATTTCACACAGGTAGGCAATTCTAACAGTTAAGTTTTGGATGTTTGAAGCACCATTACAAAAATCTGGAGATTTCCTCATACAACTTCAGTGTTTCTATAGTGAAGGCCAAAACTTGGTCTAACAGGTTTACAACAGTGGAGATAGGGAAAGGGTAATTTGAATGTGGGCATCTGTAACAGCCAGCTTCGAATATTTTCCATAGCATTGTAGTAACAGTTCTGTAGAAATTAAATTTCTTAATACAATTTAAAAATGTATACAATGAACACCAGAACTTAGACAACATGTAGTAATGGCACACTGCAAATGGGGTGGGGGGAGTTGGAAAGCGAATGACACAGAAAGGGCTATTACAAGAGTTTGCTTGTGAGTGTTTCAAACATAAATGACACATATGCAAAGCAGCCAATGATTCAGTTGTACCATAGCTAATAAACAGAGAAAGGCAAACTTTGCCTACCTCCTGTCCAGTGGGCACATGTTTGGCAAGTTTTACTTTGGCGAAATTCCCCTTCCCGATGGTTTTAATAAGACGGTATTTGCCGACATGTGGTTCGTCGGATCGAGCTTTCACTGTCGACCTCTGGCTTTCCGCCTCCTCCTGAAAATCAGTTTGCAACATACACGTAAGGATTTCAAATCTAGTAACACAAGATCATGTAATTTTTTTCACACAGATTACCAAATGGGCACAAGATCTTAGCATCTGTGCTGTACAGTGTACAAGATCACAAAGTGTCCTAAAATTGTGTCTTTTGATCTCAAAACTGGAGATCTTACATGCAAATTTATTTTCGTCTTACTGAGCCATACCCAGTCAACTCTACAGAGCACCATAGAAATAAGTCTTAGCCACAATGGTGTATATATATCTTTGTCATTATCATATCTAATAACATTCAAGATGACAAGAGCACAACAATTCTTATTGCTGGCAAAGTCCAGCCATGAGTTAGATCACAAACAAGCTCCTGTGATCAATCAGAAAATGTACTGGCCTTTCTCTAGAGCTCACAGTCAATATCCACATGACAACAAAGAAATGATGAACTTTTTCCAGAAGTTTAGACTACACACACAGATAAATGTCAAAACTTTAGCGAGAATGTGATAGAATACATAAATAACTATGTGAATAAATTTTGTCAATAGATAGTAGGGAATAGCCGATTTTTTTTGCCAATTCCAGATACCAGATAGTATACGCTATTATTTGCCGATTCCGATTACTGATAAATCTATGCACTAAGGCCTAATTCAAAGTTAGTCATCATTGGCTAATGGCTTGGCAACAGTTACAGGTGGTAAGGGCCCAGGTGCGACCCTCTGAAAGGGTGCCCAGTTATTCTGGGGCCCGTTGACAGCCCTGGTAAGTAGCAACAATTAAGATTATATAATTATATGTGAGTGGCCTATAGTTATCAGTCCATAGTGAAACTGGTCATAGAAAAACAACATTAACTGTTCTTAATCAGCAGGTCAGACATTCTGGATCTAGATAATTCTGGATAGACCAAAAACTGGCAAAATCGGTTTACTGATCCGGATTTCGGCTATGTCCTACTAGATAGTAGAATAAAGAAAAACAATAAAATAAATCTATAATTTGAAAAATGCTCTCCTTTCTTACAAAGTTCCGAAGTGCACACTGAAGCCAGGAATTGTGAATGGAATGAAAAGTTTAGAGCGAATTGAAATCTCATTAGGAGAGTTGTGACCATGACGAGGCAGACAATTTCAGGCGGAGGAAGAAGCAATTGTGAATGAATGCCAGACAAAAGATGCGCGCCAGGAACAACATCCTTTCCAGCAAATGCTGATCAAAAAGAGGATCAGCTCTTTCATTCATTCATTCATTCATTCATTCGAGGATTTGTATAGTGCCCCTTCAAGGGAAATACTTAGAGGCGCTCCGGACACCAGCGCGTTCAAATAGTACAGTTTTAAGATTGGTAAGAAAGACATCAGTGGGGACCCCAAGGCACATGAATGCTAGAGACCATATACCGGTACAATGGTACATGCTAAATAACAGTATAAATACAAGTGATGATATTGAAATATATGAATAATGTATACGAATATATGAATAATATATGAATAAGTCCTGATGAGTTACAACACAGGTTCAAATATCAAGCAGGCACAAACATATTTAATTCTTCTTCAAAATGTGGCCTAGTTTTAACATGATGCTTGATATGTGGAATCAGGTTCCACTGCAACATATATGCTAGATCAAAACATTACAGTGTACACTGACTCAGCATGTCAGCAACTTTGTAGGCTCACAAAAGCCCAAGGATGACATCTACAGTTTCTTTAAAACACAACTTTAAAATTTAAAAAATATTCTATAAATTGTGTTAGGAAGTGGGGAAGTGAATTAACACAGACCAAAATAACAGTCTTATCTGTTTTAAAGTAAAAAAACAACAGTTGCTGCTGGATAAAAAATCTATTGGTGGGCATCAGAAGTCCCACGCGTTCCACACCCTAGCACCAGATCATGCATGGTCTGCAGATAAATACAAGTGCATGATTATGGGCACCAGGTGACACTGTGCGCAATCAGAATTTACACGATAAAACATGGGTAGATAAGATAACGCAATCTGCGAACTAGAAGATCTGATTACCTTGAACCCAGCGTTGTCGCCATTCAGTGCGGTGGCTTGAACGGGCACCAGTGGAGCTCTGACACTCATTTTTATGAAGTTCCTTCTAAGGTGTTTTCAACCAATCCTACAAAGTCAATAGCATGGCCAATTAATATTTTATACAGCTCATCTGCTCTTTCTGAAGGAGACGATGAATGTATTAGAAATACAACTAAAACTAAATCATTTGGTGTATGATGATGATGAGTTCTCTGCCCGAAGGCAAGTCCATTGCCACCCACGGATGAGATGGGTGAGGTGGTTTCCCATTGCCTTCCTCACAGACAACTGTGGGTTAGCAACTTGACCAAGGTCGCTAGACAGTGGCTTGAGGAAGATTTGAACCTGCGACCCTCCGGTTACAAGGCATAGAACATACCGCTACACCACCACTATACCACCGCGCCCCACCTTTGGTACACATATGAAATTTAACAAATACACTCAATCACGTATATGTACAGGTGGAGGGTGAAACACAACCACTAATTACTAACTTACAGACTGATCTTCTGGATATTGACCTGATTATGGCTTGGTTTTGGCAACCATCAGTTGATGTTTGTGCATTAGACACCGGTGCAACAGAAGTTACTAATTACAATAACTAGTTATCTGCAATCATGGTGGCCTTTACATGTATTCCTGTATTCATAATTATTTATTGCATTTTTCTAATAAACAGCACCATAACCATTCTGACGTGAAATGACCAGTGCATCTTTTAAAGACGTAGAAATTTGAGCAAGTGATACAAAAACCACGTCACAATACGATTTTACACTGTATCACATTTTATGGCACTACTGTGACACAAAACACATGGCTCAGTAGTTCTACCCAGGTATATCCGGAAAGTCTGTGAGCTTAATTGGCGAAACATTAATGCCCAGATGCCTTCCTGCATTAACAGCCCCTGGCTGCCTCTCATTACACACAGATTCGACTCACAGTGAAAATATTCTGCACACACTTGGTTCACGTAATACAAAACCACAACATGTAGGGTAAATATAACCATACCGCTATTACACAACATTCCAAGCTATAATCCTTACTCATTTACGTCACAGTGTTAAATAACCATTACACACCAATAGTATCAAAATAACAGCCGTTAAACTTCATCTTGTTAATGGCAAATAAAAAGGCAAAATGTCTTTCCTCATATATGCATGAATGCAATGTATACATCAAATAAATATAAATATATATATATATACACACACACAAATAGGAACAGAACCTTATATTTCCAGTTAAAATTTGTATTACACTGAACCCTCTTTAAAATGAATTCTGACACAGTAGTCAAGATCATGGAACTCATAACCCAACTTTAAAATGTAACCAGCTTATAATGCTCTGCAGAATAACACGTGTCGTCGAGCACTCTGTCGGTTCACACCCAGTGCTGCAACATGAACTGTGCTGGATAAATGATGTTGTGATGTTCATTTGCAGTTGACTTTACTGTTTAGCCCCCAGATCATCATCATTAAATCCAGCTGTGGCTGTCACACTCTTCACAAAGCATGTCTTAAGCTGCATGTAGTAAGCTGGCTATAACAGGATGTGATCATTTACTCGCAGCTGTTTTTACCATTTAGATCCAGGTCATCATCATCATCATCATCATTATCAAAGCCAGAGCTGTGACTGTCAAACTCTTCATGTGAGAACTAGTGTAACTCACAACCTCTGCATCCCAGCAACAGGGATAAACAATACTATTCACAGTTTCGCAATTACTGGCTCATCTACTTGCAACTGCCCCAAATGGCATTTGTGACCACTGGCCCTTCATCAGTCAGGTTAGAAATGGATCAAAAACTCCTGTCACACATATCAATACCACTGAGCAAGCCCATTAAAGCCCATGCTGTTACAGGCCACAAATAAAATGCTAGCATAAAACTGTTGAATATAACAATACTACAAATGACAATTCATAAAATTAGGTCAACTAAGATAGGTCGATCACATCAACTGCGTTGTACAGTAACAAAATGCATTAAAAATCATCCAGGAACTCTGAACACGGTGTCAACTTTCAAATCTGGGCATTGCATGTGACTTGGGAGCACAACGCTAGTGAATGATAGAGGAATAGAGTGTCAACTATCAACTCTGGGTGGCAACTGTACTCTGCATGTGTCTCGAAGCACACCACTGGTGACTTTCCTTATTACCTGAACACCATTTCCTCAGTGATGAACCTATTTGCAAAGTAACTTTAACATCATTCAGGCTAGCATAGACAGTGACTCCGATTAGTTTCTCTTTAAGTGCCACCATACAAATTTTGTTATTATGATTACACACAGCATAGAGTGAAAACTACCAGAAATTCTTTGCACCACACCAAAAAGTACATCAGGAAGAACAGCTAATATTTACTCATTGGCACTTAAATCCTATATACAAGAGGCACATTGTAGGTACGTTTTCAGTGCCAAAGTCAAAAGCAAGACAGGTTACAAGAACCAATGTGAATCTGAGGTAGAAAACTGTTGTGTCTGTGGTCTTCAATGCTTTTTGTGATACAAGAAATAATTAAATATTGTATAAAATTAAATATTGTGATGACCAAGGACCTAAAAATCAAATAATATGTTATATATGAGGGTATCGTCCTTACACATGCATCACAGGCATGCTAGTTCTAAGCAAGTGCTCAAATCTCTGGTACCTCAAGCATGCACAGGGCTAGGTGTTTCAAGTGAGATTTTTTTGGTTAAATGCTTTTAATTAAAAATTTCACACTGCAAGCAAAATTAACTTTTAATGTTTGATATACTGCTGAACAGGTAGGGGTGTATATTTTATTACTGTTACCAACTGTCAATAAACATTATCTGATGACACACAGCACCATAAGTATTCAAACAAGCATATTCCCATCTTCTGCTAACAATCTGGTTCCCGTGGCTTCGCTTTTTTGGGCGCTGTAGAAATCTCGAGATTGTGATTACGATCCAACTGGTTTAATACAGATTTTCTAAAAAATTTAAAACTCAATGGAAACTGTCGCTCTTGCCATGTTTACACATACTATACTGACATCATAGCTAATCAAGAAACTTTTGCAGCACAATAAACAAACATCAGATAGACTATTTATACAGCGCTATAACATCCCGTCACCTCATTGCAAGTTAATTATTCAAAGTTACTGAACAATATTCGTGTGCCTATACCATTGTGCAACTGATAACCACGTACAAGCATACCGCGTATAAACATAAAAAGTAATATTAAACCAGAAAGTAAACAAGCATACGCTAAGAAATCCAAGCGACCTAGAATATAATTACATTTGGTCTGCAAACTGTCAATTTATTAAGGTTTCAATTTGCGACCTAACGATATGCAGTAATACACAAAAAGAATCAGAAAAAGTTATGTATTTGCATTCATCAATAATATAGAAATAATTATATCAATCGATGGATGTCTATACAGAAAATATTGAGCTGTGCATCCGTTACACCGATCCGCCTATAACGTCATGACAATAATTAGGTATAAACATTGCAAGAGCGAGAATTTATTAAAGGCGAAGACTGAGCGCCTGTGTATATAAACAATATGGTTGCCACTGACTTCGCTCCAATAGAACGCTGCTACCAACCAGCCACATCCCATAATGCAATTTGCTAAGTAAGTAAGTAACTAACACAAACTTATATTACAAACAGAACTAAATAATTTTATTTAAAGCAGTATAGCGCAAAACAACCGCAAGTGCCAAAAGACACTTCCTATTCCACCAAAACACAAAATATAGCGCAAAACAACCGCAAAGACGAAATTAAAGTTCGCGTTACTTACTTACTTATTGAACTGCATTGAGATAAGGCTGATAGGTAGCGGCGCTCTGTTGGAGCGAAGTCAGTGGCGACCATATTGTTTATATACACAGGCACTCAGTCTTCGCATTTACCGACAATTCTATCGAAAATTTGTGGAAAATTGAAGGATCGTTTTCAGAAAATGGGAATAGGCGTGGTTGAATACTTATGGAGCTAGGTATTATCAGATCGTTTGTTAACATTTGGTAACAGTAATAAAATACATATACGTACCGCTAAACAAGATTGTGACAAGGTGGCAGTACAAAATCACCAACTGTCCACTTTACTTACGGTAATTTAATTTTCTTCAGTACAATAAAGGCGAAAAATCGCGCATGACCTTGCTAGATTGCAACTAGATTTTGCCGAAATTACGTCACAGCCTCAAGTCGTAAATAACGAAAACACTACATAATCCTTATAGCTTTATAATAGAAAATTAAGTTTTGAAATCAATCGGTGATAAACGTACAAAATATTTATTGTTTGTTCAGCTTCAGTATTTAACCACCAAAACAATAAACTCGGAAGCAAGTTATTAAAAGTTGAATACTTTTAACTCTTGCCGTTTCTTTCGTTACAACATCGAACTAGCCTCGAGTTGCTCTAACAGCCGCATGAACCAAATCCGCCGTAAGGATCAAACAGCACGTCTCCGCCAATGAGCAGTTTTTAACAACTTTACAATAAAATCATAGTAAGTAAAATAACAAAAAATCCAATCGTCAATATGGCGTCAGACATGGCTACACACTGCGCATGATCGCAGCTCTCAGCTGACGAACGGACCCATTTTCATTTTGCGCTAATTTATTTCATTCTAAGATTATAAGCGCCCAGGAATGGAAGTTTCGATTATGCTTCAGTTTTTATGTTATAAATCATTTTTAAAAGCTGGAAAGTAAAAATTTAGAGGAAAATAGACACGCTGAACTCTCACTCTCTGCTTCCTCCTCTATATACTCAAGATCTTTCTATCATTCAAATTCAAATGATCGTTTATTGCAGAAATTCCCCTCGACACAAACCCGATAAGATATTACACGCTAATCATCAGCTACTGTTCTGGATCTTAATTGGAGTCATCCATAGGCGTAATTTGTGGGGGGTACGAGGGGTACCAGTACCCCCCACTTTTTGAACTGGGGGTACCAGTACCCCCCACTTTTTAAACAATGTCCATCAATATGTGATGCGGGATCCCAAAACCAGGCGGTTCGTAAAAATTTACAAAAACTAGGTTTTAAAATATATTTGTAGATCTTTTCAAGATCTTTCCAAGATGCTAAGGGTTTTTCTCATGGGTCTAACCGTTACGAAGATATGCGGTTTGGAAACCATGCCCTATATGAGAAATTATTTAGAGAAAAATGTCAAAAACAAAAACGCATGTAATCTATTATAAAGTCCTTGATTACGATAGGTATTGCTTGAGCTTAAAAGCTGAAATTTTCACAGGTTATAAACACACATGTCTGCCAATATTACAATATTAAATTATGTTATTATTTTTTGTTTTTATTTAATAATTAAGAAACGTTTGGTAACTGATTAAGCTTTCATTTCACTCCACGCAGATACAAAATAGCCCGAAATGCAGCGCGCGACCTTGTGTTGTCCAATCAGGACTCTAGCATTCGGCATTTAAATGATCACGTCATACCAACCAACGGGAAAGAAGATTTGGGGGACCGGAGTTTCTTTGCTATTTATGGCACAGGAATTAATTATTCAGCCACGAAAGTCGGTCAGTCGGTTAAAGGGAACTCCAGGCTTTCAGAAGATTCCCGTAATCCCCTTGCATGGCTACCAAACGTGTGTTTAATTAAGATCTTGATTGTAGGCCTACTGTTATGTTTCGATGTAATCTTTCTGCGTTCGTCGGTTTGAATTAATAAAGGAGATTATTATTATTATTTTATATTATTTTTTTTAATCGCCCGAGGTAAAAATAATCCCTCAGGCTCTTAGAAACTATCTGAGGAGTTTTGTTGTTCTGGAGTTAACGGTCATCTTATTATTATTATTATTATTGTCATTATTATTATTATTATTATTATTATTATTATTATTATTATTATTATTATTATTATTATTATTATTATTATTATTATTATTATTATTATTATTATTTCTCGGGCTTGTTTCACCTCAAAAGGATCCTAGAGCCTCGCTTTAATCTGGATTCAGCATCGCTGAAAAGTGAAACAACAATAAGTAGGGCCTATACATCGATGTGCCTTATTCTGACACCATTCGACTACTGCAACTCTATCCTAGTAGCCTATCTCTGAACGCTTTTCCCATCACTGGAGTAATGGATCAGGTTGCAAGACTAGTACGTCCAATTAGACGGGCAGCAGCATTAAAAACAGACTGAAGCTGCGAAGTATTAATTAGCTAGTGAAAGTCCAGGAAAGATAGCGTTACCAATTAAAGTACACCCTTGTACAGATAAGGGCGCGAATTAAATGAGGAGCAGCGGCTTCCGGATCGATGGCGCGGAGCTCGGAGGTTTTAAAAGCATTGGGGGCAGACACGTACAGTTAAGTTAACAGGATCAATCAAGGAGAGCTCCCGGTCTAGGACAACTCCAAGATCACAGACTTTGGCAGTGATGCGGGTCGAGAGCGCCGCTGATTTGAGTGGCGCTATATAAATGTTCAATTACAAATTACAAATTCAACTACAAAAATGGAAGAGAATCCGCAGCAGGTTTCCGGACATTCTTTTCTCTAAGAGAAAAGAATGTCCGGAAACCTGCTGCGGATAGGTTATTAGACAATTTATGTATCGCTCTTAGCAAGCTGAGCGCGACCAATAGCCTAGGTCAAATGAATTGAGTCTTGTTACAGTTTAATCGGAGGCGATTGGAGGACATCCAGAGATTATATGGTAGATATTAACATATATACCATTAAGGATCGATGGTTGACAAAACTAAAGTCTAATAGGTAAATAGAACTTCAATATTTCCAATCGGCCTAGCCTACAATAGCCTACAATTTCCAATAGGCCTAGCCTACAATACAATACAATATAACTGTAATTTAATAATGACCTCCTTACAAAGTTTAAAATCATAATAATAATTTGTTCTTTAATTAAGCGCCTGCAAACGCACTGCGCTGTACAATGAACATACATATAGCCTAGTAGAAACGGCAGCCACGCAGGGCGCCTTACATACATGTATATAGTAGAAGCCAGTCTTGTCCTCAAGACCAAGGTCTTGGTCTCGAGTGCACTCGAGTTCGTTTTTAAAAGTCTTGGTCTTGGTCTTGGTCTTGAGGTTCAAGGTCTTAGTCTTGGTCTTGAGGTTCAAGGTCTTGGTCTTGGTCTCGCAAGACCAAGACCGGCTGTCAATATGAACAGTCATTTAACAGAACTCAAGAATTCTGTATCAAGCCTGTTTGCATCATACGACCAATATAGATCTATGGATGGATACAAGTCTTGTTGGTCAGGAAAACCCAGTCTTGTTGTCCTCGAGACCAAGGTCTTGGTCTCGAGTGCACTCGAGTTCGTTTTTAAAAGTCTTGGTCTTGGTCTTGAGGTTCAAGGTCTTGGTCTTGGTCTTGGTCTTGAGGTTCAAGGTCTTGGTCTTGGTCTTGGTCTTGAGGTTCAAAGTCTTGGTCTTGGTCTCGCAAGACCAAGACCAAGACCGGCTGTCAATATGAACAGTCATTTAACAGAACTCAAGAATTCTGTATCAAGCCTGCTTGCATCATACGACCAATTTAATATCTATGGATGGATACAAGTCTTATTGGTCAGGAAAACCCATTGGCAGCAGCAACAGTTATTCTGTATCAGACGGTATGATAAACCATGGGAAGATTTCAAAAGGACTCGCTATCTGTACATTTACATCCAGTGCTTGAAAAGCTTCTGTGTGTGTGTCAGCGACTTCAGCACCTGTAGAACGTATTTTTTCACATGGCGGAATTTTTATGAGGCCCACCAGGCACGTCTTGGTCAGAAAATTCTGAGCGAATTGGTTTTTATAAAATACAAAAGGCATTTGGAATAATAGTTTGCATGAAGGACTTTTCAATACAAATTCGGATTTCTCTGCAGTTTGCATTTAAAGTTAATTTGCATTTAAAGTTAATTTGCTTGAATAAAATAAAAGACTCATGTTTTCATTAAAATAGCGAATATTCCAACTTGACAATTTTAGAAGTCTTGACGTGATTGCGATTTTTTGGGTCTTGGTCTTGGTCTTGAGGTTCAAGGTCTTGGTCTTGGTCTTGGTCTCGAGGTTCAAGGTCTTGGTCTTGGTCTTGGTCTTGAGGTTCAAGGTCTTGGTCTTGGTCTTGAGGTTCAAGGTCTTGGTCTTGGTCTTGAGGTTTAAGGTCTTGACAACAAGACTGGCCGAAAACCCATTGGCAGCAGCAACAGTTATTCTGTATCAGACGGTATGATAAAACATTGGAAGATTTAAAAAGGACTCACTATCTGTACATTTACATCCAGTGCTTGAAAAGCTACTGTGTGTGTATCAGCGACTTCAGCATAGGCGTAATTTGTGGGGGGTACGAGGGGTACCCGTACCCCCCACTTTTTGGACTGGGGGGTACGGTACCCCCCACTTTTAAAGCAATGCCAATCAATATTTTATTATTGTGCCTTCTCAGAGAACGCAGTCACCACCAAAAGTATGAAAATACTTAGATACACAGGTAAACCGAGAGCCAAAATTAATGTGAATACTGGCAGGGAATGGGCACCATGCGAAAAGCTAAAGTGGAGAAGAAATTGGTACCCCCCACTTTTTAGACCAAAGTATTGGTACCCCCCACTTTTTAGACTAAAGTTACGCCCCTGGACTTCAGCACCTGTAGGCCTAGAACGTATTTTTTCACATGGCGGAATTTTATGAAGCTCAACAGGCCCGTCTTGGTCAGAATATTCTGAGCGAATTGGTTTTTATAAAATTCAAAAGGCATTTGGAATAATATATTTTGCATGAAGGAGTTTTGAATACAAATTCGGATTTCTCTGCAGTTTGCATTTAAAGTTAATTTGCTTGAATAAAATAAAAGACTCATGTTTTCATTAAAATAGCGAAATATTCCGACTTGACAAGTTTTCGAAGTCTTGACCTGATTGCGATTTTTTTGGGTCTTGGTCTTGGTCTTGAGGTTCAAGGTCTTGGTCTTGGTCTTGGTCTCGAGGTTCAAAGTCTTGGTCTTGGTCTTGGTCTCGAGGTTCAAGGTCTTGGTCTTGGTCTTGGTCTTGAGGTTCAAGGTCTTGGTCTTGGTCTTGGTCTTGAGGTTTAAGGTCTTGACAACAAGACTGGTACTAGAAGCACACGATAACAGTTTTACAGGAGTCGAATATAACTGTTTTTAAGCGGCAGGCACACGGCGCCAATCATGGTCTACATTCATTTAACCACTGCCACCTAGCGAGTGGAAGGCTGAAAAACCTTACGGGGTCATCCGGGTTCGATCTTGGTACCTTCAGCTCCAGTGTGTTATCCATTACTCTACGGACCCCCAAAAGCGCTTATTTAAACACGTACTAAAGCACAAAATTACTATTTACAAATTTAAATAATTTTATTTTCACCGAAAATGACACGTTTCAGGTTAACATTTGATTAGGGAATCAAGTTAAATTGGAATTATTTGTAAACTAACTTACTGGACATGCGCTAAACAATCGACAGATCTGCCACACGTTTCAGCGTGACACCGGATGTTGTAATTGTTAGAATGTATTTTTGGCCAAGAAGCAGAAGTTCGTTTAGTCTTGAATTTGGCTGTTAGAGTCCGATTTTTTCAGAATTTGGGTGCTAGAACGATTTTTGTGCCATTTAAACGCCAAGTATGTTTTGTTTTGGTACAACTTATATGAGCGATCCAGTATGAAAGATGTAGCTTGCAAAGTTTTTGTTTAATAGTTGTTTACATCGGTTGTTGGCTAGAGTATAGTAGCCTTAATTTTGCTCCCGCATGCTGAAAACGTCATGTGACTGCTGTGGCATAGCTGCTTTGGAATAATACGGGCGCGGATCAAGTGTGCTTGACGACAGGCGACCAGATACTTGAGTGTCGCGTGTTTAGCCCTTAGATTTTGAGTAGTTGGCTTCAAATCTTTTCGTTATTTCTGGCTTCACCTTTTATATCTGCCAGGAGCTGACTGCAATGCAATGCGAAATAGGAATATGTAATTAAATGAAGACAAAAGCTGGTGTAATTTAGGGACGAAATGCTACCACAATTGTAGTGTAACAGCCAGACTAACAGTATTGGTTGCACAGCTTTATGGGTTGTATAGTCTAGATTGCTAGAAAAGTTATGGGAAGCTGACAAAATTCAACATGGCCAGTATCCTTCATCATATTACATTTTGTTTGTATTGCTGACCTATTGCATTATGCATTATCTGTTTTGCCATTCTTTTGGATTTTATTTTGCTTTTCTGCTTGCACTTTCATTGCCTTCTCTATCCGTTGCTTTCCTTACTGTAGCTTGAATTTACCTTTCTAAGCTGCATTTTCCATAAAGTGCCATTGCATTCTAATTTTGGTAAAACCGTAGTTTAGGTTGGTAAATTATTTCTGTGTGGATAAAACTGTTGTTTAGGTTGGTAAATTATTTCTATGTGGATACCTAACCGAAACTAGAAGTCGGATGATCGATGAAAATATTTCATAATAAAACTCAAATTAGAAGTTGGATGATTGATGAAAATATTACATAAGAAAACTCAGACTAGAAGTTGGAATTGCGATGAAAATATATCGTCTTTGTGCCGAAATTATTGCCGAGGATGAGCGATGAAAACATTTCATACTAAAGCTAATACTAGAAGTTGGATGATCGATGAAAATATAGCTCAAACGAGAAGCTGGATGATCGATGAAAATATTTAACATAAAAATTGAAACTAGAAGTTGGATGATTGTATAGGGGAAACCGAATATAATACATATAAATAATTTACTAACCTAAAATCATAGAGACAATTTACCAACCTAAACTACTGTTTTACTCCATTTTTGCATTACTGGCTTGCCTTTATTCTCTTTTTACTTGTTTCCGTAATTTCTTTTCCAGCTGCCATTTTGCATTTTCTTTCGAAGTATCAATAGGATGAATTGGATATTTATTTCCTACAATTGACCAATACTAGAACAGCTGGTGTGATATCTGATTATAGTATCTTACCAGATTTTTAAACAGTGTAGTATAAAAGTGTCTGGTGTCAGATGGAGGGGGGCACATTTTTTGATTGAATGGTAAAATGAATGACAGGTGCATTGACCATAAAGTCATTTCTGCTATTTCAGAATTCCAATACTTGCAGATGGCTTTTACAAATTGCATGTTAAATCTCTCTGGTGAAAGGCCCCAGTGCATAAAATCATGTGTCTGTACATTCCACTAATTCCATTACCCTGACTAATATTACAGATGAATGGGTAAGCTACCTAGCATATAAGGTAATTTGATTTCATGTGAAATCTAAATATTCATCAGGCATTGGCTGTGAATATTATTATTGCAAACATCTTTAGCGCATGCAAAATCACACAGAAATGTGTGAATCTTTGTCATGGTTAGTCAGTCTCCTGGTGAAGAGCTATTAGATATTCAGGTGTTTGAAAGCCAATTGAGTTTTGAGGCTTTTCTTAGAGTCGCAGAAAGAGTCGTGCATCGGACAACATTGGTAGGCGGTTCCATTCCTTAGTGACAGCAAGGAGCCCGTTACAGTGGTGTATCTTGACTCAAAGAGAAGACCCATGTCCGAAGATTGCAGACTGCATGGTAGGATGTAAGGAGATACGTAGTGGTTGAAGATAGGTAGGAGTGCGCGTTGAGAGGGTTTTATTGGTGACTCCAGATATTGTTTTGTTGCCAGTGAATTGATGATGATTCACTGACATAGATCTGTGATCATGTGTCATGATCAGTAAACAGGGTCATTCTTAACATAGCCTGCTATCTCTTTGCTATTTTCGTCTCATCCAAGTTGTTGTCATTCATTAATGTTTTGCCTAGGCTGTTGTTCATTTGTTTCGCTCATTGATTATTAAGTGGCAGATTGGCACCGTGGATATGTCATTAGCAAGCACGGTGAAGCCTGGCATTGGTAAGCAGGATTAGGGTAGCTGTCCAAGAAATGCCAATCCACTTGGCAAGCACATTAAAGCTGGGTAATGGTAAGCATGATCAGTCGTTGGAATACCAGACCACCTGAGCTAACACTGGCTGTCTCCTCTCTGGGGTTGCTATGAGAATACTGACCCAAGCTTGGAGGCTAGATCTGGTGTCCTGTTGTTGACTTGTTGTGGTCATGTTTGCACTTCAGTCAAGAGTTTCTTTCCGAATCATTTCTAAAGACGCACTTAAAATGTGTGTTGTCTTAGTGTTTCCTCTGTCAACAATTGGTCCTAGGAGGTATCATTCTGAGCATCAGAAATTATGTAGCTGAAGCTTCAAAAGGCCTTCGTTAGGCCTAGCCAGAATATAAAATTTTGCATCACAAAAAAAAGTCAACTTTCGTTGTTTGCTGTGACACATATTGTTTGTTTTGGTTCGCGACTGTGTTACTGCGACATGACTATTATGGGAAATAGTAAGAGTTCTAGTTAATATGCCCAGATAATGCTATTGTTTACCTTCAGATTGACATAAACAGTATCTCTCTAGGTGCTGTGGAACCCGATACACGAACAGCTTGACTGTCACCAGTTCATTTATTTTTTACAGATTCTTCATTCGAGTAAACGCTATAAAATATCGTTTAGATATGTAGTCCAGCAGTAATTCTAACGCCATCTCATGAATATAGAGAAACAGAGACAGGAAGTGCAAAATGAACACAGAGATGAAGGGACAGAAGGAGAGAGCGACAGTGATAGGGAAACATTGGTAATAACGGGAGGAACCAGTGTCTTCTAACCCTCCACCCCATCTGGAATGGGAGAACAAACCCCTTCTCTGAACCTTCATTTCGTTACTCCGAGGTAGCATGTGTTTTCGATAACATACATGACACAAATTAAATATATTATTGGAAATCAACAACCTCCAGTTTATATGGATCCGGAAGTTAACCCCCCTATTTCTGGGGAATTGTTCTCCCCCATTGGTAGATGCCACTAGGAGGAATGGGATTTTCTGTAGAAGGGAGATTCACCCAACTAGCGTGCAGGTGGTCTGCACCAGAGTTGCTGTTAGAAAGTATATTTCTCTTCTCTGGTCTGTTCTATAGTGTCTGAGAAACTAAGGTTTTCTGTGCATGTAGCTCTGATACAATATCAGAATTTCCAATTTTAGGAGTAGCTTAAACATGTTAAAGTTTTCAATGCAGAAAAATCGTTTCAAAGTCTCTGTAGAAGAAAACGGTTGTTTTAGGGAGACAAAACAGGTTTTGTGACATTCAACTCTCTCATGTGAATTACAAGTCACTGACTCAGGTGTGCACTTGAAGCAACGTGTCTTCAAAAATAGATGTGTACACAGGTTCATTGAATTTTATGTGCTCTTATATGCCAAAACACTGGGTAATTAATTCTTGAGAGCTCCCTGGGTTTGTGTGTGTACAAACTGTACATGGATGTGTGTGTGTGTGTGTGCTTATGTTGCTTGTGTGTGTGTGTGTGTGTATGTTTGAATTGGCAAAATTGATACTTTAGATGTTTTGTGTTGACCTTGTTAGGTATTGTGGTTTTAAGGTGTTATGTGAAAGGGTGCAAATTAATTTAATTCCAATCGTAACGTTAAAATGTTATCGTTAAGCTTAGAGTTTTGAGGCGTAGAATTTTTTTACCAGCGTTGAACCTCTTCTGCACTGAGACTAAAAAGTAACAAATGACATTTTTACTGCTGTTGCATTGTTAAAGTTTACATGCCTGGCTGCCTTGCAAAAATAAGATTTTAAATCTTTTGACCAGTTTTGAAAAGCATTTATCCGGAGTCTATTTGTTACTGCCAGAAATTTCTGAGAAAATTTTTCTCAACTTACATTAATTTTAGATGTACTGATTGATCTGTCAGATAGCCATGTTAAGTTTCTTTGAGAAAAGGCGGTGTTTAAATGTCCTATGCGCAAACACGTATACATGCAGGTGTGAATAAATGGGCTATAAATTAACTTGTGGTTTCCATTTAAGAGTATTTGGTGTATTTGTGCATAGATACATACACAGAGGTGTTAATATGTATGCCCTATACACATGACCCGTGTTTTGTTGGCATCTAAGTGCGTATATGTGCATATAAAAAATTATTTAAAAATTATTAATTAAGCTTAGTTTTTGTTTCCATTGCATGGCCAGGAGAGCATAAGGTACGCGCATCGACTCCCGTAACCCCCCTCTAGGGCGGCGCCTTGCATGGCTGCCAAACCGTGTGTTTAATTAAGATATTTATTGTACTTTCATGTTTCAATGTAATCTTACTGCGTCTGTCAGTTTGAAATAATAAAGAATATAATTATTATTATTATTATTATTATTATTATTATTATATATGTACAGATATACATACACGGAGTTTTGGTTTCCTAGTTGCTTTTAGTGCACTCTCGTTGTTGAAGGGTTAAGCTAGCCTGAGGCAGCTATGGGTATGATGTGTTAGCGACTTCATGTTTCTTATCCTCACATATGAGGGCAATTATCCAGTCCCACCGATGGTGTGCGGTTGGTGTACTCATCATAGCGGAGTTACTTGGGGATGCAGATGGAGCAGAAAGCTTGACAGAAATTTCTGCCCTGGTAGGGAATTGAAACCCTAACCTTGCAGCTGACAATCCAGCATGCTAACTGCTAAGACTAATGCACACCCCTATTAATAAATGGACTGTTAGCTTTAAAACTATTTTTTTCTTTTGGTCTTTAGATGCGATGGGACAGACCTTGTCTGAACCGGTGACAGCTAAAGAAACGTCAAAATGTGCCAACAAGATGTTCAAGGTTGGATCGAGCTGCATGCAAGGATGGCGAATCAGTATCCTTCTGATGTGCAGTCTGATAGTCAAGCTAACTAACCCATTCATAGTCATCACTTATTCCTAAGCCCCTATAATCATCATCATGTTGTCATCTTTGCATGTCATATCAACACAGCGCCCAACATGATCATCTCCGATTTTGCTGAAAATTGGCACAGTTATTCATCGCGATGATAACCTTTCAAAATAAAATTTCAGATGTTTTGATTCAACTCTGTCTGAGATATGAGTCACTGAACTTTGACCTATTTGCGTCGAACTGTGCTAGTAGCTGCTGTTTTTCAGGTTTTATAGCAACTAGATAAATAATAAATATTTATACCAGGCTGAAGGCCAATGGTAGCTCTATCTGGGCACGTTAACTGGAACCATTTATATTAATTTACATAAAAATATTGAGCAATCTTAGCTTATTAACCTGGGCTAGGTCAGTTCATACACACTAAATTTAATTTTTTATCTGTGTAATCAGTATGGTGTTGTGATTAATTTATTAAATTTGCTCAATGGGCATTCTTTCAGGTTATTTTTAACATATACTGAATACAGCTTGCAAATCCAAGTTCATCTTTGCTAATTCTTATAAATCTACCTTTGCCAACATCTTGTCATAAATGAGACTGGACAGTGGTAGTACTCAAAGTCACCTTCAATTAATACCTGTTGCACTATGGTGATTTCCATAACTCAGCTGTTTCTCAGACATGGAAGATTCCCACACACACATCCTCTCTCTGCCGGGTGATAAAGATGCCTGTTTCTTTGCCGTTTTTGACGGACATGGCGGTAAGACGATCTGATGGTTAAACTTCTGTTACACGGACATGGTTCCTATGATTATAAATTCTCCTGTAGTGATGAACTTTTGTTCAAGCGGCTGAAAAGAACTGCTTTTAGATTGTGTCCTTTGAAGGTTCTGTTAAAAGAGACCCTATAGTTCTCACGGGGTATATTATCTGATTGGGTAGACCGCTCAGCTTGTAATGTGAGGAGTATGGGTTTGAGCCTCCATCGAGGTAGACGCTGTGTAGGGACCTTGAGCAAGTCCTCCACGTACAGTTGCTAAGCACCATTGATGCTCTATTGTGTGGTTGTGTGTGAGTGTGCACTTCTGAACTTAGGAAGAAGGGTCATATCAAAGGCAGTTGTATTGTATTGTACTGTATTAATGTCTAGAAACATCAGACACCAATATAGCAGAATGCTCGTGGATAAATTATCTGGCATTAAACTGCAGTCGTTGCCTGTTACAAGGCATTGATATGGATTTTGAAAGTTATTAGAAAAAATTCTGTAGCTTCAGTCTACAAAGAACTGCCTCTGACAATAGATAGTTTTCCGTAAGCCTTCTGGCCACACTAGACATGAAGCGTTGTAGCCACAGTAGCGTCTGCCACTTGAATTGAAGCCATTTATTGAACACCATATACCAATCTGTAGGCATCATGAGATGAGACCAGAAGGAGAAGTCCCACTAATAGGGTCACCTAACGGTTGACAGATACGACGGATATTAGATGTAGTTTTTAGCATTGTTGATTTTTGGCCATAGAATAATCTAAGCATAATAGTAGCTGCCACTTTCATTTGTGAGGCTTTGAGTCTTCACAGGTTTGAAGAGTAATGTGCTTGGGTGATAGTAATAGATGTAAAATGGGTTTTACGGGTCATTGTGATATCACATACAGACAGACAGACAGACAGATAAAAAAACAGACGTATGCATTGTGGGTTCACATGCAGCAGTCAGGTGCTTGGTGCTTACAGATATTTTCCAGCCACTACAGTTTTTATAATGGGTGAAACAGTTTTGGCACTTGTACCTACAGCTAACATTCATAGACACCCTAGAAGTAGAGCTGGCTACTTATGTTAACTTTGAAAGTACTTCACATTACATGACCAATGTGGATTTTCTTTTATTATCTGTGTTCCAGTCTATGCGTTTGCTGACATGAATTTCCAGTGTGCTGGAACATGATGTATGGGGTGACCATTGCAGCTGAACATTACATCATGTGGTGTCTTTTTTAAGTTGATCTGAAACGCTTATAGGGATACACTGCAGGTTTTTGTTTAATGGCAGTCATGTGACACAGCATGAATGCTGCAGTCTCAGTGCGGCTGCAAGGCTTGAATATATCACGAGGAGAGAAGGGATATGTTGTCAAGTTATAATGTTGTTGTGAAAGACTATAGGTGGCTGGAGTATGTTTGTACATTGGGTAAAACATCTCCTGAAAGCCCAATAATGTTTCATCGTTCAGCTTAGAAGTAAATTAATTGTCCACTTTCTCACAAAACACCTCAAAACTTTCCTCTGATACCGTATTAGTGCCTTTGGATTCTAAGACAAAACAACTAAGGACTCCTAGATAAGACGCTTACTTCGTCTATAAAGTACAGATGGTTATGCACTGTGAATTAAAGCAAGGTGATGGTAAAAGCAGATACAGTCACGATTCTCGTGAACGTTTTCAGGTTATGTAGATGAGCTAGCCCGCTTACTTAGTCTCAAAAGTACAAGTTGATGTGCACTATCGATCAATATAAGCTCTGTGACAAAGTCGATGAAGTTACGAACGTGGAGACCGGAAAAGAAGTTTGGTTGAGTAATCAGTGATAAGGGTTTGAAGAGAAAGTTGAAGAGGAACACAGTCCACTCGACCACGGCGCAGTTGAAACGACAGATTTAGAGACGCATCCCTGATTAATTATTTATTGTGTTGGCTATTTGTAGGAGAAAAGGTTGCTCACTATGCAGGCAGCCACCTGCACAAACGTATTGTTTCACATCATTCCTATAGTGAGTTCTTTATTACTGTCTTGTTTAAATTTCTGAATTTTTATCTTTAGGGCTGTTTAATTTTTTTATAATGTAAGGGTAGCTGAACTTCCCATTAAGTTTTAGCTTAATGCAGATAATTTTACTTTAAATACCTTATCTTTGCCCCATGCTTGTTAACCTTTAACCCATGTCTCACTATGCCTTGGCTAAGAGTATCGTGGTAAAGTGTGTATGGTCTAATTTTCTTCCCTTTGACTTACTTGTTTTTAAAGTAAATTTGCACTTGGTCCGGATGTAACGGGCTGGATATCCTGTTATCTTGTTTTCATTTAAAAAGTTTGCTTTGAGATTTGTGCATTATCTCATATGATGTTCATGCTCTGTCTCTCTCACATGATTTTGTTTACATCTCTGTCTCTGTGTCTTTCTCTCAGTCTTTGTCTGGTTACCCTTTCTTTCAGTATGCCTTTCCGCCTCTCTGTTTGTATCTTTCGGCAGTCTGTATGTCTGCCTGTCGTCTGTCCACTTATGTTATTGTTGGGCTCTATGTCTCTTCCTATATCTGTCTGTTTCACTCGATCACTCACCTTCTGTTGTCTGTCCACTTATGTTATTGTTGGGCTCTATGTTTCTTCCTATATCTGTCTGTTTCACTCGATCACTCACTAACGTACTTGCTAGTACTCACCAACATGCTTAATGATTTAATCAGTCAGTAAGTCAATTAATCAATCAAGTAGCCACTTACTGTGATTTGCTTGTGAATTAATAGTGATTTGTGTTCTAAGGTTCTTGATTTATTGTCTGTTTTTTTTCTATAGGTGATGGTAACATTGAAGAAGCCATCCGAAACTCTTTTCTTTTGCTTGATGAAGATATGATGAATGGTTTGTGATAACACTAGAAAATGATTTACCTTCTGATAAAAGTTTCCTCTTTTCTTTGTGCATATAATCTAGCAGGCCATCTTTCATATAAGAATGATGCTTTACCTGTTAATGCTCGCTGAAGTAACGTGCTACACATCATCACTGACATAAATAATAATAAGATGATTTGTATAGCACCATAGCACAGCCACGGCTGAAGGAAAGGGCAATGTACATGAGTTCAAAAAGTCAATGGCAGTCATTGTGTGAAAAATAGGTCATGAGCTGTGATTTTAATCTCTCAAGAGATGGCCAGGAAGCCTGTTCCAAGCACTAGGTCCAGGGACAGAAGGAACAGTTGCAAAACCTCGTAGATGACCTTGGGACTTGTAGCAGATTGGTTTTTACGAGGATCGTAGCCAACACCTGTTCCGGTTGTCTGCTACCTGAATGCAGAAGTCTGAGATGTAGTCCAGCATAAGATCATTCATTGAGCTTTATAAGTTGCCAAGCACAGTTGGTAGGTAATCCACTGGGGAACATGCAGCCAGTGTAATATGACTGTTTATGTTTGCTGATATCTGTTTATAATAATTTTCCTTCAACGCATGCGAAAGCATGTTGTCTTAATAGCAAATTACAAAGGTATTTAACAGTATGCTTCTAAGAACTAGTGACTATATTATTATTATTATGCATTTATTAAGTGTCAATATCTAATGACCAAGCATCAATTGATGGTGCAGAGCAAGTGCGAGTGAAGGACCTGTTCAAGGTCCCTACACAGTGAACATTCTCAGGGGAGGAGGATCGAACCCATGCCATCCTCGTTACAAGACGAACGTTCTAAGCTGTCGACTGCCTTATCCCACAAAATGCCATCTGACAAATAAGACAAAGTAGTATCTTTGCATGTCTCCAGGAAAGGAATGGAGATAGGGAACAGGCATACGCAAATGCCTTTAGGCTAACAATGTCTGTATGGCAAATGTAAGGGAGGCCAGGGGAGAGGGAGGGAGAAACGTGGAGTACCACTGGATTTTTCTCAGATGGAACATTTTGCTAAAATTCTCATGTATTTTCTCTGCATGGGGTAGGGTAGTAAATTAAATTTACCTGATAGTGTTCTCTCATACTGTAAGATAATTAATTATACCTGTGTTATGATTGCCAGTATCCAACTTCCTGTATCCAAGGCCGTAGCTAGGGGGGTGTTTTTGGTGTTTAAACACCCCCCGAAATTAAATAATGTAAAAATGAAATAATGCATTTACTAACTACAAACCCCTTGGTCGGTTGATTCGGTTGCTTGTCGGCTTGCTCAAGGACGAGAAAACACCTCCCGAAACAGAAAACACCCCCCGAAACAAAATCCTGGCTACGGCCTTGCCTGTATCCATCATGCTTATGCTGAGAAACTCTGTTATGTTGTTTGGTTACAGACGATGAACTGAAGGATGACTTGGCTGGTTCAACGGCAAATGTTGTGCTCATTAAAAACAATAAAATATACTGTGTGAGTCTCCAAAGCTAGTTTCGCTTTTCTTTGTTGTAATCTGATAAATGCCTAGACAATCAGGATGTATTGTTGTACAGTTGTTTTTGATAATCTGAACTTTAGATCATGCCTCCCTACAGTAGAGTCACTGAATCTGTCCTCTCACGGCAGTCTAGTAATTCATGAACATCTGATATGAAGCCATTTATCAAAGGTAGTCTAAAGCAGATTTCTTTTAAGTGCATTAGCACTCAGTAACTGATAACTTTAGAAGCAATAAAAGAGAATATGAAGTCTTGAAATGTATGTACAATTTGACATGCTTTCAGTCAGTTGTCATTAACGTTTGCGAGCAATTATGTTATTGGTTTGCAAATTAGCCAAAGAATAACAAGGTTTACATTGAAAAAATTGCAGCAAAGCATTCACTGATAAAACTTTAGGCGTATTGACGTTAAGGAGTAAATTATTGACAGGATCACCTTGTAAGCGATACATATTTGTGATAGATTACTTGCCAAAGGATTTGTGTTTCTCTGTGTTTATGACTGCTGTATATTGAGACTTAACAATTATCAGTTATCAATGGTTCTCATTCATTTGTATGTTATATACACATATAGTACATTTCATGTTCTTCCTGCTATGGATGTAAAATATTAAACACACTGTTACTACTGCCAGAGATTTAGAAGTGGGTCAATGCAGTGTCAATGTCTGACACTTTTGGGTTGACCTGTTGACTTCTGCATCATTTACTGTGAGAATTGATTTGGTACTATCTGCTGGTGTTGCGATATTATGGTTGATGCTCTGTTGATAAAATGGCTTCAGTATCAATTTTTTAAGTCCATGTCCCTCATGACTAAATGCTGAGCATCCTGGACGCTTTCTTTCAGGGCAATGTCGGTGACTCTCGAGCGATCGGTAGCGTTCGAGGTCGAGTCGAAGAACTGTCACACGATCACAAGCCAAGCAACGAACTCGAAACCAAACGAATAACAGCGGCCGGTGGATGGGTAGAATTCAACCGGGTAAATGGTGAGCAGTTTCAGCTGCATCCAAACATAAAACTGACAGAATATCCAATTAAATGGAGTTTGTTAATTGTTTTCTCCAGAATTGTAATGCAGATATTTGTTTAGCAAGTGTCTCTTCAGTACAGAATCTGGACAGTTAATTTCAGTGTCAGGTCAGTGACAGTTGATCAGTTGGCCAGCTGGGTTCGTAATGACGTGGCACAAAATGGGAAGCACGGGGCTCTGCTACAGTTCTGAGCCTAGTTTCCCACAGCTGTAAAAATATCGGAAGTATGCTAGAGTGGAAGAGGGCATTAAGGAAGTATTGTATTATTGGTGTGGTAGGCAGCTTTTCTTTAGTGTATTTAAAGTTATGCTTGCTACTGTAAGTAAATTACCAATGCCAGACATCATATGGCACTTGCAAGAGTCCATAAAAATATGTCTTGCACCTGGCTTAGTGCTGTAGGGTGGCTGCTTGATGTTGTTGATAAGGCACCGGCAGGCTCAAAGTTCAGCATACCAGCATCCAGGTAGTACTTGGACAAGTGACTTCATAGAATACCTGGCACACACTAAACCCTTCATCCTTTCAGGCTTGGTAAATGAGTATTAATGTAAATTTACTCTTTAATAAAGATGTCTTGTCATTGGGTTATAATTTTAATTAGTAACTTCTATTGTGCCATTGTCTAATGTGCTAGGCATCAACCAGTGGCACACCAACACCAAGCCATAATCAGGGCAATATCCAAAAGATCAGTCCGTAAGACAGAGAGGCAGCCTATGGTGGATAAGTTGATATGATTGCATTTACAACTTGTCCAAATTATCCTTTGACATCAAGTTCATACTTTTGAAGATCTTTACAGAACTGTGCTAACAGTTGTGTTACGTTAACCTTTAATTTTTGACTATCAGTCAATCAATCAATCTAAACTTAATATTAGGCTGACAGTGAGCTTAAGTAAGAAGGGCCTTTGATCGTGTTTTGGTTTGTGATATGTAGAAGAACAGCTTTCATATGCAGTAACTAATTTTTCCGTGGCACCGGTGTTCAATGGTAGGTGATGATTTTTGTCTGTAGGCAACCTGGCATTGTCTCGGGCTCTTGGAGACTTTGTCTTCAAAAAGAATGATTCCAAACGAGCAGAGGAACAGATTGTCACCGGTAGGCATAATGGACACGAATTCTCCTACATGTATATGTAACACTTTACGTTATTACTTTTTATATTATTACACGAGTTCATCGTTTTGGCCTGTGATGGCATCTGGGACGTCATTTTAACTCAGATGCAAGGGTTATCTCCTTCTAGGTTGCCTTATAGTCAGTTGTCAGCTTTTGCTGCTTTACCTAACCCAAAAATTGAAGCAATTAATTGAATTTTAAACATTTTGACTATAATTCTGATGAACAAGTAATTTTTTAAAGCATATATCAAAGTTCCTAATAATATTAAAATATAATGATTAATCCTGATCTGGAAGTAAATTGTGAAGCATATTAACTGTTAGGACTAATTAGTGGGTGAATTTCACAGCATATAGGCTATGATGCTAATCAATAAGAAGTAAATTTTGGATCATATTGACTTTAATCCTTTTGCCTGATAGAGGATGCGACATGAAACTTGTAGCCCAGAACGCTGTGGTTTGTTGCAGCTTTTCCTGACGTTGTGGTGAGAGACATAACCCAAGATCACGAGTTCATCGTTTTGGCCTGTGATGGCATCTGGGATGTCCTAACCAATCAGGAAGTGGTTGACTTTGTTCGGACACGACTTGCTCAGAAAATGGAGCCTGAATTAGTAAGTCGATTTGCCTGTTTGGTGAAAATATATGTGCTGTTCACAGTGATATCTCCATAGCTTTATCTCTTGTGGTGTTTATTCATAGGATGAGTTGTGAGTTTCAGTTTTCAGTGGGGGCCTAATATGGACTCTGTGTGTTAGAAGAAAGTATTTGCACAATTGTTATATTTTATCAGATTACACTGTATTTGTCCAACCTCACTTGACTTAAATAAGCAGTCATTTAACTGCATAAATTGGGCAATAATCTTAATCTTAGGTAAGTTTCTTGTCTAGCCGTAAAAATAAATGAACCTTAGACTGGTTCAGGCCTGCATTAAGGGGGGTGCTAAGGGTGCTGTGCAGCACTGGGGCCTGCAGTCTTGAGGGGCCCGCATTTTCGGAAGTACATTAAACAAATTTATTTTACTTGTAATTGGGCTCTGGGCTGATGGCTATATAGATAATCACAGCACCTGGGTCCGCACCAGCCTTAATGTGGTCTGCACTGTTTACCTTAAACAAATGAGCAGTGATCTTTACCTTCACTGTCGCTTCTGTGATTCAGATCTGTGAGGAGCTGATGACGAGGTGCTTGGCCCCGGACTGTCAGATGGGTGGCCTTGGCTGTGATAACATGACCGTCATTCTCGTCTGCTTCCTGCACGGCAACGACTACAAGGACTTGTGCGACCGGTGTGCTCGACCGAGATCCAACAACTACCCGTTGGGCAACAACTCATGTGACCTCAAATAGGATCCAACGGCAGCGTCTTTCAGAGTTCGGGATTCTATGCGTATAGACGGATAGGGTTTAACTGTTATATCGTTGAACAAGAAAGTTCTAGACGTGTGTTACGTTGCGTCGTCGTTCTGTTATGTTCTGTTCTTCCGACGTTCTCCGGACGGAATGCACGGAACCGGTGGCTGGGGGACGTGAAACGGGTGCAGTTTGGGGTTTTGTTAGACAACTCGCGTTTTAGATGTACTTGCTGCATGGAGTCAAATTTGGGTGTGGGGAATGTAGACGTTTGTTGAAATTGAGGTGGATGTATTGTGTATCTATCAGTATTTATATAGCAGATCTAGATTTTAAAGAAGCACTGTAAGTGTCCCGATTCATGCATTCAATGGGAGGTTAGAAGAAGTAGTCGTATTCTAGTGTTTTGTTTCAGATGAAGGCCTGTAAACAGAAAGTATGAAACTATGGCACTCCCCTTCTGGTTGTATATCTCAAACGCAGTAGCAATTTCATGGTAATTTTTGGGAATCGGAATCCAAATGTAGATGTGAAATGAGCGCTGGGCTAACGTTATGCGACTACACGATATAACACATTGACCTGAGAGTAGACTTAAAGTGCAGAAAGTTGTATATAGTAGCAGCGTGGCTGCCCTGTATAGCAACAACAAACTAGCCACGTCTGGCTCAATGAATGTTTGTACATAATATACTGTGTCATGTGTTGCAAGTTCAGTCTTCATTCTGCCTTTGCCTTGAGATGACTGTGAGAAGTTGATCCCTGCAAGCGTACGATGCATAGCCAACAATTAAATAAAATTTGCTAATATATGTATTAAATTGGAGGTTAGAAGTGTATTAAAATAGCAGGGCACAAGTGAGTTCAGGTGAAATGTATTTTGGTTTGGATAATTGCAAAGTATTACGATAACATGGCACACACGAGTTCAGAGGACGTGTATGTAGTTTTAGATAATGCCTATGCATTAGATGGTCTATTTTATGTGAAGTGCAGATGACTCTGTGTAGAGTTCGTGGAGTAAAACCTCGTCTAGTTACGGTCTCTATTGAACTGATGTTTAGACTCGTGATCTCTGTGAGTTGTGTTGACCGTTTGTTAGTTCTGTATGATTGTCTGTAATAAAGTCAGTCAGGTCATGATAGTAAGGAAGTGGCATCAATCAAAATTTAATTGCCCCTACATATGGAATTTATGAAAGTTGTTTCAGTTTCACAAGCCCTGCCTGCCTGCCTGCCTGCCTGCCTGCCTGCCTGCCTGCCTGCCTGCCTGCCTGCCTGCCTGCCTGCCTGCCTGCCTGCCTGCCTGCCTGCCTGCCTGCCTGCCTGCCTGCCTGCCTGCCTGCCTGCAAGAGAGGCACTGTGATCATCTGTTGCCAAGAACCCAAGACAATGCCAGGTTGCCTATAGACAAGAAGCATCACCTACCATTGTACACCTGTGCCATGGAAAAATTTGTTACTGCACATAAAAGCTGTTCTTCTACATATGACAGTGAATTTCAGATGCCTCCATGATGAAATTAGACTTTGAAATTCATGAATAAAAGGGAATAGTTTAGAGACATGAACGCAAACGGAAATGTCCGGGTCACTTTAACGCACGTCAACCAAAGAATTTTCAGATTGATGATAAACACCTTTAGTAATATTTATAGCGCCATAATTGAACTAGATAAAAAGAACGTAGGTTGATTTTAAAGTAACGCAAAGTAACTACATTTTGTGCATTACCGTTTCCTCACAAAAGTAATCAGTTACTGCTGAGCGTTACTTTTGGTCAAAAGTAACTAGTTACCCCAAAAGTTACCACAAAATAGTTGCTAGTTAGAGTACTGCATTACACTGTTGGCAGTTCAGAGTAAAGTCATGTGACTAAGCTACAAGAACTATTGTATTATCGAACAACTGATGCCTACGTATATGGGTTGTATTTAGTTATACATGCACTGCATAAATCTTAATACTAATGCATAAATCTTAATACTAATGCATAAATCTTAATACTAATGCATAAATCTTAATACTAATGCATAAATCTTAATACTAATGCATAAATCTTAATACTAATGCATAAATCTTAATACTAATGCATAAATCTTAATACTAATGCATAAATCTTAATACTAATGGTAGCACGAGGCCGTCTCAGCTCTTAATTTTACGGTAGATCTTTTTCATTTCGTGTTTGCATATCATGAAGGTGGTTGCAATGGATGGCTGTCGGCGGTTAGGAAAGCTTTTTGACAGCAGCAAAATCCTTTGGCACCCTGACATGCTTCTGTATCAGAGAAGAGAGAGAGAGGTAGTTGGTGATCTGGGTTGAGATGAGGCAGATGTTTATTACATTTTATTTATGATGATTGATTGCTAAGGTCTTCTTGTTTTGTCTAAGTGTCTGAGATTCGAATCCCGACATGTTTCATGAATTGTAATATAATAGTAGTATGTAGTAGTAATAACCTTTGGCAGTTTGTCATCAAGCTGCCATGTATTAAACCTGTAAGAATGAGTGATCCAGTTGTGTTACTGTTGTCTGGTGCTGTTAAAATACCCTTTTGGCTGGGAGGAAGACTGCCCTGACATGGCCACATTAAATCAGCATACATTGGGCCTACAGCTGGCCACCAGTGGCACAGTGAATATTGTTATCTGGGAGTTTACAGTTTGTTAGGTGTTGCTGTCGTTAGTAATCTGATTGCTGACTGTTCCGAGTTTCGTGTACTACCTAATGTTCTTAAATTTCATGAGCTTCTTAGGCGGCCTTTGCTTCTTTCAGTTATTTAGCGCTTTAACGACGAGCTGCATTGGTTTCCCAGTCGCTTTTAGTACTCTCTCGTCGTTAAAGTGTTAAAGCATTCAGTTTGATGATGCTTTTATGCTGTCAATTCAAAACTGTCATGTTAAATTTAGTAATCTAGGCCATGGTTTAAGGCATTGGATTTAATAAGTGGAAGGAAGTCTTTAGTGGTATTTAAAGATTTATGATGACAGGCCTTCTACTTAATTCAGTTAACATTCTCAGTGGAAGATTACAATTGGAGAATTAGGTGTTAAAATGGAGGAAATTTACCTATTTTGGTGTAACCCAGGAATTTTTGTTATGTGTGGATTGGTTTAGCCAGTAAAGTCTTCTTACAATTTTTGAACATACGACTCTGAGCATGTGTTGATCTTTGTGCATGGCTTTCTAGTAATTCAGAGAGGAGATTTGGAGACTTTAAGGAATTATTCTGTATTAACTCTGGTGATTATTTATTTCCGAATTCTGACGAATATTAATGATTCTTTTTGTATTAATTTGAATTGACAAAGACTTGGATGAATATTCATTTACTTCTGTTACCGAATGTTTCTTAACGCTTTAACAACGAGCGTGTACTCAAAGTGATTGGGTAACCAATGCAGCTCGTGGTTAAAGTTTTACCCCAGTGAATGAAAGTTCATCTGCGCTGAACCTTAATTAACGTTAACTAATGGCTAAATATTCATTACTCTTATGGTTGATTATTTTTTAACTTAAGAATATGAATGTTCATTTACTCTACTGACTGAATATTCATAGCAGTATAAAATATTTCCGTTGACGTTTGAATGCACTGATTTGTTAGAGCGCACCATGTTCATTCCAGGGCAATTAATGCAGTTTGCGTTTGTTTTTATTCCTGAAAAAGGTCTTTGGCTGTCAAAAGCCTTCTTGATTAAAACGTCAAACAAAGGCGCTGTTTTAATGCCTTAGTAAACCAATATTATTCTTACTTGTGCCAAGTATAGGTTGGTGTCGGAGAAAGGTCCTTGGTCTGTATTATCTACACCCAGTGCTGGACTTAGACTTGGTATATGTAGCCTAAAGCATTTTAAAATGGATTGTGTAGGAAATTTGCCTGAGTAACTGCAATTCACTTGAAAATAATTTTAATTTTTCACTTTAAATGCCTTGTTTATAGATAACTAAAAGGCATGTATGTTTTCAAGTTTTATGAGACCTTCTGGTGTGATTTTGAAACAAGAAGCCTCCATGCTTTACATAGCTTAGGGCCTCACCAAGTCTAAATTCGGCACTGCTAGCCCGAGATTTAAATCACTGAAATAAGCCACCATCGCTAGGCCTATGGAACCGACAAATTCACTGAGGGGTCGTCCATTAAGGACGTCCGCAAAAATATGACCTACTTTGGACCCCAACCTCCCCTTGTCCGCATTATACCTTCCTCCCTCCCTCTTTGCTGAGCCAATTGTTAATGTCATCATCATTGTTTTTACAATTATTCCACAGTTCCTGTGCACGTTTAAGTGACAGTTGGGGTTTCTTATTATTGTGCAGGATGTGCAGTAATGAAAGCCTCTTTAAAGTCGCAGTAAAGATTACGCAATGCATGAGGTTTTAGGCAACCACTTCACTGACCTTTTCGTTTTTCGGGGAAGGTTGAAACAAGGTGGTGTTTAAAAAACTATCAAATTTAAAAGTTTAGATGCGGACGTTCACACTGGTCATAACCCCACCCCTTGTCCGCATTTCGATGATCCTCCCTCCCTCCCTCCTCCCTCCCTCCCTCCCTCATTGCGGACATCCTTTATGGATGACCTCTCGCCGAGGGGCATGGCACGTACCGTGACGTACGCGCTAAGCAACGTATGTACAGTTAAACGGGCCAGTTTATATGACACCTCGAGGGTTCCGAATGTAGGGTTGTGGGCTTGCATTGCAGCATTTCCCTCAGTTTCATGTGATACCCATTTTAGAAATTTCTCGATGATATCGCACGTTTAATTTTAAAAAAACATTAAACCCTTTGATCATTGATCGTACAAAGCAAATGTTGGACATTATAGAAATTATATATAATGCTGAAAATAAAATCAACAAGGCGTACAACCAATATAGTATTGTCATCATAATTATTATCTGTTATCACAGGATTTCCCATTCTTGTAACATAACATTAGACTAAGTTAGATATGCACGCAGTATGATCACGTATCAATGACCGGTATCGAAAGCATACAACAAATTCGATGACAATATTTACAATCCCTCACTGGTTTTTGAGACTCAAACTAGACAGTGGATTGATTGGAACTACTGAGGAAATCTCGTAACTCGAAAATTATTGCAGTTACGTCAGACAGATGGATGGCTCTGTTTCAGATGATAAAGACGATGATGACGACGACACGATGATGATTACAAACTTTCTTCATTTGATGTGTGCTGCCGCTACCCCAGCGTTGATAGGGAGCCCTATATTCTGACAGCCTGCATGGTTAACTTTCTCTGCCAGAAACTGCGAGGATACCAATATTCTGCTTTAACTGTGTTCTACGCTGGGATCCTGTTCCAGTCGGTCTTTTGTGAGGTTCCAGCGTCTTTGTGAGATGTTTTTTAAATGCGCTATATGATTGTTCAGATACACACACACACGCATGCAGCATATTTAGTATCTCTGTAAACCCAATTGACTTGATGTAACAGCTCGTCATTAAGCTGGTTCCCTTGCGCTTTGCTTTCAAGTGGCACTTCAATAACTTTAGACTTCAGGTTATGGATTTAGAGTTGCACGCATTGACCAAAGTTTTTAATGCTGGAGGATTAGGTAGGGTAGGCTTGTGGTTTTTTAATTCCTGGAAACTATTAATCACGCAGAGTTGCAGAAAAAAACACGCAGCTACTTATTGAAAAAAGACTAACCGTAGTTTATATATATATATATATATATATATATATATATATATATATATATATATATATATATATATATATATATATATATATATATATATATCCTTACTTAAACTATTGCAACATGATATGGGCATCTACCTATGAGTCCAGGCTATACAAGTTAACGATTTTGCAAAAAAAGGCGGTGAGAATAATAAACGGATCTCCTCGAAACACAAGCTCTGGTCCAATATACTTAAGATCTAAATATATTGAAAATCAACCAAATTAGAACGATGCAAATAGCGGATTTTATATACCAGTATGAGCAGAACCTACTTCCTGTTTCATTTAAGGGATACTTTACCTTAGGATCCCATATACACGCACATAATACTAGGAGTGCTACTGAGTACCGTCCAATAAGAACCCGTACCAACACAAGGGAATTTTGTATCAAATCTTCGGGACCGCAGTTATGGAATGAAATACCACTTGCAATCAGACTCTCGAAAAGTAGATCTGAGTTCAAAGCCAGTTTACGAAGACACCTGGGAAAAACGTAACCACTCCCCTGGCAACGCCACCGGGCCACTCCTGAAGGGTCCAGATCATTGGAGTGTGTACGCACCGGGGCCGGGCCAGGAGGCATTAGTTATCATTGGAGTGTGTACGCACCGGGGCCGGGCCAGGAGGCATTAGTTAAGGAATTTAGTTAAGAATAGCTAAGATTAATCCTAGAATTAATCCAAGGAAACTCAGCCATACATCTAGAAGCTGTTACCTGGATATTGGGGGTGACCCCGCTTAGCGGGATTGTATCCCTTTGGGGCCGCCCATTGCTACCAATAGCTAGTATAAGTCTAATTGTGCTTAAAAGTTGGAATTGTGATTTTGTTGTTATTGGTCGCAATAAACTATTTTGAATTTTTGAATTTTGAATATAGGCAAAGAAGAGCATATATATAATATACATATTAACTATATATATATATATATATATATATATATATTATATATATATAGGCAAAGAAGAGCATATATATAATATACATATAAACTATATATATATATATATAGTTAATATATATATATATAGTTAATATGTATATTATATATATGCTCTTCTTTGCCTATATATATATATATATCTCACGCTTCAGTCTTATATATATATATATCTCACGCTTCAGTCTTAAACTACGGTTAGTCTTTTTTCAATAAGTAGCTTTTTTCAATAAGTAGCTGCGTGTTTTTTTCTGCAACTCTGCGTGATTAACAGTTTCCAGGAATTAAAAAACCACAAGCCTACCCTACCTAATCCTCCAGCATTAAAAACTTTGGTCAATGCGTGCAACTCTAAACCCTTCGACGATACGACACTTTGAGAACACAACGCTCGAGGCACGGTGACCGATTGGTTAGTGTTCGGCCTGTGACGCGGAGAGTGCGGGTTCGAGCCTCGCCCGAGGCAGTTACTGTGTAAGGACTTTGAGCAAGTCCTTCACTCACAACTGTTCTGCGCCATCCATGTTCTATCGTATGGTCGTGTGCACTTCTTAACCTCGGAATTAAGGATGGCAATATCAGATGCGATTGTACTGTACGGCTAATCTTAGTCCGCATCGCGCCCTTCAGCATCATGATGATGATGATGATGATGATGATGATGATGATGATGATGATGATGATGATGATGATGATGATGATGATGATGATGATGATGATGATGATGATGATGATGATGATGATGATGATGATGATGATGATGATGATGATGATCCTAAGCTGAACGAAGAGTCATTTCAGTTTTTGTAACATACGGGTTTGAGACGGAATGTCATATCAGTTGTGTATTACACGATGGGCCGTTACTATAGTTCGTGGTATCTGCTGTGTCCAAGTATTGGTCATAGGCTAATTATAATACCTTCCTAGACTTAGGCTTAAATATGAATTCTCTACTTGGCTCTTTCATGACATCAAACATCGTGGCGCAATATAAAAATAGGAGCAACACGCGACTGACTAGCCTATACGAGCTTAGGTATCGTGTTCACAGGCGCCATTTCGTTATCATGATGAAGCCATTTCGTTACCATTGTGACGCCATTTTGTAATCTTGATGACGTCATTTCATAATCATGATGACGCCATTTCGTTATCATAATGACGCCATTTCATAATCATGATGACGCCATTTCGTTATCATGATGACGCCATTTCATAATCATGATGACGCCATTTCGTTATCGTGGTGACGCCAGTTTGTAATCTTGATGACGTCATTTCATAATCATGATGACGTCATATCGTAATCGTGTTGACGCCATTCTGTAACCATAACGACCTATTTATTAATTACGCTGACGATAGATATCCGCCTTTGATCAGACGTACCACTCCCGCGAACTCTTGCTCGGAATGTCCTGACATTTTGCCCTTCCGTTCAGGTGAACGAGGGGCTTCGAGGTCCGTGCTGCGTCGAAACCGTACCCAGTCCCTTCATCGATCTTATACGTGCCTTCGTCCCTGCTCCGGTACTTGAAGGCGGCGTACAGGATCAGGAGAAAGACGATAATAACCCCGATTACGGTCCCGGCGACCAGGCCTGTGTTCAGCCCACCGCGACCCGTCGAGTGATTCTGCTGGCCCTTACTCGTGACCACACTGGTCCTTGACACCGACGATGTGGCGTCTTGCCAGGGTTCGTCGCCAGCCATCGTGATGTCTGGTCTTTTGGTAAGGGAAAGGGAGTTGGGGATTGCTTCGGCGAGAGGGGGCGTGTTGGCCACGTTCGAAGCAGCGTCGATATGAGGCTGGAAAGACGGGCGAAGTCGTTTGTCGGCTGGCCTTGTGGTTGCGTCTGTGACGTCCAAGTGGTAGGCATGAGCTTCCGCTTTGGACGAAAGATTTTTCCGTGTTATCACAGGCACGAGCTCGCTGCGCATTAAAACAGTGATACAAAAGTTCGTGTTAGTTTCTATATCAATGGCACCACGATTATCACACATGGCTGGGCACTGTGCCTAGGGCCTACGAAACTTTCAGAGGCCTACGTCCGTCTGAAAATGAGATATTGAATAACTTACCGGGAACATGGGAAAAGGCAAATTGCAAATAACAGCAAATTCAATTTAATAACGCTTGTACTAATAATTTAAGTTAAGCTGTGCTAACCTACATTATGAGAACTTTGGAATTTGCAGTTGAGTTGAGGCATACGAATGCAAGAGTACCTAGGCCCTAGGCCTAGGGCAGTGATTCTCAACGTATGACCCTGAAGGGGGTCGCAAAGAACATCCAAGTGGGTCGCCAATTATCCCCGGAAATCGCAATTTTTCTCACTGAAGCACTAAAGAGTTCGTTTTGGCCAGGGATGCATTAATATGTTTCCATGTTTGACAGAATTTCTTAATTCAGAAGAGAATGGAATTGGCAAAATTCAGGCCAACCTTAAAGTTAGTCGCGAAACGCATTAACACATGGGTTCCCTTGGATTTCAGTGTGGTGGGTCTCGCTGACATTCAAATGTTGCAATGTGGGTCACGATGTAAAAAAGGTCGAGAAACACTGGCCTAGGGGACCTGCGACGACCTTGAAACGGCCCCGATTCGCGCTGCCATGAAAGCACTTGCTATGTATGCAGTGCTTTTGATGCTTTTTATAAGTGCATAGATACAATGTACATAATAATAATCATCATCTTTTCTTTATTTAAGCGCCTGCTAACCGCACTGCGCTGTGCAGTGAACATACATACAGTAGAAACGGCAGCCAGGCAGGACGCCTTACATACATGTATACAGCAGAAGCACATGGTAACAGTTCTACAGGAGTCGAATATAACTGTTTATACGGCAGCCAACAGGGCGTCAATCACGGCCTACAATTCATTTAACCACCGCCGCCACCTAGCGAGTGGAAGGCTGAATAAAACTAACGGGGTCTACGGGATTCGATCTTGGTACCTACTGCTCTTCACGCCAGTGTGTTATCAATTACTATAGCCTCCCCCCGACCCCATAAAAATTGTGAAAAGAGTCAAAACACATTGATATATCTAACTGAATGCGCGATTGTTTAGTGGTTAGCGTATTGAGCAGTCAGTCAGAGGTTCGAATACCTCTCCAGATGTCGGCTTCACCTTCGAGCAGATGAGGAGGCGAGGGAGAGGACTGGCCACTCACCCTCGTATGCCGAAGCCCACAAGAATGAGGTAGTTAACATTTCATGTCCATGGCCGTCTTTCGTGGCTAAATTAAGGGACTGCTCTTCTTCTCCTAATTCTTTTTCATCTTCTCGTCCTCCTCCGTCTTTTCCTTCTCATGCTCCTCCGTCGCTGCTCCTCCTCCTCCATTCCTCTTCTTCTTTTTCAATTTCTTTTTCTCCTTCTTCTTCTTCTTCCTCTTCTCATCTTTCTCCACCTCCTTCTCTTATTCTTCCTCCCCTTCTCATCCTTCTGCTCTCCTTCTTCTCTTCCTCCTCCCCCTCCTTGTTTTCCCCATCTTCCTCCTCCTCTATCTCCTCCTCCCCTTCTCTTCCTTCTCCTCCTCTTCCTTCTCCTCCTCTTGCTCCTCCTCCTTTTCCTCCTCTTCCTCTTCTTCTTCCTCCTCTCCTCCTCCTCCTTCTCCTCTCGTTCTTTTTCCTCCTCCTCCTCCTTGTTTTCCTCCTCTTCCTCTTCCTCCTCCTCCTTCTTCTCGTCGTCGTCGTCGTCCTCCTCCTTTCTCCTCTCTTCCTCTTCTTCTTCCTCCTCTCCTCCTCCTCCTTCTCCTCTCCTTGTTTTCCTCCTCCTCCTCCTTGTTTTCCTCCTCCTCCTCCTTCTTCTCGTCGTCGTCGTCGTCCTCCTCCTTCTCCTCCTCCTCCTTCTTCCTTACTTCGTAGTCTGCAAACAAAACGTTTTCAGCCACAGAACGCACCTTATGAATTGCGTTGCTGAAGGTTGTCTTAATGACGCCGACGACGTTGACGTCGTTGACGATGACGATGACGACTGAGAAAAGGCAACTGGAGTTTTTGCTGATGAGGAGACGAAGCCTCCGCCGCCGCACAATGGGCTGCTGATGCTGGTGGAGCATCCCACAGTCGACGAAGATGCGGACGACGAATTGGACCAGACTCGGCGTACAGTTGGACTCTGTTGCCAACAACGACATACATCATTTCATCTGCCTCTTGTGGTTACTGATTAATTAATTAATTGATTGATTGATTGATGATGATGATGATGATGATGATGATGATGATTATGATGATGATGATGATGATGATGATGATGATGATGATGATGATGATGATGATGATGATGATGATGATGATGATGATGATGATGGTGGTGATGATGATGATGATGATGATGATGATGATGATGATGATGATGATGATGATGATGATGATGATGATGATGATGATGATGATGATGATGATGATGATGATGATGATGATGATGATGATGATGATGATGATGATGATGATGATGATGATGATAAAGACAATCTATATGGTGCCGTAACGCGGCATACCGCTACAAGGGCGCGTGATTGCTTGCTTGCTTACTTGATTGATAGTCTGCAAACAAAACGAGTGCACGTGATCGGCTAATCGGTAGCACGCCAACTCATATCCAACGATTGCGAGCACAAACATGCCTAACGACTCTGCTAAAGCAAATGTTCGCACACCTGTCACATAATATATGGACACGTGAGACACGCGAAGAGTACGGGTTCAAGCCTCCTTGAGAACGTTATTACTATTATTATTAATTTTTTGCCCCGAGGTATACAGGATCCCTCAGGGATCCCTCAGTCCATGAGGACTTGAATATTAGTTAATATTATTATTAGTTAATATTATTAAAAATATTATTTATTATTATTATTATTATTATTATTATTATTATTATTATTATTATTATTATTATTATTATTATAATTATTATTATTATTATTATTATTATTATTATTATTATTATTATTATTACTATTATTATTATTATTATTATTATTATTATTATTATTATTATTATTATTATTATTATTATTATTATTATTATTATTATTATTATTATTATTATTATAGAACAGGTCCATAAAACGACACCTTATTGGTCCTTATAAAAACCTGAACTCTTCAAGCATGCTATCCTGATTCCATTCCTGGGCCACCACACAACCGCCATCATCACCGATTACCACCGTAACACCCTGCTGTCTCATCGGCTTGACCTGCCCGAACTCTGACCTGGCACTGGAACGGACAAGGCGGACATGGCTATTGCGGACTTGATTTGATATAGCGCCGGTGAATAAGCTGGTCTCCCTGACGTGGGTTTTGTGTGGCGCTGAGAAATTTCGGAGATTTACATTTACATTTACATTTATAAAAGATACCATAGTAAACCTCAGATTTGATGAGTGCACGTGATTCTTCGTCGATTATAATTAACCATAGCTCATCCTATATATATCATGTGAAACCTAGCTAGGCCGCTTGTGCGTCATTTCATCCCTGCGCTCTAGTTCAGGAAAATGTTCCTGCTGGGTAAAATTCCGTTTTTCCTTCCTGTTAGATAAAGTTACTATTAATGACAAAAGTGGTGCTTTACCATTGATGACAATGGTGGTGTTAATGATGAAGCTGATGTTATTGTTGTTTTGTTGCCGTCTTAGTCGATGAACACTTAATGACTAGTTTAATGAGCTATTATTGTCACCATTCGACTGATAATTACCGTGCTTATTCGACTTCTGAGCTGTCTCTGCGTCGGAGACACCGCGATTGTCGTCGCTGACGGATTAATTCTCGTAGGCACAGTGTCTCTAGCGACCGACGACGCGCTGTTTCCATAGAAACACACACACATAGCACCTGTGTCGCACTTTAATTAGGCAGTTGGTATTCGTAATCGCTAAAGCAAGGGTTTATTTATATAGCACCTTACGATGATGCTGCTGCAGCTGACGATAATGATGATGATGATGAACCTTAAGACATACTTAAGAGTCTGTAGCGACCGACGATGCGCTGTTTCCATGGAAACACGCACATAGCACCTATGTCGCACTGTAATTAGGCATACGTAATCGTGAACGCATGTGTGCGTATTTATATGGCGCTCATTACCCGAAATGAGGAGAAGCTCAGGTCACTCGGTGCATAATGGACTGTTGCTGAAGTTATTATTACAATTATAATATATAATTACGCTTCTAATTATACATTATAATTAAATGTAACACGCGCATTAATATAATAATTAAAATGTAATAATTAAAATGTTATAGTTCAAATGTTATAATGAAAATGTAATACGCGCAAACAATGATTGTGATAGCAACTATGCAGAGCGCCTCTCTTTCTCTCTCAAAGAGGCGCTATATAAACTCGTAATCACAATGATGATAATGACGATGATGATGATGATGATGATGATGATGATGATGATGATGATGATGATGATGATGATGTGATGATGATGATGATGATGATGATGATGATGACGACGATGATGATGATGATGAACCGTAAGACGTCATCATACTTTGCATAAGGCTTTAGTGGTCTGATTTCTAAGTCGACGTCTCCTTCAACTGTCGCTCTACTATCGCCATCCGCCGCCAAACCCAGCAACTGCTGACCGTTCAGCACAGACCTGAAACGAATTATCAGAACTCGGCACGTAAGCATCTGATCCACAGCACATGCTATGCCTAATCAAATCATGCTACGACTTGTCTAATCTAATCATGTTACGACTTGTCTAATCTAATCATGCTACGACTTGTCTAATCTAATCATGTTACGACTTGTCTAATCTAATCATGTTACGACTTGTCTAATCTAATCATGTTACGACTTGTCTAATCTAATCATGTTACGACTTGTGTAATCTAATCATGTTACGACTTGTCTAATCTAATCATGTTACGACTTGTGTAATCTAATCATGTTACGACTTGTGTAATCTAATCATGTTACGACTTGTCTAATCTAATCATGTTACGACTTGTGTAATCAAATCATGCTACGACTTGTCTAATCTAATCATGTTACGACTTGTCTAATCTAATCATGTTACGACTTGTCTAATCTAATCATGTTACGACTTGTCTAATCTAATCATGTTACGACTTGTGTAATCTAATCATGTTACGACCTGTCTAATCTAATCATGTTACGACTTGTGTAATCTAATCATGTTACGACTTGTGTAATCTAATCATGTTACGACTTGTGTAATCTAATCATGTTACGACTTGTCTAATCTAATCATGTTACGACTTGTCTAATCTAATCATGTTACGACTTGTCTAATCTAATCATGTTACGACTTGTCTAATCTAATCATGTTACGACTTGTCTAATCTAATCATGTTACGACTTGTCTAATCTAATCATGTTACGACTTGTCTAATCTAATCATGTTACGACTTGTCTAATCTAATCATGTTACGACTTGTGTAATCTAATCATGTTACGACCTGTCTAATCTAATCATGTTACGACTTGTGTAATCTAATCATGTTACGACTTGTCTAATCTAATCATGTTACGACTTGTCTAATCTAATCATGTTACGACTTGTCTAATCTAATCATGTTACGACTTGTGTAATCTAATCATGTTACGACTTGTGTAATCTAATCATGTTACGACTTGTGTAATCTAATCATGTTACGACTTGTGTAATCTAATCATGTTACGACTTGTCTAATCTAATCATGTTACGACCTGTCTAATCTAATCATGTTACGACTTGTGTAATCTAATCATGTTACGACTTGTGTAATCTAATCATGTTACGACTTGTCTAATCTAATCATGTTACGACTTGTGTAATCTAATCATGTTACGACTTGTCTAATCTAATCATGTTACGACTTGTCTAATCTAATCATGTTACGACTTGTGTAATCTAATCATGTTACGACTTGTGTAATCTAATCATGTTACGACTTGTGTAATCTAATCATGTTACGACTTGTGTAATCTAATCATGTTACGACTTGTGTAATCTAATCATGTTACGACTTGTGTAATCTAATCATGTTACGACTTGTGTAATCTAATCATGTTACGACTTGTGTAATCTAATCATGTTACGACTTGTGTAATCTAATCATGTTACGACTTGTGTAATCTAATCATGTTACGACCTGTCTAATCTAATCATGTTACGACTTGTGTAATCTAATCATGTTACGACTTGTCTAATCTAATCATGTTACGACTTGTCTAATCTAATCATGTTACGACCTGTCTAATCTAATCATGTTACGACCTGTCTAATCTAATCATGTTACGACTTGTGTAATCTAATCATGTTACGACTTGTCTAATCTAATCATGTTACGACCTGTCTAATCTAATCATGTTACGACCTGTCTAATCTAATCATGTTACGACTTGTGTAATCTAATCATGTTACGACTTGTCTAATCTAATCATGTTACGACTTGTCTAATCTAATCATGTTACGACTTGTGTAATCTAATCATGTTACGACTTGTCTAATCTAATCATGTTACGACTTGTCTAATCTAATCATGTTACGACTTGTCTAATCTAATCATGTTACGACTTGTGTAATCTAATCATGTTACGACTTGTGTAATCTAATCATGTTACGACTTGTCTAATCTAATCATGTTACGACTTGTGTAATCTAATCATGTTACGACTTGTCTAATCTAATCATGTTACGACCTGTCTAATCTAATCATGTTACGACTTGTGTAATCTAATCATGTTACGACTTGTGTAATCTAATCATGTTACGACTTGTGTAATCTAATCATGTTACGACTTGTGTAATCTAATCATGTTACGACTTGTGTAATCTAATCATGTTACGACTTGTGTAATCTAATCATGTTACGACTTGTGTAATCTAATCATGTTACGACTTGTCTAATCTAATCATGTTACGACTTGTGTAATCTAATCATGTTACGACTTGTCTAATCTAATCATGTTACGACTTGTCTAATCTAATCATGTTACGACCTGTCTAATCTAATCATGTTACGACCTGTCTAATCTAATCATGTTACGACTTACAAGTTACTAATTGTTAATCTAATCTAATCCATGCTCTCCATAATAAGCATTAGTATCCAACTATCCATTACCGATATGACCAGTGCCGGTTTTAGGCATAAACTAAACAAGCTACAGCTTAGGGCCTCGCATTCCGCGGGAGCCTAAAAAATTAGGAATGTTTTAAATTAGGAATTTAACATTTTATGCGTACTGTAAACACACACACACACACACACACACACACACACACACACACACACACACACACACACACACACACACACACACACACACACACACACACACACACACACACACACACACACACACACACACACACACACACACACACACACACACACACACACACACACACACACACACACACACACACACACACACACACACACACACACACACACACACACACACACACACACACACACACACACACACACACACACACACACACACACACACACACACACACACACACACACACACACACACACACACACACACACACACACACACACACACACACACACACACACACACACACACACACACACACACACACACACACACACACACACACACACACACACACACACACACACACACACACACACACACACACACACACATACACACACACACACACACACACACACACACATTAATCTTATGTAGAACCTTTTGTAACGCGTGGATAGTAAATTCCATCTCTCCTGAGTAAATGCATTTCATTTGAAAATAATTTGAATTTTTCATTTTAAATGCCTTGCTATTAAATAATTAAAAGGCATGTACCGTAAGTTTTCAAGTTTTCTGAGACCTTCTGGTGGAATTTTGTAACAAGGGGCCTCCAATCTTTATACAGCTTGGGCCTCACCACGTCTAAATCCGGCCCTGGCGCCGTCTGGCGGTATCGTAACGCATATTATATTTAAACAGCTGTAAGTTTTTAAGCAAACAAAATTTCCCAGTGAAATTTTCAAGGATTGTTGAAAAATCTTTCCCCTGTAAATCCTGAAATTTTGGTAAAAAATCTCTATCCGTTGTCGAGAAATTGCAGTTTGTCGGGTGGGACTTTTTTAATCACCCTGTATATGGCAATACAAAAATTAAGTTTTGCATACCTGCAAGGGTTCCGTAGAAAGGCCTCTGGAGTTTCCCTGCTGCGTCTTTCTTACTGCCGATATATACGTACGCCTGGTTGTTGAACGCAGTCAGCTGTTGTCCTAGACAAAGACGATTTTTTGGCATAAATGTGCTGCCAAGGTATTGTATGTAGTTACTGTATAACTGCCAATGTATTGTATGTAGTTACTGTATAACTGCCAAGGTATTGCATACATGTAGTTACTGTATAACGACGATGTGTCATAACTAAATTGATTAGCGTCGCCCTCCTCCTTCTTCCAGGCTTGGAACTGGCCTTACCATAGTACGGGCAGTGGCTGATTTAAGCATTTGCCAAGTGTCTAAGTCAATTTAGGTTTATGAGCAGGGAAATGTTTTGGTACGTTTTAGCCATCCATGGCAACAATAAAATATTCATAGAAGAACGGTCGGAAACCCTTTCAACAAAAAACTGGAAAATTCTCTAAAGCGTTACCTAAAAAACCAGGCACATGGCACAAGCTTATTCACGAGCGCTGGGTCAAGTCAGATGGGTTGTCCAGCGATGCCGTATGAAGAACAAAATCTGGCTTACAGGAAACCAAAGATGGTGGAAAACAGAGGATAAATTGGAAGGCCGTGGAGGAGTGGATGGATTTAAGGTGCATTGACAACAGTAGCGCCACAGATTACAAGTTAAGGTGAATTCGGAGATGGAGACAGCGGAATTTAAAGCACTGTATCAGTAAATAGAGGTGATGTTTTCCAGAAAATGCGCTACCGAAATTCGACCAAGGCAATAAAAGAAGAGAATGATGATAAACCGTTGCTTAGGGATCAGATAGACATACAGATATAAGTCTACATACATACATAAGCACATAAATACATACATACATACATACACATACATACATGCATACATACACACATACTTACATACATACAATACATACATACAATACATACATACATACATAGTTACATACATACATATATACAGACATACGTACATACGTACATACATGCATATATACATATATACATACAATAATACATACATAAGTGCAGACAGGTTACTTTTCTAAGCGTAGACCTATATCTGATTGAAAGATGCACACTGAAAGTATGGTCGAATGTAAATTGAGAATAACCCACAAATGAGCTAATTAAGAACTATACACTTCGTTAAAAAAAACTAGGCCTCTACCTTGACTGACTAAATAGCGACTACTGAAGGACGCCGGATCCTGTTATAACTGAACCTCATTTTAAGAACCTGTCCATTATACAGTCAGTATACGAAACCAGAAAAAAACGCGTGACATCATCCACATCATCCACAGGTGAAAATTACTAAGAGTTCGATCAGGTGAGAAACATCGAAATAAATGAGGCACGAGATCGAGATTAGGCCTATATACCGACGAACCGCGTAATTCAGCTGCGTTAAAAAGGTCTCATGGGATAGTCAAGCCCTAGAACTACATCGCAGGAGTTGCTTGTCTGCAGGTGATTTCTTCGGTACGTGATTCCATTAATTATCTAACGAGCGTAATTATAGTCGTGGTCATAGCGAGTTAAACTCCTGAGGGACCAACCCGGAACAGGGCGCACGCATGCATGCGACTTATTCTTCGAAACAGATTGTGTAAAAAAACAAATATAGGCGGTGGTACATCAATATAGCGCAGGTTGGTTCTGCTTGATACGTGATGACGCAAATCATGTATCAACACAAATGGTGTTAGAATCGCTAAGAAAAGGTCAGAAAGCGTAAATAGCTAGAAAAGACACCACTCCTGCAGATATAGCCTACAGAAGCAAAACATCGAAGAATTACGACTAGAAAAACAGCCATTATATTGGCCGAAGGTGTAGGCTATTCAGTAAATCTCTAACTAAATCAGATGACACTAGTGACACTAATAATATCATGGTGTTTTTTTTATAGTTTTCGCGTCAAATGCGTAGGCCTGATACGAAAACAACATGCGCTCTGCGGTCAACAATCTCGTTAAGGGAGCAGACCGCAGTTTGTGTTATCATCTATAAACCTCGAATATTTAAAATTATTCTTACAAAATTTCATGATTTACATTTAGTTTTCTATTACGCTCACGATTGTTCATATGTAGGCCTGTGTATGTATGTTTTTCTTGTATAAATGTAGGTAAGTATGTATATTATTTATGCATACAAATCTATATAAATGCATGTACGTATGCGTATGTATTTATGTATATAAATGTATGTATGGATGTTTGTATGAAAGCATTTAACAGCGCCTTTTGGAGAACATCATTTGTTTCTGTAAATGGTGGTAAGATCACTAAAAGTCATAGATATGAGTTGTCATATATATGTCAAAAGTCATATATATGAGTTATATGAGTTGTTTAGATGATGACGAATTATTGACGATGATGATGATGATGATGATGATGATGATGATGATGATGATGATGATGATGATGATGATGATGATGATGATGATGATAATAATAATAATAATAATAATAATAATAATAGTAATAATAATAATAATAATAATAATAATAATAATAATAATAATAATAATAATAATAATAATAATCCTTAGCCAATCGCCCGATGAATACGCGGCTGAGAAACGATTAAATGACTCAAATGACAAATGACCGAGGGCATTCGAGATCATTTATTCGAACCCATCGCCGCCAAATGGCCGACGTCAAGAACTGATGATGATGATGATGATGATGATGATGATGATGATGATGATGATGATGATGATGATGATGAAGATGACGATGACGATGACGATGACGATGACGATGACGATGACGATGACGATGACGATGATGATGACATTGATGATGAATAACAGTAATAATAAATTTCGTCTACCTGTGGGGTGCTTAGCTTGTACGGAGAGGTCGTCGATCTGAAGGGTGGAGTTGGGTCCGTTGCGAGTGAATCGGACGACGTGGTAGACATTATCATTGACCTTCTTGAAGACATCTCCGATCGGGTGATCCATTGTTCCCATGTTGTAGACGGCATACACATTACCATTCACCTGAACCGTTCAAAACAAAACCGAGGCCGGTGTGGAGACATTTCAGAACCAGAACGACCTATTACAATTCACCGTTTCTGAATTTAGACACCACCCAAAGCTATCACTAAAACCTCAAACACCATCATATCGGCAATAATTACTTTTTAATTACTAATAATGAATCAACTATTACTTATTTATCATTATATAAGTACTATTATCTCATAATTAATTGGTAATTATTACATAATTACAATTTAATAATATGTTGCTGGATATAGCCTACGTTTGATTTACAGTCGGCAACCTTTCTCAAAGGCCCAGAACGACGTGGCTTTTGGCTTCATCCGTATACGTTGTCCGCCTGATGGCTATGCTACTTCATGCCAGTCTCCATAGATCTCGATCGCTGAGTTATCCAGCAAGTCAGTAAGCAGTCGAGGTCAAAACGGAGAAGAAACAAAGAAATTATGCTGAAGAATAAGAAGAAAAGGAAAAAGAAGAACAACTACTACAATTAATAGAAGTTGATGACAATACAGAAGAAAGAGGACAACAGGAGGAAGAGGAATGAGGAAGATGAGGAGGAGGAATATAAGGAGGGGGAGGGGACGAGGAGGGGAGTAGGAGAAAGCCCTGCGATCTCTACTTGGTCTTATCCACCTCGCCTCAGGTTCCCGCATAAAACCACACATCACTGCTCCAGTGCTTCGCTTAACTGCCTTATCTCTTTAACAAGTTGCGCACATATCAGCTAGGATAGAATAACAAACGAAAATGATTGATTGATTGATTGACTGATTGGTTGATTGATTGATTGATTGATTGATTCCACTGCTCTGCTCTCTCTCCTCAGTCCTCAACTTAACTTTGACACCTTAGCACCTTACTCCGTATATCAGATGACGATCCTTTTGAAAGCATACCAGTTCGATTTCGAGGTAGTCGTTGGAGTTTCCGCTGACGACGCGCATGAGTACAGCGTTCGTCTGCGTTGTGATGAAGCCAAAAGCCAGCGAGTCCTGTTTTGTATCCGTCCGCTCGCTCTCACTGAATGCGAAGGTTAGCAGACCACCACGTTTTCCAAAGCGATAGGCCAAGCTTTCTGTATGAACAAAACAAAAGCACGTGTCACACTGATTACCAGTACGGGTGTACTGTCATCGGCATACTCATACGCATATTTTATAGCCCCACTAATGTCTATGCCCATACTCTCTACTTCGATTCATTCCAGTATCAATACAACCTATTTACAACTATACGTATCCTCTCCAACACAAACCTACACGCAAAGTAACTGACTCATAGAGGCATGCAATGCTGCTTTAGGATGGGTAGAGTATGGAGTTTGGGTGTGAAAAAGCTTAATAGTATGGAGATTTCTGCCCCACCTGCGTCCCTGGCCAACTCAGTTGTAATGAGTACACTGACCGTACACTGTCGGTGGGAAGATGAGACGGCGAGGGAGAGGACTAGCCACCCGCCCTTCAATGCCGAGACTATGTCATAAGAAAATGAAGTCGGAACACTACATACCCATGGCTGCATCTCAGGCTGCCTTAAGGAACTGCTCTTCTCTTTGTCTTCATTGTTTGAGGTAGGTAGGGTGGAGACCGTATACGCTCGCTATAGAAAAACGTTTACGGTTACATATACATTCACCTTTACATTTACATTTACGTTTACCTTCACTCTTACATTCACCTTTACCTCCACATTTACATTTACATTTTCATTTGCATTTACATATATTTTACATGTGCATTAACATTTACCTTTACATTTACATTTACATATACCTTTACCTTTAAATTTACATTTACCTTCATTGCAAGAGGCTCCCGTAAATGACGTCATGTCGCAGTCACAGGTAAATGAATTCCACTCTTGTACACAAACGCCGCCATTTTGACAAGACAACTGACTGCATTCACTCACAGAACCTAAAATCACACCAGACAAATTGTGCTCATATATAGTTTGATCTAATAACTTCTATAGCGCAATTATCGTTATGCCCAAGATATCAGTCGATGGTTGTTTCGATTAAAATTACAATAAAAAATCATAAATCGCAATAAAAAATCATAACCTATTGTTGCTTAATTATATGATCGTGATCACACACCTGAGATACAGTGCTACAGTGCTTCAAGTCACATTAACAACTATAAACAGACGCCGTGCAAATCCTACATCACATGGCATTACATTCTGACCCTTATAATTTTATGCCAGGGTTCGAGGCATGTCCGCACGCTGCGTCTTCGACTATCTATGAGGGACCACTGGACGGTGGGGCAACCGTGTTCTGCGGCTTACTCGTCGTTCCTCGTCCACGAGGCAACGCAGTTCAGGAACTCCCAAAATGATGTTATCTGTCCAGTCTGGTCGGGAATTCGACGATTTTTCCACTAAGTGTTTACGGGAGCCATCCACCGGTGATTTTTTAGTTATCTTTCCGCATTTTGCTAAATGATGAACTTTCAGTTGATAATGAATTTTGGTTTGGGCATCCGCAGCAATTTTTTTGGCGGGGGGGGGGGGTATGTGCAACAAAATGACGTTTTTGCATAGGCTATTCATGAACACAGAACAAGTGACAAGTTTAAAATAAATAATGGTCAAGGACTTTACCTAAATAATTGAGTGTTTTCTCGCATTGAAACTCGTGTTGGGACTGTTGTAATAATCATTATAATCAAAAGATTAAATTTTTGTAAAATATGCGCAAAATCTGGGGCGGGGCAAATACCCTCTTTCCCCCTCAAGACGCCCATAAATTAGCGTGGGGAGCTCCTCTGATTGTTTTCTCTTGAAGCGGAACTATACAGATTTATTAATACTATAAATTACAACAATACTCAACGCATTACTGTACAAGCTTTGTAGTAGTTCACCACACCTGCGCGCGTGTAACGTATTTGGACATTTATATGGAGCATTTCATAGATCATTTGTGGAATATTGCCACAGGTGGAAGAGAACATTTCGCGGTTGTTTATTGTTGTCCGGTTGTATCGTCAAGTGGCGTCATATAAATAGTTATTACTGTGATATTCACAGTGTTAACAACGGTGAAAATCACAGCAATTGTTTATAAATGTGGTTAACAATATACTGTGACAATCACAGTATAATTATACAGACCAGCTGGAAGAAATGTTCGTCTGTCAGCGTAAACAGATCAATAGTTGTAAGTAATTATTGATTGATCAATAGTCGTAAGTAATTTTTGATTAATCAGTAGTTGTAATTATTGATTGATCAATAGTTGTAAGTAATTATTGATTGATCAATAGTTGTAAGTAATTATTGATTGATCAATAGTTGTAAGTAATTATTGATTGATCAATAGTTGTAAGTAATTATTAATTGATCAATAGTTGTAAGTATTTTTTTGTATTAATCAGTAGCTGTAAGTAATTATTGATTGATCAATAGTTATAAATCAATATTGATTGGCGTACACTAGTTCTAGGTGTAAAATGCAGGACGGAAACTCGGAATTTCTTCGTCGCTGCGAGACGCTCAGTCACGTCAGGCGTTCAAGGCGTCCAGTCATGACTAAAAGGATTAAGCCAATTTGGCCACGACCATGGCCACCTACCGACAACCACAAGGAATAGGTTTATTAGTCCACATAGGATTCTAGAGTCAAACCATTTCGAACATCCGGCTAATAAATAATTAAATAAGATATGTCAAGTTTACAAATGACTTTTTTAAAACCCAGGGATCATTACCACTGTAAGTAGCAAAAAAAATTTGAATCAGAAGTGGTCAATTGCTACCTTTGGTGAAATACATAAATAAGAATTGGTGCAAGTTGAAACAAGCTATCTTCGGACGTACTAGCGTTCTAGCCACATAATTTTATGCTGCTACCAGACACGACTTCTATTAAAGATTGACTTTACTGACATAATCGTTGCCTCTGTGGTTACCACCTCAATTTTCAATCACTGCTGAGCGCTGACAGGTGATTGTGTGCTATAATTGATATGAATGCGATCAGTCACGTCCGCCGATGGGCAAGAGCAAAGGTCTGCCGCCGATTTAACCTCCGAACAAATCACTCCCGATGATCATTCTAATATTGCCACGAACGGACACACAAGCGAAGATTCGCGATGGTCCTTTGGCTGAGACAGATGCGCTGTCATGCATATTTCATTCGTGCCGGATAGCGACCACTAATTTTCTCCGTTATGAATTATCTGCTCGCAGACACGTAACAGCTGAACGGCTGCTTCCCAGCCATCTGCCTGTAACCGGAGGAAATTATTAGACCGTCGCTCGAGATCAGCGAAGATAACCTGTGAACGTTTGGCGAAGATAATAGTATGTTGACGACGAGAGCTATAGTCAGTCAGTGGCAGAGTTCGTCGAACCACAAAAAAAGTTTGCACAACAACACGTTTTTGCAGTCCCTTAAGCTAGCCCTGAGGCACCTAAGGGTATGAAGTGTTAGCGACTTCATTTTCTTAGCCTCCGAGCCTCGGCATATGAGAGCGGGTGGCCAGACCGGTCCTTTCCCAAGCCGTCTCATCTTCCCACCGACAGTGTGACAGTTCAGAATCGAGAGCGTCATTTTTTGTCGTAACTTTCATAATATTTCAACTGCAAATGTTGCAACTGAACAAAGGTACAACGAACATACAAAAAAGCAAGAGACTAATGATAGAAAGATAGACGTCATAGGAGGAGCACATCGGTAATAAACGATCGTAATTATTATTTATCGAGATTGTAGTGGTTAGCATGCCGGACTGTCATTCAAGAGGTAGGGTTCAAATCTCCGACAGGGCTTAAATTTGGTTGAGATTTCTGTTCCGGTGCGACCCCTAGCCAACTCATCTATAATGAGTGCACTGCTCTGACCGTATACACTGTCGGTTGGAAGATCAGACAGCGAAGGAGAGGTCTGGCCATCCGCCCTCATAAGCCGAGGCTAAGCAAATGAAGTCGCTAACACTTCGTACCCGATGGCTGCCTCAGGACTAGATTAAGGGACTCTCCTCAAATATGTTTATAGTTAAACCAAAAGAAAGAAACTGAACTACAGGGGGTCTACTGATACTGCCACTCGAATCTCAACCATTTCGGAATCCTGTGCTCCGTAGTATGTCCGCTGATATCTATGACCTCTTTCCAGGCAGCCAAGGGCCCATAGCTGGCCTACAGCATGTGGCAAACGATGGCAGGCTATTGTGTAAATCTGGCCCAAGAAACGTGGCTGAAAGGGTTGGATCACGGCCTCTTCTTTCCAATACGAGTGGGCTACAGAATACGCTTTCTTTTGAGAGCAGCTGCTATTAATTTTAAATGCCGATTACAGCGCTATAGAAATCCGGAGATCGGATCAGACTGGATTAGGAAGAGGATGGGACACTACGCAAACAATATGAGAGCAAATCAGTCGTCTAGACAAACAGAGAAAAGTCTAAGGAACACAGTATTAACGACTTGTGCAGCAATACGTGCAGAAGGAGAAGCGTAGAAACCACATGACTTCCGCCAAGACACCGAGAGACAGGTTCACAACAAAAATAAGACACAGTTCGACGTAGCCAAGTAGAAGTTTCTGCAGGGTTACACAGAGAGCCACGCAGACATCCGCACAGCAGGTTAGAAACAAACAAACAGACAGCCACCGCACGAGAATCATAGCAGATAGGACACAAGGGACACGCGAGACATATCGAGACGTATGGCTCGACTAATCGCAACAAACATTCGGCCTGACATCCTACTGGGACGGACGGACACGATTTCCCGGCATCGTTCGGCTAAGATCGGTAGGCGCCGTAAATTCTGCTTCTTAACGCAACGCTAGCTAGCCGCAATTTGCTTCTCGGCAGGCGGCGCTGTCTCGTCGAATTCCGGAAGGTCGTTAGGGGTATTACCCTCGAATCCTTAACTGAATTTCGCTGTCCGTTCCCTGCCTGACGTCGCTACATCTAATCGAATGACGCTCCTTCGTTACTACAGACGACACGAAGCCTAGAAGGAAGACACAGCGGCGGGGGCGGTGGCAAAGGCACATGAAAATTTACTGCGCCGGTGGTTTTACGGAGGCAGTTGGACAATGGCACGCTTCGCTGCTTCCAGAAGAACGACTTGAACCGGAACCATGAGACGGAATCGGACCTCGTCTAAGAGCAGTGTTGTTTGAATCCAGAAATCCACAAGCCCAGCGACATCTGATGTCACAGGGTTTACTCTGGAATCACATCCTGGGATCTTTCATGTACCTGTATCGTCGTACTTTAATAAGTTGAGGTAGGCCTAACCCGGGCGAGTTGGTTGTTTCTTTCAACAGTGCAACTTCAAGTTTTCTCGTTGGCCATCATGGCGGTCTTAGTAGGCCTACTGGTGTGCCATCATAGTGTTCGATGTGGTGGTAGTACACTGTGCCATGATGGTTGATGAGGTGGCAATAGAGTCCGAAATCGTAATCTCCAAACTTCTAAAGCGCCACTCGAAAGCCAAGCGCAGGGCACCAGCCTATTCACGAGCGCTGGACAATTGTGGGTGAGCAAATTGTCCAAGGTCGCTACGCGTAATAGGCCTACTCCAGTATAGGTACTTTAATTAATTGTACACTTTTATAGTGGATACTTATCAGCAACTTTGATGATTGATGAAAATATAACTGAAAATAGAAGCTGGATTAGCGATGAAAACATAGCTCAAACTAGAAGCTGGAAGATCGATGAAAATACTGACCATTCAATGAGAAATAATTAAAGTACCTAAACTGGCAGATTACGTACTCCCGTACGCGATGGCTTGATATAGATTCGAACCTGCAGCCATCCGGTGCAAAGGCACAGAACATACCGGGATACGGAAATTTCGCCCCCGGAAGAATCGCCTCCGGAAGATTCGCTCCGACACTTCGCCCCCGGGAAGATTCGCCCCCAGCTTCTAGTCTTAGTTACATTTTCATCATAAATCCCCCTTCTAGTCTTAGTTACATTTTCATCGCTATTCCAGCTTTTAGCCTTAGTTACATTTTCATCATAGATCCCGCTTCTAGTCTTTCGGGGGCGAAACTTCCGGGGGGGCGGCGAAATGTCGGGGCGAATCTTCCGGGGGCGAAACTTCCGGGGGCGAAAAGTCTTAGAAGCGAACATACCACTACACCACCACGTCCCGTATACGCAGCTGGTTGCGGGTCGAGAAATTCATGCAATCGTCGGCGATGGAAGCAACACAGGAGACTGATGCATTCACGGGCGATCGATTGGTCGAGCCGAAGGGTTGGTCTCTCTTCCTCAGAGAACAGGAATCGTGCTTTCGATGCATCGAACGAGGACGAGGCTTCGTTCGTTCGCCTCCGTGTTTTATTAGCAATCGAAAGATAGCAAAGTGAAAGACGCAGCGGCACAACGCAATAGATCTTTCATATTCCTTATTCGATTTCTCTGATTACTTTATTTTTCATAGTTCTTTTATTCTTCTGTTTTATCGACGAATGTTATGTAAACAAACAGTTGTATGACTGCCCTCAGGAACGTCTCATTAACTCTCCGTACTTGGTTACTCGACATTCAATTTTAACGCATTTGCGGTGCGGTTGGTTTTATTATCTTGCGCTTAACAAATCGACGCATAACAAAAAATGATATTAACAATAAAGTTTAACATGTGCAACTGAACGCGTGAGTTGGTCATCATCCTACCATCTAATCTTATCCAGTGACTTTTATAGCGCATTTCTAATTCATTCAGAGGATTTATATAGCGCCTTTTGAAGAATTCTACTCTGAGGCGCTCGAGACATTGATCGCTTAGAGTGAAATCGTAAAAAAATTCGTAATCCGTTCAGAAACGAGGTCGAATACTCATTTCGATGTAGGTCTATCTAAGTACATTATTAGTCCCTCTCAGTGCTTTTTTCTAGAAAAAGGTTGCGGAACTGAACAATGGGTTCCGGAACTGAATAATTATGGAAGGGCTAAAATCCCGAGAAAAACGGGATTAAGGGTTGGGAGTGGGTGTCAATAAACACTGAAAACAGTTCAAACAATGAAATTAAATTAAAATAACTAAATCATTGTTTTTATTATTAAAATAATTATTTTTTAAAACAGTTCACAACAGTGATATTAAATTAAAATAACTAAATTATTGTTTTCAGTATTAAAATAATTATTTTTTAGTAGCTGAAACAAGATGCTGGAACGCCGTTCTGGCGCGTTCCGGCTGAAAAAAAACACTGGTCCCTCTGTTCAATATGAGCATGGCAAGTTTTGAATAATTTACTCTACACATTCGTTTTGTTTTGTGCTCCTGTTAAAGCTCCCACGCAAGGCAGCGTCTTTCCGTAAACGTCAGAGTCATCATTCTCAATGATACTGTCTTTAAAAGTCAACTGATTACTATAATATATTGAAGCAACGTTGTTGGCGTAACGCTGAAATCCAGTATGCCTATATATATACCCGACCTACTTTTTTACCGACTGGTATTGTTCAAAGCATTTCGACTGTCGAGTGAGGGCGGTGGTTACACTAGCGCTCGTGAATAAGCTGGTGCCCTACGTTTGGCTTTTTGATTGACGCTTTAGAAGTTTGAAGATTATGATTAGCCTACATTTCGAAGCGACGCCCATCAGTTTATGACAAGTGCGTTATGATATTGGAGTTTTAGATGAGGTTTTCATCGGTAGGCGAAAAAATTTAATTTCTAAAAATAGGCCTAATAACGGTTAGTCTGGGCTTAACCTTTTAACGGCGAGAGTGTATTAAAAGCGACTGGGAAACCAATGCAGCTTGTCGTTAAAGTGATAAAACGTAGATATGTTGAAATAAAAGACTCGAATGATATGAATATTATCGCAATACTAAGACGTCTTGATTTACACGGCGGTCGATAAATAACTTGTCGGCCTACACGATCGAATTGAAAGCCTCTTGCAGATATATCAGTTGTCGTCAAACACTAGAACATTACTACTACTACTACTACTACTACTACTACTACTACTACTACTACTACTACTACTACTACTACTACTACTACTACTACTACTACTACTACTACTACTACTACTACTACTACTACTACTACTACTACTACTACTACTACTAACTACTACTACTACTACTAACTACTACTACTACTACCACTACTACTACCACCACCACCACCACCACCACCACCACCACCACCACCACCACCACCACCACCACCACCACCACCACCACCACCACCACCAGTACAACTACCACCACCACTACTCCTACTAATTACTACTACTATATTTGCTACTACTCTCACTACCACCACATCCGTACAACTAATACTGCTGCTACTATTGCTGCAACTACCATTACCATTAAAACTCCTACCACCACCGCCACCACCACTGCCACCACCGCTACCACTACTACTTTTACTACTACTACCACTGCTGATAATAATAATAATAATAATAATAATAATAATAATAATACCAATACTGCTAATACTACTACTATTACTACTTGTGAGCCTTTCATGTCTGCGTGTATAAGAGTTTCGTATCCCGATGCATAATGAGAAAATTGTAATTGACTGTCTAAGAATTGAACAGGCAAAGCAAAGCAAGGGTTTGCGATCAAATTGCTGTTGTATCGTTGCATCCACCCGAACTGTCCTAGAGTCCCAGGACCATCATCACAACGGCGGCCTTCAACAGCCTCCGGCCATCTGGCCACTCCTTCTACTGATCTGCCTCTTCGCCTGTCAGAGCTCGACCCTGAGGGCGTAATAAATCGTGTTTCCTCGAATGACTTATTGACAGCTACTAGATCGATTGATTGCCCGAATAGCTACCCTCGCATTCGTCGGAGACGAGATCATAGAACTCGTAAGGAATGTCGGCTTTCTGTTCCTGGATATCCAGAACGTCTCCATCGATGTCAACGGACGCCAGACAGCCGTGGTAGCCGTCCTTTGATCTCACCTTCCACAAACATAACGACAACAGAATTATTATTTACGTTCCGTGGACGACCCAAGTCGATTGTGAATCATGCAAGGGCAGACCTTGCAAGGCCTCGCCCCGGAGTTGACTGACGCTATGACTGGGGAACAACCACGGCAACAGCAATTCAACAACGGCAGCAGCAACTCAACAACGGCAATAGCAACTCAACAACGGCAATAGCAATTCAACAACGACAAAAGATCCAAGACCACTGAAATAAGAAAGAGAATACGTAATATGTGACTGGACAATTCTATAGCGCATTTTCAGGACCAATCTCACCTAATATTATAATTTATAAAGCAAGACAAAATCAATGACTTCCACAGAACCGTTATAATAACACAGAAAGCATCGTCGAAGATTAGTTCAATTGAAACCAGAGTCAAAAGTCATAATTCGTTGGAGAAACCTTTGGTCAAAATCCAGAGGATCAATGAAACAAAGACTCAACTTACGGCGGGTAAGCAAGTAAGATATCGAAGACATCTGGATAGCGTAGATAAGTTCAAAGGTTGAAAGTGAAACGGAAGTAGAGGAAGACAGAACATCGAACGAGAAGAAGAAACAAGAGAAACCTGCTTGTGAAGCGTCGAGAACATCGTTTCCGGTATTCCTCCGACGAAGACCTCGTCCCCCATGTCGAAGTAGACTGATCTAAGGTCATGAAGAACATCCGACTTCGACGAATTGTCGACCCTGAGGATCTGCTCGGCGAGGGTAGGGCGCAGAATGGCGACGTCGTGCCACCGGTTGTCGTTAATTGGGTGCCGCAGGGTGACCCGAATGACCCGGGGGCTGTTGCCGACGTCGTAGGCGTAGCGGATCTGGCCGCCAACCAACTCCACGGCCATGAAGTCCTTTCCAGGCAGACCACTGTAGAGGATCAGACCATCCGGATGCGAGGTCTTCATCTGCAAGAAATAGACCTAATTATATTATTATTTTTTTGCCCCGGGGTATCAAGGATCCCCCAGGTAGGTAAAAAAATTGTCCGGAGACATATATAAATATTATTATTATTATTATTATTATTATTAATATTATTATTATTATTATTATTATTATTATTATTATTATTATTATTATTATTATTATTATTATTATTATTATTATTATTATTATTATTATTATTATTATTATTATTATTATTATTATTATTATTATTATTATTATTATTATTATTATTATTAGGTAGTGGTAGTGGTAGTGGTAGTAGTAGTAGTAGTAGTAGTAGTAGTAGTAGTAGTAGTAGTAGTAGTAGTAGTAGTAGTAGTAGTAGTAGTAGTAGTAGTAGTAGTAGTAGTAGTAGTAGTAGTAGTAGTAGTAGTAGTAGTAGTAGTAGTAGTAGTAGTAGTAGTAGTAGTAGTAGAAGTAATAGTAGAAGTAGTAGCAGAAGTAGTAATAGTAGTATAAGTAGCAGTAATAGTCCTAGTCGTAGTAGTATCACTAAACATTCCGCAGCACATAAGTTTACACAAAACCAATAACTAGGTGACAGAATGTTCCGTACAACGTTATTTATATGGACAAAACATGTATTCACAATAGTGGCCATGACAGGACTACACACCACACAGCTACTCTACTACAGCTGTACACTGTAGTGTACTACTCCTACATACCAAAATTTCGGCTACTACTAATTGAAGTTCTACAGGCTTCTAGGAAATACTACTCATAACATAAGGCTTAAAGTGAGACAGCGCAGTTGTTAATATTATCTATCTCTTGCTCATCCGATTACCGCACAACAAAAACTGCAACTATTGCAAGACACATATGCGGACTTTCCCTTAAAAACATAGCGACGTCTGCTGCGCACATCGAACACTCTTTCAAGCAGATTGAGTTTTGAGGAGCGAAGAGGTTGACACAATAGACGGACAGAAATGGTCTCCCTCGACCGAATTCGAGTATTTGATCGAAGGGAAAATCTGATTAGATGGGCGTCAAATCCTCAGCAAATAATCTCGACGACTATTCCAAAGGTTCGTGACACTGTACGACAACAAGATTTTTGGCCTTTATGAAACACGGATACGGGCCACGAATTCCTATTACGGACTAAGCCCGTAATCGCCGCCGCTCTGTAAGGCTTATTACAAGACCAACAAGCGCTTCTAGAAGCAATATCCAGTAACATCAGACTGATGTTACGAGAATGCTCATTGGTTAACGTATTAGTAAATGCGTATTGCTGTAGCGCCTTTTCAATAGAACTCATCAGAGAGCTTCCGACCTAACAACACAAGGCAGCGAAATAGCGGCAGAAAAAAGACAATAAACTCAGTTGCAGTTTATATGGCAGTCCCCATGAAGGGTGACCAGCGCCACTGGCGTAAACTTGTCCAAAATATGGGGGGGATTTGGTTATTCATTCTACACTTGTTGCATTGGTGTACAGTCGATCTCAATTATTGGGGGGACGTTCCCCGGCTGCCTTCTCCCCAAGAGTCTACCCCTATGACCAGCGCTATCTGTTATATCTTCGTTTTTAAGTTTTTATATATTTGTATAATGTCAATATCTAATGTCAAGGCATCAGTCAATTGTGCCAACTTAGAGTATGTCAAAGAGTTCATCAACGTCTCTACACAGATCACATTACAAGGCTATCGTTTCAGGAAAGAGCCAGCCTGTCGCACTTCTGAGACAGGCAACCTCTGATTGGACAGGTAACCTATGACTGGACAGGTAACGTTTGATTAGACAGGTAACCTTTTATGAGACAGATAACCTTTGATGAGTAAGTAACCCTTGATTAGATAGGTAGCCCATGATGAATCGGGCAACCCTAGATGATTCAAGAAACCCTTGACTGGATAGGTAACCCATGAATGGACAATGGAAGGTAACCTCTGATGCCATGGGCGGCGATCCAGGGGTTTCGAGGAGAACAAGACCCACCCCACCTTTAACATTGGGGCACACAGTATACAGTTGTCCCCTCACAGTTTGAAGAAACACCAAAAAGATCCACAAATTCACGCGAAAAAATCTTTCCACCTCTTTTTTTGACCAGATCAGTTCAAAAGTGTCCCGTGTCCCCCACCTGTCAAACAAGATCGCCGCCAGTGCTGATGGGGCAGGAAATCCTTGATGATACAAGTAACCCTTGATGTAACAGATATCCCTTCATCCGTCATACCTGGAAGTAGATGGAGAATGTGGCGTAGATCTTGATCCTCATCGTGACGTAGGCAGCTGGTGATCGGAATGCAACCGGCGAATGCAGTCCTCCGTTGTGCGGATCGAAGGCGGCACTGGCTTCCACGTCTTTCCACTTTCCAGTTCGCGTCAGATCGAACAACTCTCTCTTGTTGACGATCAGCTGTTGCATCTTTCCGACGAATCCAGTCGTGGCTTTTCGTTCCTGCGCTGGTACCCTGGCGCTGGAGTTGGTCGAGGAGGAGGATCGCTGGAGCCGATCCGAAGAGTCCTTTCCCACTTCCACCAGATTGACTGCTCCATATTTAGACGCCAACTCCGCTGAGAAGAAAAGAAGGATAATCAGTGCATCTAGCCAGAGTAAAAATTGTCGGGGTTGGGGTTCAACCCCTCGTCATTCTTAGGATCCCCACAGTTAAGTCTTCATTGCACACCCCAGAGGGGTCGTTTCCAACCCCCTCAGTTTGCCATAAAGATAAGTGTTATGGTGTCTGTCCGTTTGGCAGATGATATGCCTGTGTACCTGTTTGGCAAAGTACCTTAAGGTGAGCGATTGTGTCACTTAAGTAACGCCATCTGACCTCAACTGACTTGACCTAATCTAACCTTACCTTACTTTGCCTCATCTGACCTGACCTCATCTGACCTGACCTAATCTAACCTTACCTTACTTTGCCTCATCTGACCTGACCTCATCTGACCTGACCTAATCTAACCTTACCTTACTTTGCCTCATCTGACCTGACCTCATCTGACCTGATCTAATCTAACCTTACCTTACTTTGCCTTATCTGACCTGACCTGACCTGACCTGACCTGACCTCACATTGTGTAACCTTACCTTGCTTTGCCTTATCTGACCTCATCTGACCTCACCTGACCTCACCTGACATAATGCGACCTTACCTTATTTTGTCTCATCTGACCTGACCTCATCTGAACTGACCTAATCTAATTTTACCTAAATTTTATCTGACTTTCTGCTAACTACTTTTCGTGACCTGATTTAACCTTACGCCTAGCTTCACCTTTACCTTGCCTGGTCCTACCCGATTTACCCTTATCCGGCGTATACGTAAGTGCTTATGAATATATATGTTTACGGCCATTCCTTTTACATTATGCCGTCAACATTAATCCAGGTTTATCTTGACGTTCGATGGAAAGCAGTCGTCTCTAAGGACCTGTTCGTTTCGATAATGAACCGAGATTTACTCGGAGGGCGACAGAACGGCCACCGTCCTTATAACATATGCATCGCCTCCATTTTCTTTCCAAGATGGCGTCTAAGGAATTCATTGTGCGCAGCGTTTGTCTTCCGAACAGCAATTCTAATTGTAATTTATAACTTCTATCGCGTCGGTGTTTAATGCGCAAGGCTTCAACCGATGGCACACCAAATCAAAACCGTAATCAGGTCAATATTCACGTAGGATGTTAGCAAGTTTTTAAAGAACGGAGGGAAAGTATTGCAGAGTTTTTAAGTGAAAAAATTAATGGCATTGGGAGACACACCTTGAAAGATGGTCCAGACTGCGTATGACGAACCTGATATGGGAAATGTAATCAGCAAGTTGTCAATTTGTATATGTTTTATACTGAGAATGTCGATATGCTTCAGACATAAACGATTAGTCTCTCTAAGAGAGTTAAATGATTCTGTTTGGTTTGTCAGCAACGCTAACCATATTAGTCCCAGGTAGACCTATGCACAGTGTTGATAATTGTTTAGTGAAGAGAACTGGCGTGTCTACTGGGGTGATAGTTTGTATGTCATTGATCTTTCGTCTGTAATAGACATAACACAATTAAAGCATACTGATAAGTATCTTTGTTATCTTTTGTTTGCGTTGTTCCTCTTGTGCAAGATAGAGCAATACAAATCGGCCCAAGCGGCCTATATAATTTCCTCGCACCATATATTATTGTTTACATCTTCTATTCTGTTCTCTTCTACGCTGTTCTGTTCTATTTTGTTATGTTCTATTCTATGCTGTTCTATTCTGTTCTGTTTTTCTGCCCTCTTTCTAACTGATAATCAAGGTCGCTGTTGGCCGTCGACGTGACTATATATTGACGATCAAACCTCTGCAGGCGTTACTTTAAGATCCGATATTTAATGTGATAATCCGGCTAGTTGTCTAAAAACCAATCGAGGTTGCAAGACTATTTAGAAGGGTATATTGCCTCCTTGGGGAGCTAAGAGATCTTCGAGGGGGTGGACGCATTTCCCATTCCTTGAGGGTAGATTCCGAAATCGCTCCTTCGATATCCGACGATATCGTAAATATCAGCGCAAAATGGCAGTGTGAGTGTCCGATCGCTCCCTGGACGAGCGGTCTGCCTGATCGGAAGCGGCCAGGGGCGGCCGGCCCGCCTCCGCCTGCAGTCCGGCCGTTAGCCGACCGCCCAGAAACTGGAGTGTGGCAGGGGAGAGAAAGGCCGTTGAGCGCTATCTTCGACTCGATCTTCGTTACAGAAGGACAGAGGCAGAGATATGAAGCGAAAGGGAAACGATGAAGAGGGAAAGAATAGGACGAACAGACAGATAGATAGAAGAGACAGACATACATACATACAGACAGACAGACAGACAGACAGACTGACTGACTGACTGACTGACTGACTGACTGACTGACTGACTGACTGACTGACTGACTGACTGACTGACTGACTGACTGACTGACTGACAATAAATTATTAAACAGGATATATAATTAAAGAAACATAAAACGAGCAAATAATATATGGAACACGGTTGAACGGTTTAGCGAGGCACGAACTTTTAAGAGAGAGAGAAAGAGAGAGAGAAATTGGAGACGGAAGTAACGCGATATTAAAATAACGTATTAAACTGCAATTCCAAATGACAACGTACATTTTCCTCATCCTCTTCCCCTCCGACCTATTACATAGCCTAACTGCTGTCTCTCCTCTCTCTTCCCTTCTCCGCTTTCTCGTAAAATTATGGCGTCTCATTTGTCCATTCAGTCGGTGAAAATAATCGGCGTTGGAACAAAGGCATACCTAATACCTCATTTTCTGGAAAGGGAATCGAGCGTAGTTGCCTTACACTTACAGAATGGAATAGAATAAAATAGTAGACAACAGAACAGAATAGAACAGCATAGAAAAGAACAGAACAAAACAGAATAGAACAGAACAGACTTGAACAGAATAGATCAATAGAACATTATATACAGGATAGAACAGAATAGAATAGAACAGAGCAGAATAGAACAGAAACAAAAAAAAACAGAACAACATAGAATAGAAAAGAATAGAATAGAATAGACCAGAACAGAATAGAATAAAACAGAGCAGAATAGAATAGACCATAATAGAACAGACCAGACTAGAACAGTAATAATAGAACAGAACAGAATAAAGTAGAACGGCACAGACTACAATAGAACAGAACAGGATAGAACAGAATATAATAGAACAGAAACAAAATAGAACAGAATAACATAGAACATAACAGAACAGAATAGAACAGAACAGAATAGAATAGAATAGAACAGAGCAGAATATAATAGACCATGATAGAACAGACCAGACTAGAACAGAATATAATAGAACAGAACAGAATAAAGTAGAACGGCACAGACTATAACAGAACAGAATCGAATAGACCAGAATACAACAGAACAGAATAAAATAGACCATAATACAACAGAACATAATGGAATAGACCAGAATACAACAGAACAGAATAGAATTGACCAGAATACAACAGAACAGAATAGACTAGAACATAACAGAGCAGAATAGCCGCATAGAAGTTTATGCCTATAGTCATCTTTCCAAGTCGTCTCTCTATCTTACCAACGTTTCTGATTCTTGAAAATTCTTGACTAACGACCAAACCACGTATGACAAGGATAGAATAAGGACTTGGAGTCGGCTGAGTGAGTGAGTGAATGAGTGAGTGAATGAGTGAGTGAGTGAATGAGTGGTGAGTGAGTGAGTGAGTGAGTGAGTGAGTGAGTGAGTGAGTGAATGAGTGAGTAAGCGAGCGAGCGAGTGAGTGAGTGAGTGAGTGAGTGAGTGACTGACTGACTGACTGACTGACTGACTGACTGACTGACTGACTGACTGACTGACTGACTGACTGACTGACTGACTACCTGACTGACTGACTGACTGACTGACTGACTGACTGACTGACTGACTGACTGACTGACTGACTGACTGACTGACTGACTGACTGACTGACTGACTGACTGACTGACTGACTGACTGACTGACTGACTGACTGACTGACTGTTCTATATCCATAGTCTCTCGACCGAAAGGGCGTCACGCTTCTCCCTAAGCCAGTTTCATTAGACATGGCATCTGGAATCCATGTACGTAAAGTCGGCTGAAGTGAATGGATGGACGAATCTGCGTTGATTGGACAACCGTATCAACTGTCATGTTTTCAGAGGCAGGCATAACCGATGACCAGCTCAGGTTGTTCGTCCGATGCCCGGTCAGTCGGCTTGACCGGCCGGACAGCGAATGAAGCGGCCAGTGGCGGGGACACCGACCAAGACCCGGCTGATGGAGATGAAATATGGCAGCTTCAGCGACAGCGAGGAAGGGTCAGCGACTTGGACGAGACGGGAATAGACAGCGGAGAGAGGAGGGGAGGGCAGCGAAGGGCTTCGGCGTCGGATTACCATTTATGAGGGGCGAGCAGCGATGGATTGCGCTCATCGCTTAGCGGAATCCCACTCTAGCGGAACAGGGCAGCGATGGACGTGCGGCCAATGCTAAGAGGGAGCCCACCGCAGTCTATGTTAGGACAACTGAATCGACATTGGCTACAGTATACTCGACTGGTATTCTATAGCTGCCATTGTGGTAGAGCTATAGAAGTTATTAGCCTAGGATAGATATTGTCCTTAATCTAATCTAAACAGTCTAATGATGCGGCGGCGTGTTTGATCTGATCATCAGAATAATCAAAGGCGTAACTTTGGTCTAAAAAGTGAGGGGGGTACTAATTTCTTACATACACGAAGCAAGGCGGAGACTGCGATCTCTGGGAAGGCAGAATAATAAAATATTGATTTTCGTTGTTCAAAAAGTGGGGGTATGGTACCTCAGTCAAAGAAGTGGGGGTGCGGGTACCACTCGTAACCCCACAAATTACGCCTATGGGAATAATGATAATAGAAATACAATGGTTATACTCATCGTAGTTATTATCGGAATCTCGACTATAATGTCGTCGAACCTTCCAACGATTTGTCTCCCATTATTCCTATATACCAAGACCAAAGAGATGCTTGCATCTCCTTGGATCATGAACTGACAAAGGACATGCCCCCTCTTCAGCAACCGTCCTCTAATCCTCTTCCATTTTCATTGGCCCGTCGACGGTGGTTCCGGATCCAAGTCTTCGGTTTCTCGGTCTCGGCTTTTATGGTGCTTTTATTGCACCTCGTGTTGTACTGGTTCCCTGTTCCGCGTCGGTTCTCTCCGTCTCATCCTCCGTTTTATGTCGTGTCCAATGCTAATTCTGTGGTCAAGGAAATTTCGCTGACCAGTCCGTGACCTGTATCTGCAAAAGATCCTCGCCTGATAGGAAAATAAGTTGATAGGCGAATAGGCTGATCGATGAATAGATTGACGCTAAACGATATTGGCAGACGCTATAGCGTCAGTTAAACGACGCTGTGTCGTAACGAAGATGGTTAGCGTCGCCCTCCTCCTTTATTCGGGCTTTGGACTGGCACTACCGGAGTACGTTGGTGGCGGGGTTTATGTAATATGTCTGCTCTCGACTGTCGGTTGATAGACGAATTGAGGCTTAGAGGCTTGGGAGCGCCTCTGAGTAGAGCCCTTGAAGAGGCGCTATATAAATTCTTTGATTGATATATTGATTGAAATAGATCGATAAGTCTTGCATTTATTAAGCGCCACAATCAGTGCCGTCTTAAGGCATGGACACGCTGGGCAGTCGCCAGAAGTCCCATGATTGTATAGGGGCCCCAAATTTAAAAGACCAAAAAAATAATGTGTGCGTGACCTCCACGCGCGGCAGAAGTGAAACTTCTTAGCTACGAGTGCAAGGCTTAATGGCTTACGTTATATTATTGTTCAAAAGTTTGTGTTGATTATTCTTTGCTTTACAGTATGTTTCCTTATGTTTAAACATTCATTTTCTTACAAAGTGAATGTTGGAAGTACCAATAAATTAGGGCTGTACCGTATAGGTGGAATTTTCACTATTCGGCCGAATACGAATAACTGGACCAACTATTCGGCCGAATACGAATACGAATAGTGTACAAAATAGGTCTACCGACAACATTCAACAATACGTTAACGTTCACTCACTGTATACAAAAAATGAGACTAATGACACTGCGATACCGCGGTCCAGGCAGTAGGCAACACCTGGCTGCAACCACAGCATATTATGTTAATGAGAGAGTTACTTCAGTCCACTCGCTATAGCAGCCGCATATACAGAAACAGATGTCACGTGACCACTATTCTTATTCGGTGCGACCGCTACTATTCGGCCGAATACCGAATAGCTATTTCGCCTACTATTCGGCACCGAAGCGAATACGAAGCGAATGTTCGGTACAGCCCGACAAAAAAATCAAAATTTTATTGACCGTTTAAATTTTTATCCTCGTGGTTTGGCACGGGCCCCAGTGTATTGCTTTGCTCAGGGCCTACAATGCTGCAGTGTTAAGACGGCACTGGCAACTATAACTATAACTAAGCACCACTTGATGGCGCTGTGTAACTATGATTGAAGGACACTTGCACATGGTCCATAAAACACAGTAACCATCTCAATGGAGGCTCGAACACGTATTCTCCGCCACACGCCGACCCGCTGTAGCCAATCGGCCACCGAGCCTCGTTATCTAAGTTAGTGCAATTGGCAAAAGTCTCCGAATCGATTGACTGGCACAGTGTGTCGATAAGCGGAAATGGGTCTAATTATCCAGCACGAACGCCCACGGTTCGACGCCAACTGCTGCGCTCAGAGCATTGCTGTTTATCGGAGTAGGCCCATAATTCCGCGCTCCTCTTTGTCCGAGATGAAATACGAGCAACGCGCAGAAAGGGATCGCGTCCCGGCTTAGTGGACTGATCGAATCAGCGAAGGACGCCATCCAGTGTTCGGTAGGATCGGATGAATCGATCAGTTGCTTGGTCGAGGGGTGTTGGGTAGACAAACGATCGGGGCAGCTGGCGCGCGTGGTCCGGCTTGCAAACGAAACATTGGACGGACCCAGAACCGTTGAATGTCGGAGTTCTGTTACGACAACAGTACTGCAGAAATGGAGAGATTGGTCTTGGGGCGTCTCTTCCCCCAAGCACCCAGTATATGTCAGAGGTCGGAAGAAAAAAATTTAACTCGGAGTTAAATTTTAACGTCTGTCAACGCAAGATAATAATGTGGTTACAAAGGTCATCGACGCAAAATGCCTGGTGTCCAAGAAAATTCGGTTCTGCTGTAAAAATAAATTCAGTTTGTTTGCCATTGTTGCATGAATTGAAGTACAACTCTAGAGATTGTTCTGGAAGGGCGAGTGCCTTCTAAAAGCACGTGTTAAAGGTTGTTTTTTCCTGGTCTTTACAGACCAAGCAGTTCAAGCAACAGATCGGCCTCTGTGGGTTGGCAGTGATGGGTCTTTTTCAGAGCTTCTCATTTGAAAATAGTAGGCGGTTTGAAAATCGATCGCGCTGGATTTAGTAGGCTGCGACGCGCGGTCGACCTCGGGTGCTTTTGTGTACAGCGTATTTTGTGTATCGTATTCTTAGACCTGCATATGGTACCCATCTAGTGTTGTTATGGCCAATCATGTTGCACGAAATTGGAGCGATCACTCAGTAGTCATTAGGTCACGGCACGCATTCACAGCTGCCGCAAGTAAATAAATTAAATGTAAATTAAGTAAATGAAATAATGGTCTTGCTCCAGGTTCATCTATCGTCTTAGAGTCTAACTCAAACTCGTCGAGCAACGACCACGGTGCGACGCCTTCGGCTAGGCGAGCGATTTACCGCTCGCGCGGGCCTTTACTAGGCGGGCGACCAAGGAGAGCGATCGATGGCTCGCCTCAACTGAGAAGCTCTGGTCTTTTCCATTTCGGACTGGTGTTCTTACTTAAGGTCCATTATAAATTAGTTGCCCTCATTGCTGGAAGACCCACCGCCCTCCTGCTCAGACCTGGTGACTAAAGGGATAACCAGACGCAGCGCTCGAGTATATTATGCCTACCAGTCGCTGGGAGTAACCGTGTGCTGTGAACGTTTTAGTCGGCGGACGACATAACTGGGACTCACTAGGTCTACATGTACAACACGGGGACCAGGTGTTGTGGTGTCAATTTGCAAACACACCGTAGCCTCGCTTCTCTTTTCTCATCGTCTGTTTGATTTCGATCTGATTTTTTCTTACAATGGATTATGATTATTGATTGCGAGTTTGCTTGAAACGACCATTGATTGATGTCTTGGAAATCACTATAGTGGCGCTATAGAAGTCACTCAATCAGATCAGTAGGACTGTAGGTGTATGTGTGTTTGTGTGTAGGTGTATGTGTGTTTGTGTGTAGGTGTATGTGAGTGTAAGTATATGTGTGTGTTTGTGTGTAGGACTGTAGGTGTATGTGTGTTTGTGTGTAGGTGTATGTGTGTTTGTGTGTAGGTGTATGTGTGTTTGTGTGTAGGTGTATGTGAGTGTAAGTATATGTGTGTGTTTGTGTGTACGACTGTAGGTGTATGTGTGTTTGTGTGTAGGTGTATGTGTGTTTGTGTGTAGGTGTATGTGAGTGTAAGTATATGTGTGTGTTTGTGTGTAGGACTGTAGGTGTATGTGTGTTTGTGTGTAGGTGTATGTGTGTTTGTGTGTAGGTGTATGTGTGTTTGTGTGTAGGTGTATGTGAGTGTAAGTATATGTGTGTGTTTGTGTGTACGACTGTAGGTGTATGTGTGTTTGTGTGTAGGTGTATGTGTGTTTGTGTGTAGGTGTATGTGAGTGTAAGTATATGTGTGTGTTTGTGTGTAGGACTGTAGGTGTATGTGTGTTTGTGTGTAGGTGTATGTGTGTTTGTGTGTAGGTGTATGTGTGTTTGTGTGTAGGTGTATGTGAGTGTAAGTATATGTGTGTGTTTGTGTGTACGACTGTAGGTGTATGTGTGTTTGTGTGTAGGTGTATGTGTGTTTGTGTGTAGGTGTATGTGAGTGTAAGTATATGTGTGTGTTTGTGTGTAGGACTGTAGGTGTATGTGTGTTTGTGTGTAGGTGTATGTGTGTTTGTGTGTAGGTGTATGTGAGTGTAAGTATATGTGTGTGTTTGTGTGTAGGACTGTAGGTGTATGTGTGTTTGTGTGTAGGTGTATGTGTGTTTGTGTGTAGGTGTATGTGAGTGTAAGTATATGTGTGTGTTTGTGTGTAGGACTGTAGGTGTATGTGTGTTTGTGTGTAGGTGTATGTGTGTTTGTGTGTAGGTGTATGTGTGTTTGTGTGTAGGTGTATGTGAGTGTAAGTATATGTGTGTGTTTGTGTGTAGGACTGTAGGTGTATGTGTGTTTGTGTGTAGGTGTATGTGTGTTTGTGTGTAGGTGTATGTGAGTGTAAGTATATGTGTGTGTTTGTGTGTAGGACTGTAGGTGTATGTGTGTTTGTGTGTAGGTGTATGTGTGTTTGTGTGTAGGTGTATGTGAGTGTAAGTATATGTGTGTGTTTGTGTGTAGGACTGTAGGTGTATGTGTGTTTGTGTGTAGGTGTATGTGTGTTTGTGTGTAGGTGTATGTGAGTGTAAGTATATGTGTGTGTTTGTGTGTAGGACTGTAGGTGTATGTGTGTTTGTGTGTAGGTGTATGTGTGTTTGTGTGTAGGTGTATGTGAGTGTAAGTATATGTGTGTGTTTGTGTGTAGGACTGTAGGTGTATGTGTGTTTGTGTGTAGGTGTATGTGTGTTTGTGTGTAGGTGTATGTGAGTGTAAGTATATGTGTGTGTTTGTGTGTAGGACTGTAGGTGTATGTGTGTTTGTGTGTAGGTGTATGTGTGTTTGTGTGTAGGTGTATGTGAGTGTAAGTATATGTGTGTGTTTGTGTGTAGGACTGTAGGTGTATGTGTGTTTGTGTGTAGGTGTATGTGAGTGTAGGTATATGTGTGTGTTTGTGTAGGTGTGAGTGTAGGTATATGTGTGTGTGTGTTTGTGTGTGTGTGTGTGTTTGTGTTTGCGTGTGTAGGTGTGTGTGTAGGTGTATTGGTGTGTTCGTGTGCGTATTATTATTACTTCGTTTATTGACAATAATGGTGAGTTGTCATACCGCAACTCATTACATACATACATACATACAGTGTAGGTGTATGTAGGTATGTGTGTGTGTGTGTTTCTGTGTGCAGATGTGTGTCTAGGTGTATGTGTGTGTGTTCGTGTGTCTAGGTGTGTGTCTAGATGTGCGCGTGTGTGTCAGTGTGTGCCGGAAGCAGTCAATATGTATTCATGTAAACATAATGCATTATAAGTGATAAGTGTCAAATGGTTTTCGCTCAAGCAGAAGAAACTGTCAACCAAATAATTATAATAGGCGTCTGATTTCAGACAGAAATGAGGAGTTCATTGTTGTATGAGATTGACAGGACGCCACTGAAATGAGCACTGGGCAGCAGGTGCGACTGCATCGGGCATGTGTCATCGTAACCGTTAACTCCACATTTCGAAGGCGCCACTAGAAAGCTAAGTGCAGGGCACAAGCTGAGTCAAGGAGTGCCTTGAGCAGATAATGCCATGTTAACGTTTTGTCAATGTTTCATGGATAACGTGTAAAAGACGGTTAGCAAATAAAGTTTTATATTACATAGCTACAAAGAAAACGAATCCTGTCTGATCGCTACCTTTTTGCAACACTTTTAATGAGCATATTATGTTGTCTGTCTTTTTTATGAACTATGACAAATCTAAATCAAGATTTTCGATTGCATACGTGGAAATAAAGGCAGAAAATACGAGTTAAATTTCACTTTATAGAACCCTCAAACCCATTGCAGAATTTAACAAAACCATTTCGTATTCAAAAACCGAAGCCTTTGGTGAATGAATCCACCAGAGTAGGCGTAATATATGGGAGCAAAAGCGAGGCGAGACACGCTTTTATACTGCGAGAAAATTGTCTGGAGGGCAATGGCTGCCTAGCACTGAGCTCAGGAGGAACTTATCTCTGCATAGATAGTGACAAATCGACGTAATCGAATCTAATCGGTTAAATTCGTTATCTAATGCACATGGTATCAATCGATGAATGGTCCAGCAGCAGGACCTCTGACTGCCGATCAATTCCCAGCGAGGGTCGGTCCTTGGAGGCCTGGGAAAGGGTCAAGAGGGAACGAATAGACCAAGGGTGCTTTCGACTAAGGTACCAGCCGAGCACATCGATTATGGAACACCGCAGTCTTTGAAAAAAAAAACATTTGCCAGAAGCAGACATTAGAATAAGTATGGCTCGCAATATCATAGAATTTAGCATTTGCATTTGCCTTTCATCCTTGTGTTCAGGGTTCGAAACCCGGCGTGATATAGAAAATTTGAATGTGGTTTTCGTGTTAGCGCTTCAGCCCATAATAATGAACGATTATATTACTTTACTTAACAAGCATGTTTAATTATGTCATTACTATTGTTAGCAATTCAGTTTCACGACTCATAGAGCATCGGCTCTGTGTTTCGTAAACTGCTCAGGGGCTCAGTTATGGCGATAGGCCTACTCTTAAACAGAACATTGGGGTTCTTAATCCTTTCCTAAACTGATCGATGAACAGCCGGTGAATGTCGTTTCCAAATAGACTCAAATGTCCACAACCTTCAGAGAAATACGGCAGAATGATATTGACAAACGTTTGGCCACAGACAAACACTTGGCTGAAGCGTTACTAGACTCGCGCAATAATTATACCCCGCGCTAAGAAGCCATACTTTGCCATAGTTTGAGCTGTATCGTATGTCCATTGTTTTTCAATATACTTACATACATACATGCACAAATTTATACACACATACGCATGTACACACATATACATACATGCATATGCATACATACATACATACATACGTACATACATACATACATGCATAGTACATATATACATGTATACACACATACACACATACATACCACATACATATATGCATACAATGTCATACATACAAGCATAAACACATAGGCCTACATACCAGCATAAACACATACATACATAAACACATACATATAGGTATCATACATAATACATACACTGCATACATACATACATACACACATACACGCATGCATCCACACACATACATACATAAATAAATACATGCATACATACACATATGCACCAAAACATGCACACATACACATACATATATGCATCCAAAATGACATACAAATAACGTAGTCGATACGAGACCGTTGAAAAGCGATGCAAGGCCAACGACCGGCCGACCACTCAGCCATCGAAGGCATAATCGGAATGATAAGTCTGCGAGTATCGCTCGGTCCTCCTGGAAGACTGATGAGAGAATAATGACCGTTGAATGAAGAAACAATAGCCGGCTACTTACATCGACCGACGGCGAACATGCGGTCGAAATACTGTGGCTTATCGACGCACAAATTGTCTGAGGGATCGCTACAATTATTGCAGTTTTTCACTATCAGAATGAAAACGTAACACTGGCCTGCAGACGCGATCGCATTGAGTGCAGTAATAGGACCCAGAAACCCATGACTACAGCGACTGTTATATTCTGCAGAAGAGTACTGTGGCCAGCGACAGAAATCATACACAGCAGTCATTGTGGCCAGACACAATTGTATGAGTCCCGTAAAAGAAATTGTCTGGAAGAGGGATACAGTAACCACTTTACAATCCAAGATTAATCCGAAGTGTTGTTCCACTAGACACAGCTCGAGAAACATTTAAGTTTCTATTAAAACCCGCCTTGTAATATTTACCAGATAGCCACATAGGTATGTAGGCCTACGTATGCATTGTAATATTTACCAGATAGCCACATAGATAGGCCTATGTACGTATGCATTGTAATATTTACCAGATAGCCACATAGGTATGTAGGCCTACGTATGCATTGTAATATTTACCAGATAGCCACATAGGTATGTACGTATGCATTGTAATATTTACCAGATAGCCACATACATGTAGGTATGTATACGTATGCATTGTAATATTTACCAGATAGCCACATAGGTATGTACGTATGCATTGTAATATTTACCAGATAGCCATATAGATAGGTGCCTAATAGACATTGTATATTTACCATATAGCCAGATAGGTAAGTACCTAATAGACATTGTAATATTTACCATATAGCCAGATAGGTGCCTATAATAGACATTGTGCCAGATTGACAGGTATAGTATGGTATCTGGGAATTTATAAAGCGCTCCTCGCAGTGCGAACTATTCAGAGGCGATCTCAGCGCGTGAGCCTCGCGGAAACAGAAAAGACTTTAAGCGACGAACAACAGAGAGACAGAACCTAGTAAGTTATGTCCCACGCAGTACCAATGGAAGAGAGTTCCATATGGATGGGCCCACGACAGCGAAATAGTGAGACTGAGCCAGGGCAGACCTGACCCGGGGAACAAACAGATCAAGCCGATTCAGTGAACGTATACGGGGTCGATGAGAAGAAGCAGACATAGGCTTGCGTATCAGGTCACAAAGGTAGGCTGGAGCTAAGCTAGTTGCGCTTTAGAGACAAGTGTTATGACCTTGAAGTGGATACGAGCGGAGATAGGAAGCCAATGCAAGACATCGGTCATGTAAGTAGAGATGGACGAGAATAGAGAACGATTAGAAATGAGGCGAGCAGCCTCGTTAAGTACCTAATAGGTACCTAATAGACATTGTGCAGATGCTCAACTACAGCCGCTTGTGCTGCGATGACGTCAAATCATCTGTGTTTCTCATTTAACCAGTGATGGACACTAAACTCTTTTTTTTAGTTAAACTAAAACTATTTTCCAACTAAAAAAAAGTAGTTAAACTAAAGTTGGCAACTGATTTTGGAAATTAGTTAACTAAACTAAAAAAAATTAGTTAAACTTTTTCCAACTATTTTCCAACTATTTACGACAAACATTTTCACAATAAAAGACGTTAAGTGAACTGTAATAATGCAAAGCGTCAATGACAATTTCACCTTCAAACTATGCAATGTGTACTGTTCTGGCATACAGTTACATGTGCACTGTAAGTAGTGTATGAATTTGAAAACACAGGCTGTTGATGCTAAAACCATGCAGTGTTAAAATGTTTTTTTGCTGACAGTGTTCAATGTTCACTGTGGAAAAATAGTTGCATATTGCTGATTTTTTAGTTAAACTTTTTAGTTATCAACTAAATTTTTTTAGTTAAACTATGGTTTTAACTAAACTATTTTTTTAGTTAAACTTCTTCCTTAACTAAATTTTTTTTAGTTAAACTAATAGTTAGCAACTTTTTAGTTAACTATTGCCCATCACTGCATTTAACTTTTATTGCAGTTCTTACGCGAGCAGAAAGAGGAATAGGAATGTCAGTTAAAAGAAAAGACAAACTGACTTTCTGTTCCTCGTTTTGCTCAATCTAATCTAATCTAATCTAATCTGCTCTGATGATTTCTATAGCGCCACTATCAATCAAACAATCAATCAATCAATCAATCAATCAATCAGGCCTTCCCGCATATCATTATTTCCAGGATATCAGTTGATGGTCGCTCGGATACTTCCTTCGTTATGTCTGTCTATCCGTTTGTATATGTCTTCTGTCGTATCGTCTCTCCGTCTGTATATCTGTCTTTTCAACCTAATCTTTGCTCGTCAGTCAGTCAGTCAGTCAGTCAGTCAGTCAGTCAGTCAGTCAGTCAGTCAGTCAGTCAGTCAGTCAGTCAGTCAGTCAGTCAGTCAGTCTGTCAGTCAATCATTCAGTCATTCAGTCAGTCAATCATTCATTCAGTCAGTTAGTCAGTCAGTCAGTCAGTCAGTCAGTCAGTCTGTCACTCTGTCTGTCTGTCTGTCTGTCTGTCTGTCTGTCTGTCTGTCTGTCTGTCTGTCTGTCTGTCTGTCTGTCTGTCTGTCTGTCTGTCTGTCTGTCTGTCTGTCTGTCTGTCTGTCTGTTTGTCTTCGTTTGTCTCTTGCCTTGGACAAAAAGCGGACACGAAATTATTGGCGACTTAGGAAGTCGTTTAACTATAACGAAGACACAGCAACAAAGAGATGAAGCGAAGCACAGCTAGATTCAGGTATCGACACGGAGACAGACAGACAGACACACAGACACACACACAAACACAGAGAGAGACAATGAGATCCAGTTGAAAGTAATCGTATGGATACGTGATTAATCCGTATACCCCGTATAACTGAAGAAGACAGACGAAGGAAAGGGAATCGGACTTCAAGAACGGATAGAAATGAAGCCAGACGACGACGCAGCTAAATAGGTCGAATAGCAGAGGGAAATACGTCGGAGAGAGGCTGAGGAAGAAAAGCGAAGGACTGATTGACAGGCGAATGAGGATAAGACACACTGAGGAAGAAAGAGGTAAATGATACGAAACTACTTGGAAATCTGAATCCTCAGAGGATTCGCTGCAACGGATGGCAAGAGGATTTCTAAGACATCACGGCGACCACAGAAAAAAAACAAATCGACAACCAACAGCCTCAGTTTCAAACGAACTTTTCTCCGAATATTATATATATATATATATATATATATATATATATATATATATATATATATATATACATGCATGCGTGTATACAGTATCTATATATGTGTATCTGTGTATGCATGTATGAATGCATGTCTGTATAGGCCTATATGGTTGTATATAGGCCTATGTGTGTATGTATGTATGTGTATACATCCTATAGTACAGGATTTAGGCATAAGCTAAAAAAAACTATATCTCAAGGCCTCACAATCCACATGGACTTAAAAATTCAGAATTTATTTGGAGGGTTTTAAAAAAGTATGTGATATATATATAATATATATATATAGCCGTTTAAAAAGGGTTCTACATAATATATATATATATATATATATGTATATATATATATATTATGTAGAACCCTTTTTAAACGGCT
>OY744610.1:48641758-48696758 GCA_963556255.1 Allolobophora icterica
CATCGACGGAACCCTTCCTCCTCCTCCCTCTTTCCTTTCCTCCTCCTTTCTTCTCCTCCTCCTCCTTCTCCTCCTCCTCTCCTGCTCCTTCTCTCCTCCGCTCTCCTTCTCCTTCTCTTCCTCCTCCTCCTTCTCCTCCTCCTCCTCCTTCTCCTCCTCCTCCTCCTTCTCACTCCTGCTCCTTCTCCTCCTCCTACTCCTGCTCCTTCTCCTCCTCCTTCTCCTGCTCCTCCTGCTCCTCCTAATCCTCCTCCTCCTTTTCTCCTCCTCCTCTCCTTCTTCTCCCTCCTTCTCCTGCTCCTCCTTCTTCTCCTCCTTATCCTCCTCCTTCTCCTCCTCGTCCTCCTCCTGCTCCTTCTCCTCCTTCTCCTTCTCCTGCTCCTCCTCTTCTTTCTCTTCCTTGCTCCTTTCTCCTCCTCCTGCTCCTTCTCCCTTTTGCTCCTTCTCCTGCTCCTCCTGCCTCCTCCAATCCTCCTCCTTTTCTCCTCCTTCTCCTCCTTCTCCTCCTTCTCTCTGCTCCTCCTTCTTCTCCTCTCCCTATCCTCCTCCTTCACCTCCTCCTCCTGCTCCTTCTCCTTCCTCCTTCTCCTTCTCCTGCTCCCTCCTTCTTCTCTTCCTCCTCCTTCTCTCCTGCTCCTTCTCCTCCTGCTCCTTCTCCTGCTCCTCCTGCTCCTCCCCAATCCTCCTCCTCCTTCTTCTCCTTCTCCTCCTTCTCCTGCTCCTCCTTCTTCTCCTCATCCTCCTCCTCGTCCCTCCTCCTCGTCCTCCCTCTTCCTTCTCCTCCTCGTCCGTCGTCCTCCTCCTCTCCTCCCACATGTTCCTCCTCCACTTCGTCCACTGAACCGGAAAGCGTTGTCATAGCAGCAGCGTAGGTGGAACGGCAGTGGATCAGCTCACGCCTTAATTGGACAGCACTGTCGCTAAATAAACAGGAATCCAGGAATCCGGGATCCAGAAGGAGCAAGACTTCGCAGACGATTGTTAAGAAGAGGCTGAGACGATTGATCGTCGGCATTTTCTCAGCCCCCCGCCTCCTCCTCGTCCTCTTCCTCGTCCTCCTCCTCGTCCTCCACCTCGTCCTCCTCCTCGTCCTCCTCCTCGTCCTCCTCCTCGTCCTCCTCCTCGTCCTCCCGCCCTCCTCCCCCAGTGTCATCGTTAGAAGATGCTGCGGAGGACGATAGGAGTGTCCAAGTGGTTGCGGCTGTCGCCTCGTTTAAGAAACATGACCCACCAAAAGACCTAATTATACACGAAAAGATAATGCGACACTTGGACAGACAGACAGACAGACAGACAGACAGACAGACAGACAGACAGACAGACAGACAGACAGACAGACAGACAGACAGACAGACAGACTGACAGACAGACAGACTGACAGACAGACAGACAGACAGACATACAGACATAGATACGGACGTACATACACAGACAAACACACACAAACATAAAGAAACACATGCAGATACACACAGACAGATGGCAGCCACACAGACAGACAGAAAAGACGGACAACCAGCAGACAGACACACATACACAGAGACATATAGACAGTAAACAGGATACACACAGACAACGAGAGAGACCAAGGGACAGTCAGAGAGAAGCAGAGTCAGAGGAATGGAACGTAGTCATGCACGATGTATCAAGAGACAGAATCCAGTTAACACTTAATAACTGAAGCGCTGCATGACCGAAGACAGAGAGTCAGAGACGGAGAAAGAGCAGGAGCTAGACGGACACAGAGGTATATCTACAGAGACAGAATCGCAGTTAGAGGTAGACATAACCAAACACGCTAAGTGAACGTAGTCATCTGAGAAATCCAGAGACCTTGAGAGCGGAAAGAGAGAGCAAGAGATACAGAGACAAACAGACAGATAGGGACAGAGACAGAGACAAGGACAGAGATAGAGAGACAGAGCTACAGAGAGAGGAGAGATACATAGAGAGATATATACAGATACAGAGACAGACAGGGACATAGACAGAGATAGGGACAGAGACAGAGCGACATAGAGATATATGTACAGACACGAAGACAGACAGACAGGGACATAGACAGAGACAGGAAAAAAGAGAGCGGAAAGAGAGATAGAGATATGGGGAGACATAGAGAGAGCTATATACAGATATGGAGACAGACAGACAGGGACAGAGACAGAGAGACAGAGAGCGGAGACAGAGAGAGGCAGCGAAGGAGATAATCTCTTCATCATTAGAACCAAAAGAAGAATCAGAAAAACACGAGGACAAATATAATAAAGCATCTTCTTAGCGCCTTTGCGAACCTCCGAGAACCAGTTCTACTGGAGAATGAATCGATCAATATGGACCAACACAAAGAGTAACCAAGGGACTAAAACAGGGAACAAGAGACTAACACGCGAACTAACGCAAAGACACAAGAATCGATTAGAGCCTTAAACCAACGCATCCATTTCCAGCGCTGGCGATGAGCAGCGTTCGCTTAAGCGCTTAACACTTGATTCGATTTTTATAGCGCTAGATCCCTTTGATGTCATCCGATTTTGGAAATGATCGTCCGCCTTTTAAATGACTAAGGAACGATTTCAGCAGAGCTGGCATGTCGCGAAGTCATGTGGATGTTATGATCAAGCTGATAACAAAAGGGCACGAGACTTACAACATGTTTACAGCGAATTCGTTTTCAAAAGGTTAAAAAAGGCGCTGTATAATTTCCCAGATTATTAGACTATGACTAGACTGTGCATTATGACATTAGTACATTAGTTTATTTGTCGATTCTTCAGTTTTGGTTAATTCGTCTTTTTCATGTTATTTGACTTTCGGCAGAAATTATCTCTTAATCCTGAGCAATACTGAAGTAGAGTTTAACTTAATTTAGTAAACGGAATTTTTATTTATTTATTTATTTATTCCGGATATTTCTATAGCGCCTCTCGAAGTCAACTACTACTCAGAGGCGCTCCCGACTACAGCATTTGATACTGTGCCGGAATTTTCACGCCGAAGCGCCACGAGCAATTGCGAGTGAAGGACATGCCCAAGGTCCGTACGCAGCGGCTAGAGTGGGATTCGAACCTGCAACCCTCCGGTCACAAGGCGCGGAATGATTAAAGATATTCTCTGATTTCGCTGTTTAATAACTTGGCCCAGTGTGGAAATTGTAGAAGAGACTGGGGAGGGGGTTGAGCATTTTATCCGTATTTTGCAAACTGATGTCAACGAAATTTGAAAGCAGCTGGTTTCAACGGTAGCAGTTTTGCAAGTCAGACTCGAATCAAAATCAATTCCTTTGTTGAGAACATTAAAAAATGCATACATGATACACCATGGACATTTCTTTTCTTTGTCAGAGACTCAGAGTCAAATAATGCTAAATCACACTAGAACAACTAAGGGGTTTGGAAACGACCCCCTGGGGTATGCATTGAAGACTTAACTGAGGGTGTCCTAAGAAAGACTAGGGAGTTGAACCCCTCAACTCCTCCCCCAACAATTCCCACCCTGACATGGCCATTGACTAAGAAAGACTAGGGAGTTGAACCCCTCAACTCCTCCCCCAACAATTCCCACCCTGACATGGCCATTGAACATACAACGGAACTACAGGTCGCGATGCATGCTAACCGAACGGCCCACTAAGGGAAAGCCCTGGGATGCTTCCGAATAGCAGGAGTATAGCATAAGTATGACATAAGTATAACGTAAGTATAACATAAGCATGACATAAGTAATAGTATTATACCGGTAGTAGTTTCATTTTAACGACACTGTATGATGACAAAGATCATTAGCGTCGCCCTCCTCCTTCATCCAGGCTTGGGACTGGCACTGCCTGGCACTAAGGCACGGGCATGCAGTGGTCAATACCTGCTTTACCTTTATGCCAAAGGTTGGGGTGCGCGATTCTCTAGTGGTTAGCGTGCCGAACTGTTAATTGAGAGTTTCGGGTTCAAATTCCAGTAAAGGCAAGAAATTTGTTTCGAGATATCTGCCCCATTTGTGCCCCTACCCAACTCAGCTATAGCCAGTACGCCGACCGTACACCGTCGGTAGGTGGATGAGCCGGCTAGGGAGAGGACGGGTCATCCCCTCTCATATGCCGATGCTAAGAAAATGAAGCCGTTGACACAGCATGCCAATGGCGACCTCTCAGACTAGCTTAAAGGACTGCTCTTCTTCTTCGTTTTCTTCTTCTCCTTCTCCTCTTCCTTCTTGTTCTTCATGTGTTGTTGTTGTTCTTCCTCCCTCCTCCTCGTCTTCTTGTTCTTGTTCTTGTTCTTTTTCTCCTCCTCTCTCCTCCTCGTCCTGCTTCTTCTGTTGCAAATGCAGTGACCATGAAAAACGTTCGCAGACGGCACAGCTCAGCCTATGATCACAGATCACAGGGCGGGCCTTTGCGTTCAGCAAACAACTCTGGACCAGGGATCATCTATACGTGCTTTACTGCATGGCAGTTTTTGCGTTTCTCCAGAAACACAAAAAACTTGGCCAGGCAGTAAAACACGTCGATGATCTCAGCTCCATTAAGTTTTACGCGCTTACATGGCTTACATGACTGGCGACTCCTCGATGTAATTAAGACGAGGCAATGAGGCATTTATGTTGAGTCATTTGTGTATCGTCTAAGCGGATCGTTCTACATATGTATGCATGCATGCATATGATTTTAGCGGATTTCTTTTTATCTGACAGACACGCTATGTTTGTTAATGAGACAAGTGTGAAACAACCAGGCAGTTATTAGCCACGATGAACCACATCGTGGCTAATAACTGCCTGGTTAGGCAGCAGAATGATGATGATGATGATGACGATGATGATGATGATGATGATGATGATGATGATGATGATGATGATGATGATGATGATGATGATGATGATGATGATGATGATGATGATGATGATGATGATGATGATGATGATGATGATAGTGGTGTGGTGGTGGTGGTGATAGTGAAGACGATAAGGATGAGGATGATAACAATAACGACAACGACGACGACGATGATGTGATGATGACGACGATTACGACGACGACGATGACGATGCCGATGACGATCATGATGATGATGATGAATATGATGATAATGATGATGACGATGACGACGATGATGACGACGATGACGATGACGACGATGACGATGACGACGATGACGATGACGATGATGACGATGATGACGATGACGATGATGATGATGATAGAACACCGAGATCGACAGTCAGATACAGAAATTGCCCTTTGTCTTATTTAAATGATATTGTCTGACAGCCAATAACAAGTGTTGTCCAAGTAGAGCTATGGGCGTCATTGAGGCATTTTCTTCTTTTACAAGGCATTTCATGTCCAGGAAGACTGGACATGTTCAGACGAACGAACGCCAGCGCTTAATCGGCTAACCATCACTGTCGCTGGAACCACTGCGTGCGACAGTCTTCCCGACAATGTGAAGAATGCGCCATCTCTGGAGACATTCAAATCACAGCTCAAGGCCTATCTTTCTACAGCATCATACGACTGTCATTGATTTTTCTAACTCATGTACAACGTCCTTTTGTTCCCCTTCACTGTGCTGCGTAAATCGTTTTCTTTTTCTTCTTTTTCTTCTTTTTCTTCGTCTTCAGCATCATCATCTTAGTATTATTATTACTGTTATTATTATTATTATTATTATTATTATTATTATTATTATTATTATTATTATTATTATTATTATTATTATTATTATTATTATTATTATTATTATTTTTTTTTTTTTTTTTTTTGTGCCCGAGGTAGTAAAGATCCCTCGGGCTGTAAAAGAAGATTAAAAACAGTTTATTGGTTCTCGTCTCCGACTTCGTGCCCAAAAGTGCCTCTGAATGCAACGCCATTGAACCGTTGCGTGCAAACTGACAAGCGCTGGAACAGGTGCATTATTATTATTATTATAGTACTTAGTTCCCTCAGGGTCTTAGACTAGTGTGATGGATCTGGAGCGGCTATATCTCTTCGATCGCGGGCAGAGATTTGACAAAAGAACCACTGAAAGCCACAGCATTGAACCGTTGGACAGTCACCGACAGTTGTTGAAATAGGAAACTGGTCTCTCGGGCTTCGCCTGTGATCTGTGTAAGGTGGCGGCCAATGTCTGCGATGAGAGCCAGGCCTCTGATGTTGATAGGGCCTAACGTTTCCATGGCCAGCGGAACGAAGACATTAGTATGAAGGAGCGCGTTGTATTTTGTGTTCTTTCTGCTGTCAGCTAGCTCGGCAGCCGCTCCGGCTTGAAATGGATGTAGCGGGTAAGTAAGATGTCGCGAGCGTGTCCACAACCGTGGCGTCCCACACCAGACTCCGACTCACCCTCCATGGGACGAGGGTAAATATGCCGTCCGGTTTTTTGCCATCCGTGCGGAAAAGGCCTTGTGGTTCTTTGACTGCCGGAAAACCAGCTTTGGTTAGTTTGCGGCAGATCAGGTCGTTGAGGGCGGCATGGCGGGCCAAGCGTCCGAAACCAAGCGTACATGATAGGCCATGTGTGTCTCTAGCAGTAACCAATGCGCCGCAGGCGCATGTGTGGGGTTCGCATATGTTGGCTCCCAAACGTAGGCCAACCGCCACTCTGATCGCTTCGTCGCTCATCCTTAGACCGCAAGGTGTAATCGGTAACCAATGAAACCAGTCGCTGGCGTGTTGGGCGGAAATGGCTCTCAGTCTGGCTTGTCATTATTATTATTATTATCATTATTATTATTATTATTATTATTATTATTATTATTATTATTATTATTATTATTATTATTATTATTATTATTATTATTATTATCATTATTATTATTATTATTATTATTATTATTATTATTATTATTATTATTATTATTATTATTATTATTATTATTATTATCACAAATCAGATGGAGTCTTCACCCGAAACCTTTGTCATTTTGCTCGGACCCTCTTTAAAAACCCTGCCTGTGGTTCTGTATCTGTGACGTTACAGTTACGAGTGCATGCATGGAGCAGAGCGGAGTATGTAAGCGCATTTGGTCGGGGCCTGCGATGCGCAGTCGGCGGTTGCGGTGGCAGAGCGTTTGATGTCCTGCGGTGGTTTATCGACGTAATTGGCCAGAAATCGACGCCGACTAACTACCCAATTACGCTGACAGCAGGAAAAAGAGCCAGGAATAAGAACGGGACTAGGAACAGCAGAAGCAGAGGCAAGAGGAGAAGGAAGAGGAGGACGAGAAGCAGGAGCAAGAGGAGGAGGAGGAAACGGAGGAGGAGGAGCTAAGGAGGGGGAGGTGCTAAGGATATATACCTGGTACGGACAGAGAAAACGAAGATGCAGGAAGTGTAGTAAGAGGAAGGAGACTATGGGATAAGGAGGATGGAGTGTGGGACGGGAAGTAAAGACAACGAATGCAGCAGAGAAGCTATGATGAGACAGAAGAGATAAACAGACGATGAGGATTAGGAGGAGGAGGAGAAAAAAGGAAGAAAAGGAGGAGGAAGCGTAGGAGGAAGAGGAGGAGGAAGAGGAAGAGAAGGAGAAGGAGGATAAGAAGGAGGAGGAAGAAAAGAAGGAGCAGGAGAAGGAAGAAGAGGAAGAGGAGGAGAAGCAGGAGGAGGAATAGGAGGAGAGAGGAATGAACAAGCGGATAATAATGTTAAGAATACAAGGAGAGAGTAATTAACAAGCACGAGAAGGAAGAAATTGAAAGCAGTGTGCAAGTCGTATGACAGTCGTATGCAAGGGATGCAAGGGGTGCGGTCGCGCCGGGCGGCCACTTGAGAGGGGCGGCACATTGACATCCTGGAATATTTTTTCGGTGCTTCCCGTGGTCGCCGAAGTGTTTCATTTGGAGTTATTACGTAGTTCGTTGCTAGAAATTTCAAAGAAACTTTAGTATCATAATTCATTGAACTGTAAATCTTCACTGTTCATGCGAGTTTCAATGTATTTCTTAATTTTAACTTGTTTTAGATAATTATAAGCCTAGTTTCTACCAGCGGCGTTGCTAGGATATTTCGAGACCGGGGACGAACTATGAATTTACCCCCCCCACCCCCGTTTTACTATTTCACATTTTCCAAATAATCAAATGGTAATTTTAATTTTAATGGAATAAAATATGAACTATGCAGATAGTACATAAATGCCCTTAGTGCTAAATGGGGTGCCAAATTCATACCTTGGAACTGGTTTGTAAGTAATAATTATGGATATAACTAGATATATTTGGGGCGCCAAAAGTAAATCATATAAATTTATTTGTGATAAATTAGTTAAAATTGCATCAAAATTAAGAGTTAAATTATTTACCTTAACCCTCATTTTGGCCCCCTTTCCTTGGCGCACAGGGACACTTGTACCCTCTGCACCCCCTAGCTACGCCTCTGGTTCTATAAATAATGATTGCGCTTGATCATATCGGTAATGTAGTATTACTTTTGATGCACACCTCTCCTTCTGTATAGCCAAATTTCCAACCTCCCGCACTCTTGTTTCATGCACATGCGTGACCTCCTACGCATCAGGCCCATGCTCGACCTTAAAACTGTCCCCACCATTGCTATCTGTATTGTTCATTCAAAGCTTGATTACTGCAATTCCCTCTTCCTCAGCCTTTAATCCACCCAAATGAAGCGTCTGCAACTTATCCAAATGTCACTTGCCAGAGCTGTCACTAGAACGCCAAAACATCATCATCCTCAAATCACTCCACTGGTTAACATCCCAGAGCGCATCCACTTCATTATATTACACTAACCTACAACTCCCTACAATATTCCCGGCCCAAGTACGGAGTACCTCAATGATTTCTTCACCATTCAGGCAACCCGCTCCACCCGATCATCCTCCTATCTCAGTCTTTCTCGACCTCCAGTCACTACTCATCTCAAGTTCTCCAACCGAGCCATATTCAACACAGCATCACGCCTATGGATTGATCTCCCCCTGAAATCCGCAGCTTCTCAGTTTCTCCATCATCATTACAATCCGTCCTTCATCCTCCTCCTCATTTTCCTCTATCACCATCTGGCTTTCCACTCAAAACTTAAGTCTCACCTTTTCAAGTATTACCCTGACTCATCTGATCCTACTCCTTCCAATTATTCTCGCCCTAAACGACATTCGCCTTGACAGCTGCTCTGTCTCATCTCTTAATCTGGCCCCCTGGAAATTGGACTCGGGTCTCTTTTGAACTACTTTCTGGAGCCCCACTCTGATTTGATTTGGCCTTCTGGAAACCGGACTCGGACCTCTTTTTGACTACCCTCTGATTCGATTTGCTAATACTAAAAGTACTTTAAGTGTGCAGTACACAGTGACACTATAGTAGCGGATCAGCAGCATCTCCTGCTGTGCTCTATACTAGGCTACTAATGGCTAAGGCTACTACTAATTACTATCATACACAAAACAGACAAAATTTTCCTAGACTACTAGACATGGCTGCCGCCTAACGGGGGAAGGGGCGGCACACTGATGCTTCGCACCACCTTTGAAAAATCCACGCGCCGCCACTGATTGAAAGATAGGAAGAGGAGGAAGAAGAGGAGTAGGATGAGATACACTATATAATACACAACGCCTCCTATAGCTGCGTTATCGTAAAGCCTAAGGTCTCTTCAAGTAAAATCTCAATCAAAAATCAGAAACCATTAGAGAAACCAGGTTGAAATTCAATAGATGAGAGAAACGAGAAGCCAAGATATATTATGGTGGGCGAAAACACGAAGTAACTGGAAAAAGACAACGATACCTGGAATCAAATAAGAGTCAGAAGACTTGGAAGTGAAAGCAAAAGTCACGAAAGTGGAGAGAAATCAGGAAGATATGGAAAAGGTGAATCGAATACTAAGGAGGAGGAGGAGGAGGATTAATTAGAGTTCTGGAGAGGAAGGGAGGATCAAGAGAAAGGAAATGTGAAATAAGAAAGGAAGTAGGACTTGAGTTGGACTGAGAAAGGATCGAACAAAACAGGACGAATGGAGAGAAGAATACAATGAGAAATGCAAAGAAGTAGCGATCGAGAGGAATTAGCACGACAACGACGATGATGACGACGACGATGATGATGACGACGACGATGATGACTACGACGACGATGATGATGATGATGATGATGATGATGATGATGATGATGATGATGATGATGATGATGATGATGATGGTTATGATGATGACGACGATGATGATGGTTATGATGATGATGATTATGATGATGATGACGAAGGTGTCGACGATGATGGTGATGATGATGAGCATGATGAGCATGATGATGATAATGATGATGACGACGATGATGATGTCAACGACGATGATGATTGTGATTATTATGACGAAGGCGACGACGACGACAACGATTATGACGATGATGATGACGACGACGATGATGATGATGACGACAAAGGTGATGATGACGATGATGATGACGAAGACGACGAAGATGATGATGGTGATGATAATGGCGATGAGGAGGACGAGTAGAAGGAGGAAGAGAATGATTGTAGGAGGAATGGTTTGACTGAGCAAGAGAATAAGAATCCGCGTCATGTGTTTCGTCCCAGCAGCAGCATCCTCTGACTTTGATCGAGACGGATGGCGTCAACTGACAGAGTAGACGAAGAAAAAGTAAACAAAACTGATCCACAGGAAGCAGATCCCGCACAATGTGAGTGGACTGACCCATTGCAGCCGGAAGACATTTATTGTCTGATGAAGATTGAAGGAACATGCAGTGGTCACTATCTATCATGAGTATCATCAGACAATGAAAGCTTCTTATTTTTATTTATTTTTATTTATTTCAGATATTTCTATAGCGCCTCCGCAAATCTACTACTACTCAGAGGCGCTCCCGACTACAGCATTGATACTGTGTCGGAGTTTTCACGGCGAAGCGCCACGAACAATCGCGAGTGAAGGACTTGCCCAAGGTCCGTACGCAGCGGCTAGAGTGGGATTCGAACCTGCAACCCTCAGGTCACGAGGCGCCGAACTTACCACTGAGCCACCACGCCCCACTTCTTTTGGAATCTGGTTGCCGATCATATTCAGTTTTTACGCCGTGATAATCAAGAATTCTAGCAACACTTGTGTCCGGTTCAGATCGACGACTTGTTTAAATCTTGAAACGAAATGGACCCGATTTGTTTTCTAAAGGCAAAAGGCGGCTTTTTGTAAGTGGGATGTAAGATCAATAAATCAATCAATCAAGAATTTATTGTAACCAAAAAACAACAAAAATCAGTGTACAAAAAAAGGCATGGAAGTTTTGGCGACAAATGGTAACCCAAAAGGGCTATATGCCCACTAAGTAGGGTTACCCATGTAGCATAAATGAATTATTAACAAATAGCGAAATGGCTTTCTCATAATATAAACGTTATATTGTAGCCTCTTTTCACTGTAGAGAAAAAAAGACATGCACAGCTGGTGAAATCCAAAATAACCTTAACTAGATGAAAGCTTAACTAAATTTGACAAGACAGTAACTCGGGCAGCATGACATATTTAACTAAGTATTCAGTATATGTGCTTTCAAAGTTTTCTTAAACGAAGACAGATTCGTCAAGTGTCGAATCTCTGAGGGAATATTGTTCCAGGCCGATGGACCAGATGCTCTTATGGCAAATTTCCTGGTATTGGTGCGAGCAGAGACCTCTCGGTAGAATTCACTTTGTCTGGTAGGATATCCATGAGTGTCGGAAGATAAGTTGAAATAACCCTTAAAGATACTAGGTAATGAGTTGTGTGTATATTTATACATAAATTCACATAGTTGTAGAATATTAATCTGATCAACTCCAAGTATACCAAATTTGATGAAGTGTTGTTTAGTATGGGATTTAGGGGCTATCCTTGCTATCACTCGTATTGCTCTTTTTTGTAGAATGGTCAATTTGTACAGTCTGTGGGCATAATTAAAAGCCCAGACAATACTACAATATGCTAAATAGGGATAAACTAGCGAATAATAAAGGTTTATTAGGGTTTTTTGTGGTACATACGATGCTAAGCGATTTAGTATCCCGATATTTTTTGCAATTTTTGTAGATGCAACTCGGATATGCTCGGACCAATTTAGATGCTGACCAATGCAAACCCCAAGAAATTTGGTAGAAGTTACCTGAGGAACTTTAATGCCATCAATGAGTAGATCAATGTTTATTTGTGGGACCAGTTTTCTATGAGACCTGAATAAGATAAAATTAGTTTTTGATATATTTAACGATAGTTTGTTAACTCTAAACCAATCAACCAGATAAATAATTTCTGAGTTTATAATTTGATATAAATCCATGAGAGACTTGTGAGAGTGAAACACGCTGGTAACATCAGCAAAAATGATAAAGTTCAAAATATTTGAGGCATTTGGTAGGTCGTTGATGTAAATGAGAAAAAGGATGTAAACATTGAAGAGCCCAGAGAATTTTGGTGGTTTGTGTCACTTATAAAACAGCTATGAAATAAAAAGGCTTTTACATCAAGAAAACTGAACCTAAAGTGAAGCGTTCGTACTCAAGGCAGTTCAGTTAGAAACACAGTTCGATAGGTTAGATGTATCTAGCGTCAAAACACACTGACGGGATTAAACCATACAATCAGACTGAACCATCGCACGAGGGAATTTAGCAATCATCCAATCGACCTGGCAGCAGAGGGCGCTTCAGGAAGCTCCTCGGTTGAGAATGAACTTCTACGGGAGATGAACGTTCAGACGTCAACGGCTCCATTAGTAGCCTAGTCGTCCCGCAATCTATTGGACTGGAACTGCGCCCTTGAACTGCGTTTGTACCTCATTTATAAATGACCCATCAACCGAACCAAACTAGCCTCTCGTCCAATCCAACGTTTTTCCTCTGCTGTATAATATTATTCGAACGCTGCACATCCCTCCCCCTATAATACAAGAAACGACTCCTTCGATCGTAATTGTAGCGTAAATCTGTTCGATAACGTCACATGACGTCGCCTCTTTGTTCGTTTGCCGCTGACCGGAAACCGTACAGAAAAGACAACCGCCTATTTATTGCCGCCGGTTGTTGTAGCGCCATTATTTCTGCGCGAATCGACTCCGGTCGGATAGTCGCCGGCCTAAACGCGTCGTTCTCCGGTCATTTTGCTCAGCGGATTTCTTAACGATGCCTGTATACGCTTAGGAAGGAGGCTCGGCGTTGTTTGGACGCGAGAATAAGACTTTGACAACGTATGTCTATCGGAATACCTCGGACCGCTAGCCATTTATTGATTGGAGCAACACGCCCGGTCCCTGCGGTCGCCGGTGATAGATTTGGGCGACTCGGGGGCCGTCCAACGCATGTCAAGCGTTCCTCGTTCGGGAGTGACCAAGTTATGACCGTCGGTCGCAGGTTCGGTTCCAAATCGAAGTCCGTTGTTCTATATGAGAAGTGAAGAACTTTCGTTTATCGCTGGACGAGTCTTAATAAACAGAAACATAAGATAGAACGTTGACGAGACCAATGAATAAGAAGCGCGACTTCCTTAAGGTAGCCTGAGAGAGCCCAGGCAATCATGGGTATAAAGTGCTAGCGACTTCACTTTCTTAGTCTCGGTATATGGGGCCGGTGTCCAGTCCTCTCCCTCGCCGTCTCATCTTTCCACCGACAATGTACAGTCGGTGTACTCAACTACTCATTATAGCTGAGTTGGCTAGGGGGCACAGGTGGAACAGAAATCTCGAAAAAACTACTGCCCTGGTGTGGATTTGAACCCCCGACGGGTCGGTTGGCAGTAGAGTACGCTAACCACTAGACTATCGGAGACCAAGGAATGAGTAGTAAATGGCTGGGGAGGAGAATGGATAATTGATTCATTGATTCAGAACATAGGCCTACACACACACAGACACACACACACACACACACACACACACACACATATATATATATAAAAATAGCACCTCTCCAAGATCACAACGCAGAGACGCTCGGAATGTGGACCAGCTGGCGCGGAAAAATAATCAACAGAAACTTAAACGAACGAGGAAGGTTACCAACGTGGAAAGATGCTAAGGAACGGAATGAGAGCCTCTGAGTAGTTCCCTTGAACAGGCGCTATATAAATCTATGAATGAACCGTGGATTGCGGTAAAGGAAGATGGCGTCAGTGAGAAGCGGATTCACAAAGAAAGGAGTCAAAGAAAGAAACCACAGCTGATTAGTTTTTAAGAGGTGCTGTGCAGGCTTACAAGTACATATGTTCCAGGGAAACGTTGATTGGAAAAAGGTTTGACCTGTAAAAATGGAAAAGCAGAAGTGAGTTCTTTGCCTACAAATTTATTTTCGCCGTTCATGGACTGCATGTTGTCACCGTTGTATTGGTTTTCTTTTTGTTAAATAATGTATCTTTGGAATGTACAAATTATCCGGGAATAATCAGATTGTGTGAAGCTCTTTTCAACTGTTATTTGAATAGCTGTGCATATTTTGTTGTTATTGTTGAATAGCATAACATAGTGAAAACTTGTAAAGCGCAACTTTTAAAAACTGACCAGTAGCCCTCCCAACCAGGAATAGACGAGGCAGAGTAACACAAGGAGCTCAGGTAGGATGGGGCAGTTCCCACTAGGCACTAGATCCAGTAGACTATTATTGTTGTTGTTGTTATTATTATTATTATTATTATTATTATTATTATTATTATTATTATTATTATTATTATTATTATTATTATAAAAAAAACCTATTCGTCTATTTCTCGGCCGGCAAAAGTGCTCCCAAAAGCCACTGCGTTAAAACGCTGTATCGTCAGCATTATTATTATTATTATTATTATTATTATTATTATTATTATTATTATTATTATTATTATTATTATTATTATTATTTCTATTGTTAGGATCCCATGACTGACTAGTCCTAGGATGGGCAAGGGTTCTACTTGACTGGTTTCCTTTGGCTGAGAAGAGACCTCTAGCGGGGATAGATATCCCATATAAGGAAAGAGAATAGGGTGTGTGGGAGAAGACTCTGATTATACTGCCGACGGGTGTAGTCTTGTCCGAGTACTTCCTGAGAGAGGTCTCTGATGATACTGCCGATGGGCGTAGTCTAGTAGATGTATAATGGGGCTTTGAGCGCAGGGCCCTCTGAGGGCCCCGAGACCAATGGGCCCTTACAGCAGATCGACCTTCAAAGGGTCTCCAGAGGCCTACGAACCCATATTGCATATCCACTTTCTCCTGTGTATTTTAGAACAAAATATGCGGGCCCTTAGCGCATGGCCTTCAGAGAGGGTCCTGAAACCCACGGACAAATATAGAAGATCAACTTCCAGGGCCTCCAGACAGTCCGTGGGATCCACGAAACGATTACAGCTTAGAAGTTCTCAAGTGTGACCATTTTCACAGTGTGACGATATTATCAGTCACAAGTGTCACAGTGTCACACTAAAAAGACGGTTGTAATCCTGACTGTTATGATATGGTATGATAGATAGTAAAATAAGATCTACTACCACAACAGTACCATTTTTACTATAAAAAATAAAATTAAAAAAACTTTTTTGGACAAAACAAAAGAAAATCATTATTTTGGTCTAATTCGTGCAGAAAACGCAAATTTACGATGTATACTTTTTTCTCACTCCGCAAAACATGAAAAATGACCCTTTTCGCACTTTTCTGAAATCAAAAATTTTGTCACTCTTTCGGTCGAATTGTGCTGAAAAAAAGGAAATTTGCGGCGCCAGGGCCAATTATAGCAGATCAACCTCTAGAGGGCAGCCAGACAGTCCATGGGTCCCAAGAAAGCTTATAGCGCTAAGGCTTGCCACGCAATTTGTGTACTTTTGTACAAGTGTGACAACTTTCAGAGTGTGACAGACAATATTGTCACAACTGTCACACTAAGCTAGGAGTGCAATAACGGCTTTCCATTTAATTTTAACACGGATAGGATACCTGAAATGTCATTTTTACCATAAAAAACAGAAAAAATAATTTTAAAAACCTTTTTTCGCAAAACTAAAAAAATCATTATTTTGGTCTAATTCGTGCAGAAAACGCGAATTTACGATGTATGGTTTTTTTTTCACTCTTACAAAACATGAAAAGTGCCTTTTTCGCACTTTTCTGTCACGCTGTCGACCGAAAAATCGCGGCGCCAGGGCCAATTATAGACAGATCGTGGGACCCACGGACGCACGGAGGCTTATAGCAGAACGGATTTAAACAGTGCCTTTGGCTATCGTGGTTTGTAAGTTCTCAAGTGTGACAAGTTTCACAATGTGACTGATAATATCGTCACAACTGTCACGCTAAGGTGTTTTTTTTCCACATATTGTCGTAGTCGTTCGTCCCGAGAGCGCAGAAAATCGTGTAGAAAAATCATTTTTACGCTGTGTCAAATTTTTCACCCAACCCCAAAAACTTACCCCGAAAGAAATTTTTCATTGTCAAAAATTCATCAGGCCAAAATCAATATTTCCACCCGAAACGTGTAGAAAACGCAAATCTGCGATGTGTGAAATTTTTCACCCAACCCCAAAAACTTTTCCCCCAAAAGAAATTTTTCATTGTCAAAAATTCATCAGGCCAAAATCAATATTTCCACCGGAAACGTGTAGAAAACGCAAATCTGCGTTGAGTAAAATTTTCAGCCGGACTTTGAAATTTCAAAAACGTGGCACTTTTCGTCGTTTTCTGAATACCATTATTCGGTCACGTTTTTGGCCTTGTGAATTATGGAAATCGGGGAACTACGGAAATCGGGGAAATACGGAAATCTGGAACCATGCAAATCGGGGAACTGCGGAAATCGGGGAACTGGGGAAATCGCACGGCGGTGGCGCGGTGAACTGCGGAAACTTGAGCACATAAAAAATTATAACTCCGCTAATCGTAGGGCGGTGGTGCGCTAGGAACTACAGACTCACTACTCCAACCGCCTACGACGAAAATTTTTATATCGTGGTTCGCGGAGAAGACCCAGCGCTGGTTAGTTTCTTGATTAGTTCTGCCACCATCTGGTCTTTGCTTTGACTCGGCAACTCTTTTTTTCCATTCTTGCTTTGTATATCACGTTACATCGTTCTATATTTCTCCTCCTCTCCCAGAATAAGCTTATACTCTTCATCGCTAATAGCCGTGTCTTCCAACGCCCTAGAAATGTGGTCGTGTACTGTGTTTAGCTTACTCTCCGCCAAAATACAAATTTCGTCGTGTTTTGAAGCTTTAGCAACAAAACTTCTACTAATAACATTTCCAATAATATCCAGAAAACTCGTCGCTATGGCTAAACTCTCTAGAACAATACCAGGTATAAAACCAATACCAGTGGCTAACATAGCTGCCCCACCCACCCCAGTTCCAAGACTAACTATAGCAAGGCCGGCCGAGGCCCCATTAGCCACATCTACAACCCTCTTATACTTCTTACACAGTTGTCCTCGACTTATCGCCTCAGACCTCAGGAATGCTTCTATTTCACCAATCTTCTGCAGACGAAACGTCTGCGACGTCGTGTCTGACAAAATTGTTGGGTACAAAGACATTCTTTTTACAGTTGCTCTATCAGTAACGTTACGTTTAACTCAATAGTTGAAGTACTTAAAACGCCCCTCTTTTTTCCTTCAATTCGAAAATTCGTTTGTCCTGGAATGAATATTGCCCTAGATGCATCAAATTGTCCACTTTGAATGTCAACTGTACGATCGATGCTACCCGCGGCTGTAATAATGCGAACTGACGCATCACCGGTGCTAACACCAAACATTGTAAGCCTCCAGAATCCGCGGTCTAAAGAGACCGTCTCATTGTTAGTTTGTAACGTGATACAAGGATAGCGCGCCGCGGTCAATGGAAGCGTTTGCCACGAACTCGTGTTAACAGTTTTGGTCGCTGTGTAAATATCGCGGCTGTGGTAATCGTCCGATACGAAATCGATGTGGATTTGGGGAACCGCGTCTAACATATCTGCGGTGGGCTTAGGGATAGTATATCCCCAGTTGGTTAGTCCAACCAAATCATCGAGGTTGTACTTGTGCATATTTGTTTCTCCTTTTTGCCGGAGATAACCACGAATCTTGTAGTGTGAGTCGGCCATTATTAAGTCTTATGTGTCTCCAACTTTAAAATATGTGTAGATCTGAAAGTGGTTTATCATTAGAGTAGTTAGTGTTCCGCTGGTGGCAAGGATTGTCAGCTTGTATGTGGTGTATGCGGTGTCCGAGTCGATGACAAAATTCTGCGTAAATGCATCCAAAGCGGTGTTGGAGGTGAGGAGATCTGTGAACGGACCACCACTCCGAACGGCCCCACTTATCTTCCAGGACGTGACAGAGGCTGGTGTGGGACTAGCTTCCCCAGCCAGGCTAACCTTCCATATTCGCACGGGCGTGGGGCATATAATCTCTAACCAAGTCCCAATAATATCAGCCGCAGCGGGCGAGGCCCACCACCCACTTGTGACTGTTGAGTTGAAAGCCGAATATGGCGAGTGATCGGGAAGAGATGCGCTGGCTGATACGTAAAAACCACTATGTTCATAGCTTTTTAGTGGCGGAATGTGACCGTTGTAGTTTAAAAATTTGATGCTGTTCACGTACTGTCTTAGAGCGGCCTCTTTACTGTCTGTATACCTTTTAACCACAACAGCCTGATTGTCGACATATTGTTTATTGGCCACGTTCAAAGGCTCCGTCGGTATTTTATTTAATTTTGTCATTTTGCCGGTTACGATTCTCGTCACCTGCCCGATACTCGCCGCGTCGGTATTAGTTGTTGAGGCCCCCGTGTAAAGCCCAGTCACCCTCTTACCGCCCATAGCTAAATTTCCAGTCATTGCGTCGCCAACTTTAAGCACGCAAGCGCTCCTGACCATAGCGTCTTGTTCTTCGGCGTAAGTTTTTGCAGCTTCGGCTTTCTGGTCTGCGTACCCCCTTGCGGCGGCGGTCTTTTGATCTGTATACAACCTCACGGCCGAATTAATCGCGGTGTCCTGATCGACCGCGTACTGTCTAGCAGCAATATGTTGAACATCAACATATTGTTTGTTAACCACGTGCAACGACTCCGTGGGAACTCTATCGAGGCTCAATAGAGCGCCGGCGACCGCTGTTGACACTTGTTTCCAACTCGCTGCGTCGCTATCAGATCCTGGAATCTCTGTTGGAAGTCCAGTTACTCGGTGGCCACCCATAACTAAACTTCCAGTCATTACACTGCCAGATTTTAGCACACACGCGTTCTTGACGATAACATCTTGCTCGTTGACGTAAGTTTTAACAATAACATCCTTTTCGTCCGCATACTGCCTAACGGAATCTCTCAGCACCTCGTTCTTCTCGTCCGTGTACTGTTTAGCATCGATAAGCTTCTGGTCTGCATGGTTCTCGGCCGCGGCTGCCTTCTGGTCCGCGTACAGCCTGACGGCAGTGTCCAGCAGAGTGTCATTATCGTCTGCGTAACGTTTAACGAGACCAGTTGCCTCGGAGCTTAAGCCGTCTGCATGCAACTCGGCTTGGTGCGCCCGCTCTTTCGCGTACTCTGTTATTTGTTTCCAACTCGCAGCGTCGGACTCCCCCACCAATTCGTCCCAACCCTCGTCTTCACTGTCAGATCCCGGAGTGTCCGTGGGCAAACCAGTCAATTTATGGCCGCCCATTTTTAGAACGCCAGACATCGTTCCACCGGTGATTTGTAGGTTGTCCTGATCTACGATGTCCGCATAAGCCTTTGTCGCGGCGTCCGTGTCCGTCGTAGGAGTTCCCACGTTTGTCAGCCGAAAACCTCCAGCCGAAAGAATTCCCAGCATGGTATCACCAGCCTTGTGGATGAGCCCAGCGGCGCTTATCTGCCCTCCTCCCACCCCACCTCCACCGTCTCTTCCAAATTTATCAACAGGCATTTTTTATACAAAAAAGGGTGGCCGAAGTCTAACATAAGTCAAGCACGATATCTTCAAAATTCTTTCCGGCAGCGAGCTCTATTAGCACGGCTAGGCAGAGATGACCACATACCACATCATCTGGCCCCTGTAGCTGAAATGTTTGAGTTCTTATGGAACGATTTAAATATCGAGAAATTTCGAGAGGTGGATCCAGCCCATAACTATCAAAATAGACGGCTGTAGGTCCATCTATCCAATAGGCGACCCAGTGAGTACCATCACCAGAACCGGAATCCAGATTAACAACTCCACACTCCTTCTCACGAGCCACGGCGGGCAGACCATCTCGCATGAAAACACCGCGGAAATGCGGCAGCGCTCCGGCAACTTTCTCTATGTCAAAGTTGCTCAGCGGTTTTAGTTTTTTGTCCGATGTACAGGCCGGATCCTTTACACATTGAACAGCAACCACCATAAGTCTGGCGCCCGAGATATAAACCAGTCCCGCGGACCTGAGCTTCGAGTTCGCGTTTGTGACGCTCCGCCTCCGCCTGTGCGGCGTCGTTGGCCTGTTTGCTCTGCACAGCCTTTACTACTCCAGCAACGCCACCCGCAGCGGATAACCCACTAAAAATCAATGGGAGGAGAGCCAGTAGTGGAAGAAATCCGCCCGATTTTGTCATCTTTTTCAGTTGCGTTTTGGTGAATCTCAGCTCCATGCCAACGCCTGAGGTAATCTTCTTTGCGATTCGTGCGGCTTGAACCTTCGTAAGCGCGAGCTTGTCGTCTCCGCGAAGCTGGCCATGAGTGAGCCGGATCGTGGCGCCAGTGCCGGCACGCGCAGCTTTAGCCAATGTTTGCTTTTGCCCTTCGGTCAGTGAAAGGCCGAACGCAACGTATTCAGTTTTCATTTTTGGAAAAAATATATCTAAAAGAGGGCCTTGTATCTAAATGTGAAAAAACCGATTTCTAGTAGACGACGTTGAATTTGCTGCCATCCGATTCAAAATTCAGGAGTCGGTCGCTGATCAGGACGGCATATGCCGTCGTATTATTTGGTACCCCTTCGTTAAAGTCCACCTTGATTTGTATGTCCTGTACAGAGGTTTTAAGTCGTTCGGATTGCCTGCGCACGTCCAGGACGAAGATCGGAAACAAATCTACAAATTCGATTGGTGTCAATTGGCATGACGATTCACGCGCGTCTATGCCGCAATATTCTTCCTTGAAGTCACGTAGGGCCTTGTAAGCGCGAGAAGTTGTCCTCTTGGTGAAGTCGAGATTCATGTCAACAACCGGGTAGCGATCGCTGTTGAGCATAGCGAAAATGTTGCGAACCTGCACATGGTCAAACAGTGCCGGATTCTGGCCTTGATGTGCATTCTTTCCAGTCTGAAAAGCAACAAGAATCCAGCGTGGCTTTTCCGTGCCCGACTTAACACTCAAACGCCAGGAAAAAGTCGTCGCTCGTGGCACCGCAATGTTGTCGCATTGCATGGCGCGGAATGCTACAGGTACCTTAACCTTTGCTTCAATCTGTTGTATATCGGCTTAACGACACTTTTTCATATCGAAGATGATCAGTGTCGGAGGCAGAGTACAACCTCGTACTCCACGTTTATATTGCGACCGAGCCACCCGCAGTAAAGATCCGAGAAATTAATCTCTGAGAAACCGACCGACCGGGAATCGAACCCGGGCCGCCGGCGTGGCTAGCGGGCTACAAACCCACTCGGCCACTCAGGATCAATCTGCTTCATAAGCATGCTTTTATACTCCAGAGCGGGTATTATATGCGGCATGAACCAGGAGAGTTTAGTCAGCGCGATCTGGCCATTGGCCGCTGCGGCTTCCTTGAAGATCGCGTCTGCATCCCCCTGCCGGCTCAGCAGTAAAGAGTGTTTGATCCCGTATACAACCTTGTGATAATCATCGCAAAAACCGAATAGATGTCTTAAGGGAACGATGAATGAAAATGTGCCGATGGGGACGGGTTTTCCAATGATCATCAGTCGACGGGCCTCGAAGCCGATATTCGCGGTCGCCGCCGCCGCAGTCGTGTCCTTCTGCCAACACATGTTTAAACCTTCGCCTTTGGAAAAATCATCGCCGTATACCAGCATGCCTTTCATCGTCGTGGCTTGCCCAGGTGACATGACATTCTCTATCTCGGTATTGTTAGCCAGGTATCGAATTTGAGAAAACATGTACGGGATAGCATTGTTGATGAATGACACCAACGAGTCTGCGATGTAAGCCGCGCCAGTTGATGTAATCCTGCCCTCCACAAGAAGGTAGCTCTTGGAAGGTTGCGTGAAAATGTCTTGGTTCTGGATGTCTATCTGTATGGCCTGGCTGTTATTAATAGCCGCAGGATTTTGTGATTCATACTCGCGGTATTCAAACGATTCGATGCTATTATCATCGGGTACCGCCGAAGCGATGTCCAACATTTCACTCGGCACGTCAAACGCCGCCATTATTATAAGTAAAAAAGTTCAAGCTTCAATTATTAATCATGTTACAAATGAATTTCATATGTGGTGGGTTTACTTTTTTGCGTTTTGTGAATTAGTCGGAATTTTTTTTATTTCATTTTGCGAGAAACAGACCCTTGCCGCCGCGACTCGGCTTTATAGTTTTGAAACCGGATCCAGCAATACGGCTGTTTATGTCAGCCATTGCCGGAACAACTGATGGCGGACTCACAGCCAGTTGTTTTAAGTATTCGATGCTCTTGTCGCTGAGCGCCTTCTCCAAAGGTGCGGGAACAACGGGCGCGGCAGAGGAATTTTCATTTCGTAAATGAGCTTCATTTACGGCCGCAGCGCGTCTCGCTTTCACGGCATCAACAATTTGCCTGACGGCAGATGCTGTTGTGGCGCCGGCTTTCGCGACATTACCAACCGCCTTGGCAACGTTTGTGATTGTGCCTCTATTCGCCGAAATGAAGGAGCCTGCACGGCCAAGGAAACCCGCGATTTTGGGTATCCAGTCGAAAAGTCCACCACCCACGACACGACGCCGCTTTTTAATTCCAAGAACAAACATGAGAATATTTAAGTGTGAAAATCTACGCACTGCGGATGTGAAACCTTATAGTTACTGTCTCACCGCGGAGGTTTAATTGTTCACCATTCTGGTCGGTCAGCCACACACGAATGTCCTGTACGTTGCCAGCCGGTGCTACTGGTAGGTACACTAGATTTTTCGGAGACTCGATTACCTTGTAGCCGGGCGACACATCCGGGAAAAAACTGTAGATTACTGGCAGCTGGCTACCATTTCGATACGATCCAGAGATAATATCACAATTTACCAGAATTGTGTCCACCCGGAGAATATCGACTGGATTTTCTCCCTCTTTATAACCAATACCAAGCTTCTGAGGGTTAAAACCGAGCGTTTGCCTGATAGTAGATTGCTCCATATTTACTATATATTGGGCATTCGTTATCTTTACGAAGGCGCGTAGGGTAGATGCGTTGGCTCCTATAGTAATAGGAGAATTAAAGCCGAGTTGAACAACACCTGTCGGCGGCGGATTTTGCTTTTCTAACTGGCGGCCGATTTCGTCATTAATCTGTGCGATCTCGTAGCTTCCGTCGGGCAAAATGATCGTCTTCCACGTCTGTCCATTGGTGGAGCTGTAGACGAACTTGTTATTTGTGCTGTCTATGTTCGGGATCGAGTTATAAGTTTCAAGATTGACCAAAGCAAGCTCAAAGCGTCTTTTTGGATCCAGGTACAGCGGTGGTGAGAAAGCCGTGGTCCACCCTGTAGTATCTGAGGAAACAACTATACTAAAATTTTCCTTAGGCTGCAAAAGTTCTCGAATTTCTTCGAGTAGTTTCTCCGAGCGTTCCATCTGAGCCATGAATTTTGTTTTCTATTTCTATTTTATGAGCATGTTTCTATTCAATTCGAGTGCCAGCTCTTTCGAGATCGCACCGGAACGCAGTAACTCGTCAAGAATGGCGGAGATTTCGTTGCCGAGACCAGTATTTCCCGCGGCCTTAGAGGCCACCAAAAGCTGCAACCTCTCTACCAGAGCGTTTGGGTCGTTGTAGAACTGCACCGCGCCGCCTCGAATCAGCTGGAACTTTTTGCTTTTCCGGCCATGAATGGGCAGACCAGACATCTGTACGAGCTTTTTAAAAGTTTCAATTGCCTGAGGCGAGTATTGCTTAGTCTTAACGAAGCGTTTCGTTAACAGGCTGAACAACGACTCATCGGCCGGAGATTCGAGAACGAGGTTGCCACCTTTAAACACTCTCAGTCTACCAGCAGACAGGGCGACGGGGTCAACGGAGAGCTCACCCAAGGCGTTACCTTGTAATTTCAGAGGAACGGCTGGGACACTGAAACCCTTTCCCTTTTTGATGAGGCTGTGGCCCGCTAGCAGTGTATGGATTCGCTTTTTATATTCCCTTAGGGCTTCGATATCTGCAGTCACCTCATCTACCTTTTCTTCGTCTCCTTGCTTATTGGCTTTCCTTTTCTCTTTGCCCAGGGTGTGGCGATTATAGTGATTTACCTCACCGATTACCTTTTCAGCACCTGCGATGTCGGCTAAATCGAGCTCGCTCGGAGGTCTGAAACCGTGCCTTATGATTGCCTCGACGTTGAGATATTTGTTTGGATCGACTAACAGTGCGGGGGGGATTCGGGATGCTGGAAGCGCTGGAGGCGCTGGAGCAGCTGTTCCTGCTGAATCGCCGAACAACGCCGCTATCGGGTTAAAATTAGCAGACTCTGAAATCTGCGCCGGTAAATCCTGTAAAGCGCTGGTAACTTTCTGCAGCTCCTTAGACGTAGCCGCCTGGGATTCAGCCGTGGCTGTGGCTATTGGTTTGAAAAGCTTTGCCGCATCGTACTGAAGATTGGCTTCACCGAGTTTCTCATCCACGAAACGTTGTCTCAATCGATTTCTCCGAGCTAAATAATCCTGAGTCAACGCGTCTCGCTCCTGTTTAGACGAAACTTTTGTCCACATCGCGTTTATATGTCGACTATATGTTGCCCGTAACGATAACTTTTGTCCACATCGTGTTTCTATGTCGACTATATGTTGCCTATATCGTGTCTTTAAATACTTGCCTTGGGCTTATAGAAGCGATCGAAGCCGCAACGATATTTTCCATCGTACACTTTAGACGTCAAATCTATGACTGCGAATCCATATGGCTGGGCAGCACACTCGCTGAAGAACGTACGGAACTCATCGAAAGACATGTCGCCGCCTACGAACGTATCGTGAATGGCTCGCAAATTTTTGCTGTCTTGGTTGAAGAGGACGATAAGATTAGCATTGTCACGGATCGCTTGCTTCGGAATTCGAAAATAATTCTGTGTTAAGTAGAAGCAGTCCGCGCCACCGTGTCGACCCATAGTGAAATACCTTTCGATGGGCGACTGTTTTTCAAGCATGACGTCATCGAAAACTAGAAGGCTTCTGGCATTCTTATTTAATGATTCAACTGGAACTATTTCATCTGAGCAAGAGTGAAAGGAAGCCACTTCCTTCCCGGCAACTTTTTCGAGTTCTGTTATCCAGTCCCGAAGAAACTGATATTTTTCCTGTCCCAGAGACTTCGAGTATAGATACAGCCGATCAAAACGCAGGTACCCCTTCTTCAACAGAAGGTTAAGCAGTAGGTTTGTTTTCCCACATCCGCTAGGCCCACAGATTATGCACCGTATGCTTGATGGCAACAACCAATGGTGGTGTTTTTTCCCATCGTCGGCTTCGAGGTCAAAATTTGTTATTTCCATATAGAGACAACGAGTTATGATTGTATTCAACGAAAACAATGTATTGCCTACGATGTAAGAAACATACTGAGACTTCAAATGAAACAATTGTCGAGTTACGAAACGGTCGGCCAGCCAAGAAGGGAACCTGTGCCGTCTGTGGTGCAAAGAAGAGCCAAATTTTGCCTTCTAAAGTGCGAAAGCGCAAGACTCGTGAGCATAAGTCTCACGAGACTTATGGAGGCTCGCTACTGAATAGCGCTCTTAATGTTCTACCTCTGCCAGAAATGCATATGAGCCTTCCATCCGGTATGTCTTCGGAAGAGAATCCGGGAGGTTCTTTTCAGAACACGGGAAAGTACTCTTACTGTGGACCATTCACAAAACTCGATAAACGGCTGTCACAGCGATATCACGGTGTTAATCAGCTCGACCGTGCGTGCCTCCACCACGATGTGGCTTACGCAGTTCATAAAGATACTCCGGGGCGTAACCACGCAGATGACATCCTCGCTGCAGCCGCGTCGAAGATCGCACTCACCGATGAAACTCCGGATTATGAGAAGAAGGATGCGCGGCTGGTATCGGCCATTATGTCAGCGAAGTCGAGGCTGGGGATGGGTGTTGGAAGGCGACGCAAATGAAAATCATTTGTGTATGTGTTTACCTGTTTGTAATATATAGTATTACTGAAATGTCTAAGCACCTTTCAGCCGTCTATTACAGCCCTAGAGGTTACTGGCGAGGTAAGGCTGCGGTGAAGAAACTAGCCTCAGCCGCCAAAGTTTCCGAGGCGGAGGCTCGTGATTGGCTGAAGAAACAAGCGGTGTGGCAGATTTATCTACCCGTTCCTCGCCGCATACCGCGTCCAAAGTTTGAGGAAAATCGACCAAACGCCGTACACCAAGCCGATCTCTTGTTTTTACCTCACGATAAAGTAGGTCGAAAGACTTATAAATACGCCTTGACTGTCGTCGATGTTGCTTCACGATACAAAGAAGCAGAACCGTTGTTCAACAAAAGTGCGACCGAAGTCGCCGCCGCTTTAAGCCGGATCTATAAGCGGGGCCCTCTAACTTGGCCTCGACTTTTTCAGGTCGATCCTGGACGGGAATTTATGGGTGATTTTACACCGTTGCTGACGAAGCACGACGTTCTTGTAAGACGCGGACAGGCCGCAAATCATCGTCAACAGGGCATCATTGAACGCTTTAACCGTACTCTAGCTGAGCGACTTTTCGGTGCCCAGTACGCTCAGGAATTGCTCCTGGCTGCAAGGGGGTCATCCGAACGGTCAGTGGAATGGGTTCGCCGAATGCCCGAAGTTGTAGCTGCACTAAACAATGAGCCGACGCGTTTGCTCGACATGAAGCCGGTTGAAGCGATGAAAGCTGCTAAAGTGACACAGAAGCCCTCTCATTCACAAATGAAAACTCGTTTGTGGGGAATGGATGAGCCTATTCTTGGACACGACGTTCTCGTTCGATATTTGTACGCTCCCGGCGAGCTCGAGGGTGGTAGCAAACGAGCCACCGACCCTAACTGGTCGCTCACCATCCACGCTATTTTGGATGTTGTTCGGCGGGCTGGCCAACCGGCTTTATACCATCTAGTTGATGGGCCTGGCCGCGGGTTTGTACGCGAGGAGCTGATTCTGGTGCCTATGGGCACTGAGCTACCCCCGATAGAATACTCAACCGTCGTTGATTTTGTAGTGCCCGTATGCCAGCGTTGTTATCCCATCGGCCTCTATCCACTTTTTTGTGTCTAATGGAGAGAGGCTGATCTTATTCTGCTCGTACACTCCGATCTGGTGGTCGTGGCTTCTAATCACGACTTGTGTGTGCCGCATTTCTTCTCGTTCGAACAGGCATTCCTTGTATAGCTCGTGGTGCAGATCCTTCTTCACAACTGCTCTCTGAACGCCTTTTGCTTTCCTGATTTCTGAACCGCCCGATTTTAAGACCGAGTACATCTTCGGACGCAGTCCTACGAATTCAGCGATGGCCACTCCGTTACATTCATCTTTGAACTTGCCCACGACTTTCTTGTTCTCGACGTCGTAGTAGGGGCTGTCTCTTGGAAACTCTGAGAGGTCGTATTGGTGTTTTTTATTCCACATATCGGTATAGGCGTTCGGAGTTTCCACCTGAAATAACAGGCTGTCAGTGTCTGTATATAGCAACTGGGCTTTTTCTCCGTACTCGTTTTTCACATCGTTGTACCAGAAGTCGTACATCAGATGCTTGCTGAGGTCGAGGACAGCCTGGCCGACATATACAGGTCTGTTTAACTTGAGCTTGTTCTTCAAACTGTGAATCGCGGCGAGTTGGTCGTTGAAGATTTTGTGTAATATGTAGGCCGGGTCGGCAGTTAGTTTACGAAGTTTGTCAACTTTTGAGGTCGGTACCAGGTTGACCCTGATTCTTTTTCTAAGATTTTCCATGGTTTTTCCGAAAACTGCATTATTAGCCAGTTTGAAGAAGTCTTTTTCAAATTCTGACGTTGCCTTCGCTCTCAATTTCGTATTCATCTCGATATATGGAGCCATCCATGCCTCCTGTCTAAACTTAATGACACGATGAATTTTAGAAACTCGTAGGCCCAACGAGTGGTAGAGTTTGAGATTTCTATAATGGACCACATACCGCTCCTTAGGTCGTAGACTTGGTACTAACTTCACATGCTTTGTGAACTTGCCTCCCAACTCGTTCATAAGCACATTCTGATAGTCACTCAACCACCCCTCTTGGACTGTCAGGGTCTCCGGTGCTAAGGGATAGTCGCTATGTGATTCGTGGAGCTGCTCCGGGTACTCAAGATCGACTTCGAGCAGGAAGCCTTCAGGCGCGTCGTCTGGAGTTTCCAACACTTCGTCGAGAGTTGGACTTTCCCAGCTGAATGCTCCAACTGGTAATGGCTGTTGCATCGCCCAGCCGTACAGGTTATTAGCGTCGAGATACATGATCCAGTTTTCTGGCTTCGTGGTATCGTGATCTGGGCATTGTGGGTTGTTCGCTTTTGCGAAGCGCTTAGATACCATCGAGATTCCACCTCTGAGACCTTTCTCTACGAACAAATGCATGTCTATGTCTGTTAAAAGTTCGAGCTCGATTTTCGTCTTTTTCAACAAAGCGTCCCAGGCCATTCCTGGTAGGCTAAAGTAGTTTGCTGGATCTAGACTGTAGTGCTTCATTGAGGTGTCTCTGAAGGTCTCGAATACATCGGCTAGTAGAAGTACATCCGTGCGGAGATACAGGTCGTGATAGTCGCCCAGAGTTTTACAGTCGAATTCGTTCCATACTCGTTGGGCGTGTTCATAATCCGCATCAGAGATGTTCTCTCGGGACAGCCTGCTGTAGAACGCTTCTTTGGGTGGAAGTCGGTCTTCTGCGAAGCGGTTGTAATTGTCAATGTGCTCGTAACAATATACGCCCTTTCGCCTCAAAAGATCTAGTTTTGTCCTATCATCATGAACGAAATTTTCCTTTATATATGCCGTTGTCACTTTCAAATCCTCTAGCGACAGATTTCCTGATAATTTATCCAACGAGCTGTTTAGAAACTGGAGGCTGTCGATGAACTGTAGTTGTCCTATGTTGAATGTCATGTACTTCTCCATATTGTTTGGAATACAGTTAATTTCAGTTTCCTCATCCTGCGCGGCCTCACAGCTACCTATCGCTTGCATTATGAGGTGGCTGTCGTAACCTCGCAGATTGTGGAAGACCACCGGTACCTTACACTTATCTGGATATATTCGAAGTTTGAGGTTGCAGGCGTTATGAGCGCACCTCGATATTTACCGGTAATGTGACAGTGGTCGCGAACTCTATCCTCTTCGAGCGCTTCTCCGCAGATATGACATTCAGTAGCCTCGCGGAATGATTGGCGATCAACTGCTGACATAACTATCTTAGCTGGGGTGGCCAGCCTTTGTTTGATAGTGGCTAGCTCGCCTTGTAGTCGTTGTAGGAACTCTTCCACGGCGTTCTCTCCACGATATAAAACTGGTTTCTTCGTGCGGCCGTCGCATCGAACCACTATGTAACAAAAACTACATGGTTTCTGCTCAGCTATCTGTCTAGTGTTGCTCTCGTTGGGATTCATGACTGCACCTTCGATTGGTATGTTTAGAGCCTCGAAGTCTGCGTAAATGATATAAGGAGTGCGCATCTGTTTGCGATGGTTCTGGAATTTGAGGATATTTTCATCCTCCTTAGGCATCTCAATCCGCTGAGGCTTCTGACTAATGCCCTGACAATCTTTGATATGAGCATCCAGCAAGTCTTGTCTACAGAATATGTGTAGGCAGCGACGGCATGGGTGTTTTCTCTCTTTATGATCGTTATTTTTGTACAGCATTCGGGCCAAGTCCTTGATCCAGACATAGTGATAATTCTGTAAAGGTAAATTTTCATTTACGTCGCTGGCCGACAGTAAAAGATCAATATTGTGAACTCTAATCTCGGTTGAGACATAAATTGGATACAGCCCTTCATTCCATCCAAAGACCGATATGGACACCATCGGGTTCTGACGTCCGAACTTACCGATATCTGTGACCTTCACCGGAAATTCTATACCGTCGAAGTTTAGTTCGTGGAGGTGGGCTCGATACTTAGTTGGGCGTTGAGGGTCCTTTTCTACTGGATACATGGCGCTTAAAATGGCCCACTCGAAGCAACGATTGTCTTCATTCTTGACATTAATAACCGTACGAGGGGGTATGTACTTTGGTGTGGGAAAGTAGCTCTTACCTCGGAAAGGCCTATATCTTGCAAAACTGAGGTCCAGCGCTACGACCCGCTTCACTCTCCACCCCGACCCTTCATTGGTGTAGTCCTCGAGGAGTTTTTGTACTTCGGCTTTGGCCTTCCGTATAGCCCCTTGGACTTTACCCGCAGTGGTAATTGGGACTGCTGTGCTTCGAAAGTAGGCGGTATTAGTAATGATGCCCGGGGGCGCGTTGCCACCATACACATTATCAACGGTCGGTGCCAACTTTTCCAACTCAACTGTCAACACTTGAGAGTATTTCAAACCGCCATATTTCAAGAGCTCTTCGTTGAGCTGCGCCTCAATGCTGTGCTCCATTGCACTCAAGAAAGCCAACGCATCTCTTTCCAGCCTGTGGTTAAGAGGTACTTCTGCACGGAAGTCTCTCAGAAGCTGATTGGCGAGCTCTTTGTGTACTAGAAAGGGTGGTGGTCCACCTCTATCCTTCTTACTTAGGAGTGGGTCGAATTGTGCTAGAAGGGCCTTACGTTTTGCCCCTCTATGCTTGCGCACTGGAGGAATTGGCCTTGGAAGCAGTGGCTGTAGTAAGCGCCTTTTGACTGCATCTGGGATAGGTTCGTCTAAGATATTCTGTAGAACAGCTCGAAGAGCGGGGGGGCCAGTAAACTCACCCAACAATTGTTCAATTTTTTCATTCGTAGACAATGCCATAGTAATAAATTAGTTTATATTACTGTGGCAAACTTTTCTCTAATATAATAAGTTTATCATTTCTTTAAATAGAAATTTTTTATTATCTAGTCTATTGAAATAGATGATAGACGTTTCCATTCTTTATTAAATTCGCGAACTAACCCACCTCGTCGAGCTCTCAAATATTTAGCGAAATAACCACATTTCATACACTCACCCACGTGTGTTTTTATACCCCTTCCACATTTGGCACATGGTTTTGTCCCACAACCGTTTCGCAGTCGTGCCAAATGTTTGAAACAGTACTCCCCAATGCACCTGCGACAGCAGAGGGATGTTTTACCTATACCGAGCCAAATGCAAAAGTTTTGTCCTAACATTATGTTTTATGTATACCACAACCTATTCATTTATTTAAATGGAAAAAATTCTGAACGACTTAAGATGCTTCTGCAGGAAGACGCTCCTAGCTTAGTGTGACACTGTGACACTTGTGACAGATATTATCGTCACACTGTGAAAGTTGTCACACTCGAGGACTTCTAAGCTATAAGCGTTCGTGGATTCCACGGACTGCCTGGAAGTCGATTGGCTATAATTGTCCGTGGGTTTCAGGACCCTCTCTGAAGGCCCTGCGCTAAGGGCCCGCATATTTTGTTCTAAAATACACAGGAGAAAGTGAATATGCTATATGGGTTCGTAGGCCTCTGGAGACCCTTTGAAGGTCGATCTGCTGTAAGGGCCCATTGGTCTCGGGGCCCTCAGAGGGCCCTGCGCTCAAAGCCCCATTATACATCTACTAGTCTTGTCCGAGTACTTCCTGTGTTTGCATGCTAGTTAAGCTAGTTTCGTGAGGCTTTACACCTGTGGTGTTTGACGTCTTTCTACGCGTCTATTTTCTGGTCGTCAGCCTGTTGCTGCATTGAAGACCAGGTTTTCTTTGGCGTTCTTCCGTGAGTGATGAGCGAACCGTTTCCACCGTCAGTCTACGGTTGGGTAATGTATAGTTAGTTTGTTTTGGAGAATTATACCTGTTTAAACTAGATACGAGTTTGTTGGAGCTTTTGTTAGAAGGAACCTATAACATATGAGGACTCGCGGGATTTTTTTTTTTTGCTCTCTAATGTTTCTTTGAATGAAGATTTTCGTCGTTAAGGAGTTTAAAGTACCGGTACGAGAATTTGGAAGTTATAACATTTGAATGTTCGCGGAATTTTTTGTGCTCTCTAAATTTTCTCTTGAATACGAATTTTGTATCGTTAAGGGATAATATTTAGAATTTTAGGGGCGTTTCTATGTTCGTCCGTCGTGAAAAGGGAAATTTCAGTATTTTCTCTAAAGTTTCGCTGTAGAATTGTCGAGTTTTGAAAAGTGGGCGTTTCCGTCTCAAAGCAATTTGACATTTTGAAATTGAATTTTGAGTAAGGAGTTTGTAGTATGGAAATTGTGAATTTTGAATAGAGGAATTTCGAATTGTGATAGTCCGTATTGAAATTTTGAAAGTGCGGAAAGTTGAATTTGATAGGGCCTACTCCGTTTCGAAATTTTGAAGTTTTGAAATTTGAAGGTTGAATTTTGAAATCTGAAATTGTGGAATTGCGCAAGTTTCTGAAATGGAAAATTCGATAGAGTTTAAGATTTTGGAATGTGAGGATATTTTTGATATGTCAGTCGAAGAGATGAGGGAAAGGTTAAATAGTTTAGGACTAGGAATAAAAACTTGGAACGAGGTAGAGCTGCAGAAAATGGTCTGGGTATTTCTTGACGAATTGAACATGAAGAATTTTGAAATTTGGGAACAAAAGGTTGACGAAGAACGAGTTCGAATTCATGAACAGAAAATGAAAGAGTATGAAATGGATATGGCACGTTTGGAAGCGACAATAATGAGTTGTACTTCTTTGCCAGTGAATATACGTGATTCTGTTGAGACTCGAGACGATAAACTAATTCAGGGTGTGTCTCTAAATATTTCGGATAGTTTGTACACTGAGTCTGTGGGAATTAATGACTGTGACGAGTGGCGACTGAATGAAGGTGATTTGTTAGGACTGTTTCATGAGTCGAATGAGATTAACGTGTGCAGGTCTTTTGGTTGTTCTGAATTTATAAATGTTTCGTCTAATACTGATGATTTGTTTGAGTCGAAGGAATATTCCTCGGATGTGGATGAAGGTGTGTCATCGGACGATTTGATTCGGTTGTTTGACGAAGACAACGAGGATGATGTAGCGCCAGTCGACTTACTTTGTTGCTGTCGAGATGAGTATGTTTTGTCAACTTTATTTGCGAATGATGAGTCGAGTGAGATAGTGGTCAATGCATGGAACAAATGTGAATTGATTAACGGAATCTTGAATGAGTCGTTTGAAAGTATTCCGAATGATTTTTTGGTGGACTCGAATGCGAGTATTGAGTTTCTGCATGTTGTGGAGAAGGATGGTCTTCCGTTGGCTAAAAGCGTTGCTGTTGATGATTGTGTATCGCCGAAAGATTTGGTTCAGTTGTTTACTGAAGACAATGACATGCTCAGTGATGTTACATTGACTTTGAATGGCGGTGTTGTTTTCGTTCATAGTTTGGATGATGTTGAGGTGAATGAGAATGTGTTTACGCCTCATGACTGTGTTCTGAATGGACAGAGTTTGACAGTATCTTTGCATCCGACTGATTTAATTTGCGAATGTACGACGGATGTAATGGAGTTGAGTTTGACAGGAAAGACTTTGCCTGTAGTTGATACTTCTGTTTCACAGAATGTTTTGCTGTGTCAAGATTTGCATTTGACTAGAGAGGTTTGTTTTACGAGCGAGTGCTTTGCGCTTTCGGTAACTTTGAGTTGTGGTACTCTGGTGTTGATGAATGATTCGTTACATGCGCATTGGCTTTGTTGTTGCCTTTCTTTTCGATGGACGGTGTTCCATGGCATTGGTATATCGTGTACCGTGTTGACCGTTTGCCAATGGTTTACAGTTTATATGCATCATCAACATTTGTGCTCTGCATTTCGAGTGGTTAGGAAGCAAGGTGTTTTTTGCGTTGATGCACTTGATTGTTCAGAACCAGTGATTGATTTTCTTGTGAATCGTTTTACTGAATCTAATGCTTCTGTAAGAGTTTATTTACAGAGATGTTCTGTTTTGGATCGTGTTGCTGGATGTCGACGGAGCAAGCGACTGCGAAGGTCGAGACGATCTTATGCTTCTTCGATCAAGTTCGTGGCTATGGTGGTCCTGCTGACGACACTATGCGGCTACGTTGGTGACGCCTCGCTGTCGGAAGCTATGCGCTCCGATGGTAATGCTACGACCGTGGTGCACGATGGCGTGTGTTGGCACTTTTCCTACGCGTCGCGACCATGGAACGTTGTGGTCACTTTGGACTTCGCTTCTCAACGGTTACTTGGACCGTTGATTTTCTTCACTTGCTTTTGTCGGTGTTTCCGTTGGACGTTGTTCGTCGAAGGAACTTTCTTTACGTCGTTCAAGATCCTTGGAGTCGACGGCGAGAGATTCGCCATGGGGTTGATCCAGTTGGAGGTTATTGTTTTGTAGGTGTTTTTGGGTGTGTTTTCTTCTTATTTTTTTGAGGTTTTTGTGTTTTTGTCTGTTTGGACATTTGCATTTTGAACATTAAGCCTACAGAGATGATTTTTGTGTGTTGTAACGTTGTCTAATGGACTGTTACGTTGATGAACCTTTCGGATTTGTTGAGTCGACCGTCGATGGTTATCACTGTGTAATCGTGGTTAGGGCTGACGTACATGATCGTCTAGTGTGTATAGTTAAATGATTTTGTTTGTGTGAAATGATTAATTTCGTTGGTTATGCTTTCATTGTGATATTTGTGCATTGTGCATGTTAATTGTAAGTTAGTTAAGTCAGAAACCCTTCTGGTTTCTGCCTTGTATGGACGTCCCGGGGTATGTTAGGATCCCATGACTGACTAGTCCTAGGATGGGCAAGGGTTCTACTTGACTGGTTTCCTTTGGCTGAGAAGAGACCTCTAGCGGGGATAGATATCCCATATAAGGAAAGAGAATAGGGTGTGTGGGAGAAGACTCTGATTATACTGCCGACGGGTGTAGTCTTGTCCGAGTACTTCCTGAGAGAGGTCTCTGATGATACTGCCGATGGGCGTAGTCTTGTCCGAGTACTTCCTGTGTTTGCATGCTAGTTAAGCTAGTTTCGTGAGGCTTTACACCTGTGGTGTTTGACGTCTTTCTACGCGTCTATTTTCTGGTCGTCAGCCTGTTGCTGCATTGAAGACCAGGTTTTCTTTGGCGTTCTTCCGTGAGTGATGAGCGAACCGTTTCCACCGTCAGTCTACGGTTGGGTAATGTATAGTTAATTTGTTTTGGAGAATTATACCTGTTTAAACTAGATACGAGTTTGTTGGAGCTTTTGTTAGAAGGAACCTATAACACTATTTATTTATTAGGCGGCCAGAAACGTATTTTAGAATGAAGTACAATTAAACTTACGTGACAGATTCCTCGATTCGCGACGAGCTGCAAAATACACCAGAATACAAATTACTTTATGCGAAAACACTTAAATATATTGAAACAGTCAAGGGGTGTTAATATGTATGTGACATGTACATACATGCACGTACAGTCCAACATAGGCCTATATACATACATTACATAAAATAGATGATGTCATAATTATATACACGAATACATACATATACTTACATGCATATATATATATATATATATATATATATATATATATATATAGGCCTACACGTGCGCTTGAATAAATGTATGTTTACGTGGTATCTGGGTATCTCCCCGGAGCATTCCCAAGACGTTTCCTCAGACATTTCCCTCTGGTTGTGTCACCCTAGGCCACTTCCTCCATGGTCGTTTCTCCCGAACATAATAATTTTTTATAACCGCCTTGTCATGCGCGTGGCTACGTGCCCTATAGCTACAAAGCATAAGCAGAATCTATTTGCTGCATTAGCTGTAGAACTTACTTCGTAGGAAAACTGTATGGAATGTGCATTTATTAGCAGTACAGGACCAGGCTCAGACTAATAAGTCCTGTTAATTAATTACATGTTCTCTTTTATGGCGTCTGTGCATATGAGGCTAATAACGGTTCCGTTTTGCACGCGGTAGATCTTTTTACTTGACCACGTTGTATTTCAGACACAGATAACAGACTGTCAACAAGAGTTCAACAAATGTAATCGTTATAGACTAGTTTATAGTCTTTCATCGCACACAATCTGCTGTCTCCACTCTAAATAAATGCACGTCTTCCTAGATTCCGGTGTTTAGCGACATCTTATGGCTCCCAAGGCATTGACGTCGCCCTCCTCCTTTACCCAGGCTTGGGACTGGCGCCACTCGAATATACGGCAGCGACGGATTTTCGCACGTCTTCAGGGCATCAATTCCTTTTTATAGGTCCACTGCAGATCCCGATTACGTTAGCAATTCTTTTGCATATATGAACGCGTTGACCCTGGCTCCGAATGACATAATCGTTGCGCTTTATTGCAGGCGCTGATGGCTTCTCGTCTAGTGCGTTACGGTGTTTGACACCGTTTGCACGTGTGAATGGACCTCCGTCACTGATACCACTCGTAAAAATACGGCGTTTTATTGCACAAGCGTGCAAGGGTAAATGACAAAAGCGAATTGCCCTCTGGGAGGAGATGACCAGGAGTCCAAAGAATTATACCCTAGACCCGTCTGCGCATGTCCGCGGTCAAGATGGTCATTGTTTTCCTGTCGTAATCGTAATCGTAAACCCCAGATTCTAAAGCGATACTTAAAGGCTAAGTGCAGGCATTCATGAGTGCTGCGTCGTATCAGAGGGGTTGTCGAAGGTGCAAAGTGAAGATCCAAGTCTGTTGCCAGAGGACCAGAGAGGGAAAGGGGCAGAGGAGGAACGAGCTGCTGAGACGGGTTTCGTTAGGATGAGAGAAATTGAAAGACGGAGGATGGGTGGATCAGGGTAGGGATTCTTGAAGAGGTGAGACTTTAGTTTGGAGAGGTGTGGGTGATGTGTAGAGCAGCGTGAGATAGATGGTGATGGGTGAGCGGCGAGATCGGTGGAGGAACTGAGAATTTGCGGAATTTATGAGGTACGTCGTTGAAGAATTGAGGTTCAGAGTAGTATATGGATTTGATGGAGAACTAGAGAAAGCACTGACCGGGGAACGGGGAAAAGGGAGATAGGATGACGATCCGGTGGATCGGGATGGCTGGATAGTTAAGAGTTCGCGAAGGTACTTTGACTGGGTGCTATATCGTGCAGGTTGAGCCTCTTGTTCCCCGCTCGCAGACCGCCCTTATGGCAGCGCCGCGCTTTTTCCATCGCTGGCCCTTCAATCTGGAATGGGCTTCCTGTGTTGCTTCGCTTGGTCCCATACCACCACATTCTACTCAAAACTCTAGACTGTACTTTCAACCGGGATTGGTTCGGGAGTGCTTCTGAGTAGATAACATTGAAGAGGCGCTATATAAATTCTCCAACTGAATTTGGATAGATTAGCTCTTCATACGCAGAAGTTGTATGCTAATTCTTTTATTGCTGGGCTTCTAATTAACTTTAATACCACATAAACTGGCGTGGGCAGAGTCGCCGAAGACGCGAAAAGTAACGTCTAGTGCAGTAAGTGTAGGCTATCGATCGTTGCCGCACACGAATACCAACTCAACCTCTGATCTTTCTGAAATCGGTAAATAAAAAAGAAATATGAAAATTAAATTTTGCGTGTGTTGTATTATCCTGGTCCGCATGGCTTAAACTTGCCGAATCCCTTGGACCCTATCTAATACCTTTTATGTTAGGTTAAAACTATTCTGTTTAGTCGTACCGGAGTCGGGTGCGCCTCTGAGTAGCCCTCTTGAAGAGGCGCTATATAGATGCCCCAATGAATGAATGAATGAATGAATGAATGAATGAATGAATGAATGAATGAATCGCAATCTTAATCGAAATTTCTAGGTCCTATATACAGTTGTTTGTGGATATTCACACAAGTCTCATTGCTGTGGGAGACGAAACCCTGGTCACATTTCAGTGCATCTGTTTTCCTGGGGCCGCCCTGTCGACTTCGATTCTCCCATCCAGTCACGCAGCGGCGCAGCTCATGTGTTGCTGGGAATAAACCACACCACATTAGCTCTGTTCTCCGTACGACTGTCCTAGATCGACTCAATCCAACCAGTTCTCTGAAGAGCATCCGTATGTTTACGGCCATTGGGGAGAGGGTGGGATGGGGTAATGGTCTCCCATCCGTCGGTCGCCCGGTCCCTTGTCATTCGATGCAGGTCTGCTGGGGTGGTCGGGTCGTCGCTCTCCCACTAGTCGCACGACGTCGAACAGTGATTTAAAAATGCGAGATGTCGCTTATTTAAGAGCGTTGTAAAGTCACCGTGTGTGTTCTGGTCGACAGGACGTCTTCTCGTGGTCTGCATGTCTAGATGACCGGCTAACTGTCATTGGGTCTGTGGCCGTGACTCTGGATGGATGACCGCTCCTCTGGCCGCACTCCTCTACGCACAGAGGAGGAGAGCTATGTTCTGAGAGGGGGAAGGAATGAGAAAAAGAGAAAAGATGGAGAGGAGAAGGAAGAGGAGAAGAAAGACGAGGAGGAGGAGGAGAGGAGGAGAAGGAGGAATAGGAGGAGGAGGAGGAGAAAGAAAGATTGAAGTAGGAGGAGTAGGAGGAGAGAGGAGGATAAGAAGAAATACGAGGAGGAGGATAAGAGGAGAAGGAGGAGTAAAAGAAGGAGGAGAAAGAGGAGGAGGATAAGAGGAGAAGGAGGAGTAAAAGGAGGAGGAGGATAAGAAGAAAGACGAGGAGTAGGATGAGAGGAGGAGCAGGAGGAGAAAGAGGAGAAGAAGTAGGGGAGGAGGAGAATAAGAAGGAATTCGAGAAGGAAGATGACAGGAGAAGGAGGAGTAAGAGGAGCACGAGGACGTGGGAGGAAGAGGAGGATAAGAAGAAAGACGAGGAGTAGGATGAGAGGATGAGAAGGAGGACTAAGAGGAGCAGGAGAAAGACAAGGATGAGAAGGAGGAGGAGGAGGAGCAGGAGGAGCAGGAGGAGGAGGAGGAGGAGGAGGAGGAGGAGTAAGACGAGGAGAAAGACGAGGAGGAGGAGGAGGAGGAGGAGTAGGTCGAGGAGGAGTTACCGATGATGAATCGGATTCGATTCATCGATCCAGTGCAAGAAGAAGGCACTTAACCCAATGACCGAAGATCTTCCTTTCCTTCGTCTCTCTCTTTGCTTGCTTCTTTGTCCCTCTCTTTGCATGCTTCTTCGTCTATGTATTCTTACGCCCCTCTATATGTCCTTTCGTTTGCTTCTTAGCCTGTTCCTTTGTCCGTCTGTCTCTTCGTGCAACTTTTTGTTTGTCTCTTTGTTCGTCGATTCGTCTGTCCCTTTGACTGTCTCCTGGTATGTCTCTTTATGTTCTTATCTCTCCTTTCATTCGTTCCTTCCTTCGTTTGTCCCTTTTACCGTCCATTCGCTTCTCTCTGTCTCTGTGTCTGTGTCTGTCTGTGTCTGTGTCTGTCTGTCTCTGTGTCTGTGTCTGTGCCTGTGTCTGTGTCTATCTGTCTGTCTGTCTGTCTCTCTTTCCCATCGTCCGTGTCACCACGTCCTGTGTGCAGTTCATAATACACGGTTATCTCTTTGTACATGTACTGGCAAATAAAAAAATATGTGTGTGTGGGTGTGCGTGTGTGGGTGTGTAGGTGTGTGTGACTGTGTGTGTTTATGTCTGTTTCTGTGGGTGAGTCTCCGTCTCGTCTTGTGTGTTTGGTTGTCTGTTCGTCTTCTTGTATACTTTCAGATTCACTTTTAAAGAAGTGTTGCCATTTCACTTGCGTCACTGAATGAAGCAAGCCATCTCAGCTGCTCTAACTCAGCTGACCATCCTATATGAAGCAGCCTCTACGTCATCTATATTCGGATAACCTGGTTTTGCCATATGTTATATTGCAGCAGCACCTCTCTTTCTTTCTCTTGTGACGCTACTCGGATGACCTTCTTGCTTTCTCTCTCTTTCTCCGTCCGTCCGTCCGTCCGTCCCTCACCCTCTCCCTCTCTCTTCCTCTCTCTTCCTCTCTCTCCCTCTCACTCTCTCTGTCCCGCTCCCTCTCTCTCCCTCTCTCTCACCCTCTCTCCCTCTCTCTTCCTCTCCCTATCCCTTTTTCTCTCCCTCTCCCTCTCCCTCTCTTCCCCCTCTCTCCGTCCCTCTCCCTCTCTCCCTCTCCCTCTCTTTCTTTATCCCTCTCCCTCTCACTCTCTCTCTCTACCCTCTCTCTCTATCTCACTGTCTCTCTCCCTCTCCCTCTCCCTCCATCTGCCTCTCCCTCCCTCCGTCCCTCCCTCTCACCCTCCGTCCCTCTCTCCCTCCCTCTCTCCCTCCCTCTATCCCTCCCTCTCATGGTCTATTATGGCTCCCAAGGCTTAGTTTTTCTGTTATTTCTTTTTCTGTCGATTTATAAATATCATATCAGCATCCTACGCTATTGATTATCTCTTCCTCCACGCTTCGCTTCCCTCTTCTTCCAACCTTTCCCAGGGGCACTAAATCATATTCGTTGCAACAACGTCGTCTTCCTCTTGGAAAAGAGTTCCGTCGCATATATACGCACTGTTGCGTTTAACTCCGTGCACCGTACATTTTCAACTGTCTTCAAACGTACTTGTTAAACAGCCACAGCTCCGTCGCTTTTGTTAGGTACTGAAAAGGCGTTACATCAAGATAACAATTGTAATTGTAATTGTAACCGAGAATTTATATAGCGCCACTCAAAGTCAGAGGCGCTCCCCGACCCGGATCAGTGTCTTCACTGACGAAGAGAAAGGCTTACCTGTAATTTGTACATTGTTTTGTAGTTTAGTTACATGTAAGTTGGGATGCGGAAATTTCGCCCCCGGAAGAATCGCCCCCGGAAGATTAGCCCCCGACATTTCGCCCCCGGGAAGATTCCCCCCCCCCCCGGAAGTTTCGCCTCCGGGATTTATGATGAAAATGTAACTAAGACTAGAAGCTGGATTAGCGATGAAAATGTAACTAGAAGACTAGAAGCGGGATCTATGATGAAAATGTAACAATGACTAGAAGCTGGATCGACGGGGGCGAAACTTCCGGGGGGGGCGAAATGTCGGGGGCGAATCTTCCGGGGGCGAAAAGTCCTAGAACCAGTTAAGTTTAACTTTTGTTTGATGGGTCGTGTTTATGAACCAATTATTCTCATAAGATTTTGCTGTATGTTTAATTAGCAAGAAAAGCTGTTCTTCTTTGTCATCTGTACTGCCTTTAAATCGGTGGTCCTACTTAAGCGGGACTTTGGTAACTTTTGGGTCTGCTGATTGTTTCCCAATGCCCTGTTAATATTTTATGTCTAACTGTATTTTCTTTTCTCGATTTTTTTAGATTCAATAAACGAAGAATAGGGTGTCTTGTGACATGCGCATGAAATGACATGCGCATGCGCAGCTAAATGTACTTGCTATGTAATTTCGAACATTAGTATTTGCGCTGACAGTAGACAGTGTGTGTCAATGTACATACACCAGCATGATACCGACTCGCCTGCCTGATTGATGACTGGTCGTCTTGAACAATATGACGTGTTCGCCAACCATCCAATGTCCTCGACAACCTGTCCTCTGTAGGTCACTTAACACGCGAAAGACTGGCAGCCAAGATGCCTACTATCCATCAAAATATCGGACTTCGTTTCCGGATGTTTATAAATAAACGTGCTTCATTGGCGATTGCTCAACATGCAGTTAGCTAGTAAGTACACCTCCTCTGAGGCTCTGACCCTCTGGCAACCGGACTCTGACCTCCTTTTGACTACCCTCTGGACGACCCATCTGACTCGACGCATGCGCTCGTGAATAAGCTGGTGCCCTGCGCTTAGCTTTCGAGTGGCGCTTTATAAATTTGGAGTTTACGATTAAGATTACGATTACGAAACAAGTCATCAAGACACTGATTTTGAGTGGCGCCATATAAATTCTCGATTACAATTACAATTACAATTGTTACCTTGATATAGCGCCTTTTAGCTTTAATTCTTACATCACAAGAGCATTGCCTGCGCTAGCCTCAATGACTTTAATGTTACTGTGAAGCAGAAGATCAAGCAAGCAACTGTCAGGTAACTAGTAAGAGTCACCAGAGGGAGCTTCCGCACTCAAGCAAAGCCCACCAAATTGATCCTAATCCAGAGTTGATAGATGACATCGTCAGTCTATTGACTCACACAGAGTACATAGGAGGATGGATTGTCAGCTGATTAAGCGGGATTTGCAATTATACATCTAACATCCGTTAAAATATGCAGGCTACAGTTCTGGTCAAATTTGCATGAATCTCGTAGGTTCCCCTAGAACATACGTTTTCAGTTGAAACTTCCGAATTTCCCGACGGATCCCTCAATGTTTAATAATAAAAATATTCTACAGCACGCGACGCCTATGAAGCTTATTGTGATGAGGACCTATCGTCAGTCCAGGTTTAACGCACCGGGACTCATTTCGCGCACTTTGTATACGGTCCCTAATCCAAGTATTGTACTCGATTCGCATCAATCTTGTCTGTGGATCTTCTCATTTTCATATTCATGATATCCGATGTCGTATCAAGCGTCATGTTCCTCCCCCGATTTACGTGCCAATGTATTATGCACTGGCTTCCAGTCATCTCTTCTACCACTCGTCGGGATCCGCCTTGCGCGGGTTTCTTTCGCTAGTGAAGATAATCCGTGATTGGCTCCACTGGCCCTTTCTTCTTCTTTCGTAGGTTGTTTTCCATTTTTCTTGGCGCCTTAACGACATTCAGTTGAAGATTTATCGTTAGTCTTCCGCATAGAGAGAGAAGAAAGAGAAATAGAAAGTGAAAGAGAGATACAGACAGACAGACAGACAGACAGACAGACAGACAGACAGACAGACAGACAGACAGAGACTGAGAGACAGAAAAAAACAGAGACTGAGACAGACTGAGACAGACACAGACAGATAGACAGACAGAGACAGACATACAGAGACAGACAGAGACAGGCAGAGAGACACACAGAGACTGAGAGACACAGAGATGCTGAGAGACAGAGAAAAACAAACAGACTGAGCAAGACACTGAGAGAGAGACAGACAAAGACAGAGACACTGAGAGATAGAGACAGAGATACTGGGAGACAGAGACAGAGAGACACATACAGAGACGGAGACAGACAGAGAGAGTGAGAGACAGCGAAAGGAACAGGTCTATGCGATACGCGATGGCTACCTGGCTGATCGAATCCACCTCGTATAGACTACAATGTGCAGGTGCAAGGTAGCATACAGTTCATTACATTACATTTCATCACAATGCATTACATTACGCTATCTGACAATGCGTTAAGTTGAGTATCATTTGAAACTCTGTTGAGAACAATCATAGATGATCTCATCCAATGATTTATAGCGCCCCTATAACAGCGCCCAAGGTATACCAACCAATGGCCTCTTCAAGAGAAATCGCAAATATCCGTTAGAGTGGCCAGGTTGATTATCAAAGAGTATGACAAACAATTTGTCTGGTTCTGGGATTCCTATCCAGTTAACACATAGGAAATTGGTTATGTAAATAGTTTAAGTAACACTGTTACATAGACCAGCCGTTGCAGAACATGATTTCGAAAAAGTTACAGTCAAACCGATGATCCATGTACTGTGATAGATCAGTTAGAGTTATGGCAAATGAAACTAGGCTATAGTGTGGACTATAATTCATCACCGTTGACTTCTTTGTGCCGCAGCAGCCAACGGAGGATGTAAGATTCCACCGAAAGAGAGTCACGTACATCGTGGATGGAGGAGGCTGACCTGTGTGATGCTGAGGAGAGGGTACTGTTGATATCCGGGCAAAGAGGAGAAGATAATAAGGGATGACGCACGGTTATATGACGACTGACTGGTTCCTGTCAGATTCTGACAAACTTAGAGGCAATGAGAAGATAATGTATGTTATGAGTGCGACCTGCGGATGACCGGACCGCTGGGGAATTAAGGGCGATCGATTTGCTATCGCTGATTGATGGGTTCCACGTCCTGCTCCATAATCGTAGCTCGTGATTTCGGCGACGTGTGTTTTCTTTGGGAACTTTTAGTTTTCGAGTTACACAGATGGGTTGGATTGTAAGAATTTTACTGAGCTATAAGTAGCTCAGTAAACACATTAGGATGTTTGTTTTGTGTCCTTGTTGTCGATTTTTTAGTGAAATATGGTAGGGTAAATTGGGGTAAGGGGATACGAGGTAAAGTAACGTAACTTAAATTTACGAAAGGGAAGGTTGGGCAAGGAGTAAAGAAGTGAGAAAAGGCAAATTAAAGCACAATAAGGATCAGGAAAGGTAAAGGTAAAATAAGGTAAAGACCTTAAAAAATCTTAATGAGACAAATCATATTAGGCAGGGAAAATTGAGATAAAGTATTGTATAGGAGAATAAGGTAAGCTGCGGTAAGGTAATTACGCTCACGCTCTTTAAATAAGATAAGATCAGTTTAGGTAAGGTAAATTACGCTTACGCCTTATAAATAAGACAACGTAAGCCTAAGTAAGGGTGAACTACGTTTCGTCATCTTTTGTCGGCATAGATCTGAATGGTAGGGGTATATTGGTTTTAATACGTATGATAAGACTTGAGCGTAGTACTGTGCAGGTAATTTACCTCCCGTGTCTCTCGAGATATCGTCAGATGATGCCACTGGTTGTCGTCCAATCGGAAGGTACTGCTGATGCTGCTGGGAGTGGGTTGCTGTGCTGGAGCTGGAGGGATGTCGCAGTCGAAAGTCCCTGATCCGAGACGAAGTCGAACCAAGAGACCACTGCGATGAACCGAGACGAAGAGAAAGTCACTTCCGTCTCCTGTACATGGACAGACATTTAGTTCAATTTTACAATACTACTAGGATATTTGTAGCTATTGATTATGGATACCGGTACTTGTGTCTATGTTGTAATACGATATGATATGATATGGTATGGTATGATACGCTGTGTCGTGATATGATACATGATATGTTACAAAATATGATATACTACAAAAACCGAAACAGTAGAAAATGCTTTCCTTTGTATACAAAAGAAGATGTACCAGGCGCTAAGAACATCAGCAATTTAAACCCACATATTTACTTGACAGAAGAGATAAGAAGAGTGATTCTGTTTGTTTAGGTCAGTGGTTCCCAAACTTCGCTGGATCGCGACCCACTTGTGAATATCTTGGCATCTCGGTACCCACTGTGTAAAATTAAGCATTGTGTACTAAAATCTGCATCGTAAATTTGCATCGAAATGTGCACATTTACGTACGGCGTTTAGAGATTTAAAGAATTAAAAGGAAACTTCGGTAAAAAAATTGCTAACAATTTATTGCAATCCAGCTAGTTATAGCCCGATCATAGACAAATGCTGTTGCTCCGAAAAAAATATAAGTTTCTCCAAAACATTTGGCGACCCACTTGCCAGAGTTTCGCCACCCACTTTTGGGTCGCGACCCACAGTTTGGGAAACGCTGGTTTAGGTTACGATGTCATGCCATTGTCAAAGGTCTCGACGGTGGTTTCCTTGTCTTTTGCAATTCATATGACGGTTTCCGTATGCCACGATTTTATTACTCCGTATAAGGCGCCGATGAACCTGTCAATGCTTATGAACTGCGCTGTATAGATTGTCTTCTTTCAATATGTAATGTAATCACAGTTTTATAGCGCCTTTTCAGGAAAACTCATCAGAGGCGCTCCGGGCCTAACGATGTAAAACCGAGATCTAATAAAATGGTTTTCAAGCGCCTACGTAATAGAGGTAAAGAAAGACATGTATTACAATACATTACATACCTAGGCTACCGTAGCGAGTACCCTATAAACTCCTCAACAAATACCGTAGCGAAACACTCAACAAATTCGTTACAAAAACCCTTTCACTCAGCTGTTGCATTGCAGCTTCCACGGTATTGACAACTTTTCAAAGGCTCGCTCCTCACGCTGTGCACACTTGGCCCTGAAATTGTTAATTCCACTTCAAGTTCTGCAGCCTCTCTTAAACGCCACTAGACCTCAATGCCCAGTCTATTTTCCCATTAATTATTTTTGTGTGATATTTTACAATTCAATTTTGAGTAACGTAAGTAGGTTTTCGCCAATTGGGGCGATAGCATTCGTTTAGGGTAGTTTTTGGCGGATAATCAGTTAGTTGCCGAAGCAACAGTAGGAGTGTTAGTTGCGTGCACGCATAGAATAATTCAGAATGAGCAATGCCAAAGTGGCAAGAAACTCTATTTGAAAAGCGTTCCAAATACTAAAATTCCTTTAAATTCAACAGTCTCTGAACGAAATGATCCTAATTAAATTAATTCATTCATTCATTCGAGTATTTATATAGGACCTCTTCAAGGGGGCTACTCAGAGGTGCTCCCGACTCCAGCACGGCCAAATAGAGCAGTTAAATAATGGCTCCATGATTGCTTTTTACTTGACCAAACTGGGGCCACGGGTTTTCTCTAACGTTTAAGAGAACACCGCAGCGTTCCCAAACAACCAAAAAGAAGAAGACCTTTAAGATGTCCTAAATGAACTGACAGATTCATTATCAACCTGCGTCCGAACGCATCCAGGCTGACAAACGTGGCGCGGGTAGCACCTGTCACGCTGGCGCGGAAACGGGAAAGGCTGCAGCGTGAAACCCTACAGCATGAACGAACTGCATGCAACTAGCGTCTGTCTTCTGCGGCAATCAGACACGGTCTTACTTATTCAGATCACATTTCGTTAATTACACGTGTATATAGGTTATATATATACACTCTGGTAGGCTGAAATATATATATATATACATATATATTCCCCAAGTCTTCGACAATGTATACGTATTCTCAGACCGAACTACATGACCTTAGAAGCTTTACATAGATGGATTGTATGGACGTACAATGCTCTCCGCTGTTTAGTACACATGCCAGGATTGTTATTTGGATGTCTTTAGAAAGATCCGTAAACATATATTGCGCGTTGAAGAATGAGTCTCGCACAACGACTATGCCAGTGCATACTTTATGTGTTCGTGTATTTAGACATTCATATAGCGCCCAAATGAGTTCTTCATATTACTTGAGTTCGTTAATAACCTGCGACCCTCTGGTTACAAGGCACATAACATACCGCTACACCACCGCGTCCCCCGTAAAATTCACGAATCAAAACGGACATACACACAAGTAAACCAGACATGTCAAACTGTGCACAAACAAGAGAATCTACTGAGTATATATATATATATATATAGTGTATTTGCTCGTCATAATTATGACGTCATATTATAGGCCTATATGTATCGTTGGTTATCGCCGTCGTCAAGACCGCCGTCGTCAAGACAAACGGTTTATGTTTCACAATAGAACAGAACCCGTTTGTGACGTAGCGTCCCCGACAGACGGACACTATATGGATATTATATGTATATATATACATATAATCATATATATATATATATATACGCATGCAGCAAACAACCGTGTTTAGGCTATATGCATACGTCTATCATACGTGCATGATATATGTTGTTTATATGTAGGTAAGAGTCTCCCAACCTTTTCTTTGCCCCAGCTGCACCCTTAGGAAATGTTGATTAATGTTCGCACCCCCTACAAAAGTAATATCACATTTGAAGATGAATAAGTCATTTTTATATTTTTTGAACCACAGATTGAACCACTGACACTCATACAGTAGGTCATACTGTGGTTTTGTTGGCTTTCCGCCAGGCAACTGGGCGAACCATAGACAAGCGTTAACCGTCGACAGATAGTTTCTACATAAATACAGTACAATAGTAACATATTTTCCCTCTTTGTCGCACCCTTGAAATAACATCTCGCATCCCTTGGGAGTTCGGACACCCAAGGTTGGGAACCCCTGATGTAGGAGAACACTGCGATAACACCCTCTAGCTACGTGTTCCATTTTTTTACCATGATATTATTATTATTAAGCTGCACTGAGAAGATTTAGTTCAGCAAGAAGTCGTGTTAAGCACCACGAATCTGGTGCGCAACAATGTAAAAAATAACACATCTGTACAATACAATACAATACAACTGTATTTTGATATTGCCCTCCTTCTGAAGTCCAGAAGTACACACGACCATACGACTGAACATCGATGGCGCTGGGTCGCTACTCACTACTCAGTAGCTTGATGTAGATTCGAACCTGCGACCCTCTGGTTACAAGGCACATAACATACCGCTACACCACCGCGTCCCCCGTAAAATTCACGAATCAAAACGGACATACACACAAGTAAACCAGACATGTCAAACTGTGCACAAAGAAGAGAATCTACTGAGTACAGAAGTCCATTTCCGCGCTGGTTTTTTTGTTCCTACTTCGAGGACATCAATACCTAATGGTATTACGAATAGAATAACGACAGCGCTATCTATCATCCAAACGTGCCAGACGCCCGCAATGAAGGTAGACGAAATGTGAGAAGAGGATAAACCGTTAATTACTGACGTAATCGAACAACTTCTGATTTACTACTACCGCTCATTCCGTTTTATGGCGTCATTTCACGCGTTCCAATTACGTAATGGTCGGCGCGACATGCACTCTTTGGACGTAACTGAACTTGTTCGAAATGGCTGTAACTTACAATCGTCATAAGAGCCTCGCGGTTCTTGTAGATGCATCCATTTTACAAATCCATAGCGTTGTTTATCTCCACAGTACACGATTATTGTTAAGGGACATTAATTTAAATAAAAAAACCATCATTGATGCTAAGAAAATGCATTAATTTAAATAAAATACCTTCATTGTTGCTAAGGAAGTACGTTCATTTAAATAACATGCCTTCACTGTTGTTAAGGGAGTACGTTCATTTAAATAAAATACTTTCGTTGTTGTTAAGGAAATACGTTCATTTGAAGTCAAAGCTGAATAAAAATTTAAACATTAATGCATTGAGGTTTGGTTGATCGCGCAGATTCTTGATCTATATATATCCGCACGATATATATATATATATATATATATTACATTGAAATCATTAACATTAGAAGTTTATAGCCTAAATAAAAACTTTATATGTAAAGTCGAGACATCGTTGAATATATTAGGGCACTTTTTATGTTCAGTCTATATACATCAAGAATATATCTACGCGTATTTCAAACACATTGACCGTATAGTAAATGAACAGCAATTTGTTATTCCGACCAACTTTTCCAGTGGGAAATCTTGGTTCAATAATCTCCGACTATCGGACTGGCCGGCGCCTAATGATCGTCGGGGTATATCTCCGTGCCCTTTTCTTTGACCTGCATCGGGGTTTCATCGAAGGAGGATTGAAGCCCATTGTGGGTCGTTGTTGAAGCGATGTTTGCTTCTCAGCGCTTGATTCGGATGATAAAAAAGCTAACGATGCAAAAACGGTTCGTCGCTACTGCTCTGCTTGGCCGGTTCCCTTCGGCATAGCGATTGTCGACTTCATCAAAATTTCAAGGCCGCCCCTGCGTTCATTGGCTTCCATCTCGAAAACGTATAAGAAAAGAGGAAATCGTATCCTATACTGACCACTCAAACGTCAAGAAAAAACTGATAATACCTAATAGAAAAGATTTTTCCTCTGCTGCATATATATATATATATATATATATATATATATATATATGCGTAAATGTCTCCCTGTGTGTGTATAAGCTTATATATTTATGTAAGTATGGCTATATGTGTGTATCTATGTATCTGTATGGTTGCGTAGCATCTTTATGAACATTTATCACCGGAATAGCCACTTATAGTGGTATTTCCTAAAGCGGCGTTAGATAATTCTTCATTTGCGGTCATATTAGAGTGATCTTATATCACATAGTTACGGAGCGCCGCAACCTTCTGTATGGATTATAGCTCATTCGAAATGAAATTCTCCTAGAGATATTTATAGTGTTAGTTTGGTGGTCGTGAACTCTGCGTTCCTGCAATTTCAAGTCTAGTTTCGTTGACAGTATTTACGAACGTTTTCGCAGCATATACTATTAAAAATGATTTCTGAGCACTTTTTTTCTGAAGCACTGTGGTGGCATGTGAATTTTTGTCTGCCTACGGACGTAGAAGAGCGTTCATAGCTCTTTGCACAGCGCCATATAGGCCTCCTACTATGCGCCTTAAAATGCATAGGCTATATCTCTGCTTGCTTCTCTGTTTTTCTCTTTAGCGGCTATCGATTGATGCTGCGAAATATCGTAGTGCGCTATAAAAAAATTGGTGGAGGTGATTCGACTGATTTTATATTCCAATTGGAATTACATAGACCTGTTGTGGTTTGCTAGGTTGAGTGTTCGAATTTCCTTCAATGTGAGAATTGTAGTAAAAATACTGAGGGGTTCGAGTTTGATCCATGTGGAGTTGAATATTTTATCCGTATTTTGCAAACTGAGAAAATTCAAAAATGCAATAGAAAGCTTAAACTCCAAAATGTGATGACATGACCAAATTCATTATGTATACAATTCACATGGTCACAAATCTCACAATAAACCAGAGCTTCACTTTATCAGTAACCCAAAAAGTTAATATCGAAAATGCTAAGCATTGGGCACAATATAATCATAACTGAGGGGGTTGGAAACCTGGGGTGTGCAATGAAGACTTAACTGGGGGGTCATAAGAAAGATTGAGGTGTTGAACCCGCAAACCCCCGACAATTCTCACCATGGTTTCAGTCATGAGGTTAGTATGGACGTAAACAGGCAGAGCACGATATATATATATACAGCAGCGATGGCGGCTAATGAAACTGTACTCTGAGCGTAATGGTGTTGTATAAATCTTCGATTATATCACAATAGTCATATCTCTGCTGACTTTCAGGCGCGACTTGCCCTTTACCAAACGAGCTTTGCATCTATATCGCAGAAATCGCGAACTCGCGAAATATCTTCTCGTCAAACAAGCCCAATGATTGCTACGGCCGAGCCGAAAAGCTGTCCTGCCAATATGTATTAGCAGAACTATTACCGCTGCGCCGGCAGACCGATAATATCAGCAATATTTGTCTTGCCAGAAATTCATTTATCACAGACCGACCGGTTGGAACGCTAAACTGGTGACAGTTTGTTGGAAGGAGAGAGAATTTGATGAAACTACGTGACTGAGGAACCTACAGTTACTACGCAAAGGCGATTTTAGAGGAATCTGTCGCTAAACGCTCGTTTTGAAGATTGCGCACAAGACAAAGCGAGAGATTATAGACAAAAACTGTTGGAACGAGGAACGCAATTGATCGACTTGATGGAAATTACAAATGTGCCAATCATCTCGGATGTGTATCGTTCGCTTTTCTTTCTATGTCTCCGATGTTCTGTTCTCTTAATACAAAGCAATGTGTGACAACAGCAGAAACTTTTGTGATTACAACATCAATCGAGCTTTTAGAAAGACACTAAGTCGTGTGCTTGTATACGACCGTACAGATAAGCGAGAAATCAACTCAGATGACCGTGTTTGCATATAAAGTATAGGTCCAAAAGAGTTATGTGTATGATTTCCAGAGGCGTAACTTTGGTCTATAGAAAGTGAGGGTACCAAATTTCGCATCATGTCCTTTTCAAGACTGTTAAATAATCATAATGGCGCTAAATGAATCTGTATTTGGTGCCATTTATGCAATGCCGAATAGTAATGCCCATACTAACATACCCATACTAACATACCCATACTAAAATACCCATACTAACATACCCATACTAACATACCCATACTAACATACCCATACTAACATCCCCATATTAACATGCCCATACTAACATATCCACACAAACGTGCCCATGCGAAAGCCTATACTATCATGCCTATACTAACGTGTCTACACTAACATGCGCATACTAACATGCCCATACTAACATGCCCATACTACCATGTCCATACTACCATGCCAATACTAACATGCCCATACTAACATGCCAATGCTAACATGCCCATACTAACATGCTCATACTACCATGCCCAAACTACCATGCCAATACTAACATGCCCATACTACCATGCCCATACTAACATGTCCATGCCATGAACTGGAAGACGCTTTAAACTTTAAGACCAAGTAGCGAGCGAGCAGAGCCTAAGTCGAAGCAAAGCGGTGATCTCTTCTGATTTATCGGCGGATGATTGGATGATTTGATCTTAAACGATGGGACAGATAGATGACGTGGCTGACAAATGCGGAGATCGATCGACGATCAGATCGAAGGAGGAGCGGAGGAGCAGAGGGTCTTAGTGTAAATGGTTTTAGTTGGAACGAGTGGCGAAATTGATCGTTGATTTGTTATTGATTCTGGGCCAACCGTGGACCTGTATATATATACGACGAGAGAGCCAGGCACTTACTTAGACTGAACTGGTTAACGTAGAAATCTATGAATGTTGAACGCATTTTATTTTGGACACGATAGACAAAATAGGAAGTCACGGGTTGTAGGTATGGACATGTTAGTATGGGCATGTTAGTATGGGCATGTTAGTATGGGCATATTAGTATGGGTATGTTAGTATGGGCATGTTAGTATGGGCATGTTAGTATGGGCATGTTAGTATGGGCATGTTAGTACGATTGTGGGGCTGTGGGCCCTTTCAGATGGCGCTATATAAATTCTCGATTACAATTACAATAACAATTACGTGTGATTCTTAATGAGCAATTATTACTGTCGTTAGTCGTCAAACGTGGGAATCGGCGTGTTATCTGATTTTCTGATTTACTTCAGATCCAAGCTATTGGCAATTGATAGCTGCTTTTCACAGAAATTTGATCTAATCTGAGTGCTGAATGGAACGTCTCAAATACCATCATCACATCCACATCGCATCATTGTATCATTGTATTAACTATAATACATGCATTGTGCTAGTCTAATGTATTGTAGTGTATGGAACGGTTAGGAAATGCAACCAAAAATCCAGATGATCAGTCCACCATATTCGCCATGTAATGTAATAAAAAATGTAATGTAATGTAATAGTGTAATGCAAAAAACATTTACACAGCTCCCCTTAAGAGCTTCCCAGAGGCCATAGGCTGCAATGCATATTCATCATGACCTGTCTCTCTTTCTTGGTGGACTGATCTTCTGGATATTGACCTGATTATAGTGCGCCATCGGTGGATGCCTCGTAGTTTTCACGTCGGCGCTATATAAGTTTCTAATTAACAACAACCGATTTCTGCTTAAATTATCCTGTGCGTAACCCGGTTTGCACTTGAACTGCCAATCGCTGAGGAGTTTTATCTGCAAGGATTATAAAAGCCCACCCAGGCTTTTATCCTTGCAGGTTCGATAAATAGATAGCAACCCCAGTCGGGGGTTAAAAGGTGTCACGTGGTTTGATTGTTGTGGTGGTGCTCACCCCTCAGCAGAGTGACCTTTTGACCTCAATACCCGCTGCTGATGAGTTTCTATGGAGCGTCGTAAACAAATATGGCACCACCACCACGAGCTTTACGCTGGCTTCCCGTCGCGCACTTGCCGTAAAACAAGATTGTGTTGGTCGATTTACGTTGGCGTTTATCTTGCCTTCAACGCGCTCAAGGACGTGACACTGAATTCTTATATTAATATAATTCCTATTTTAATTGAATATTTTAATAGAGTGCTGTTTTAACAGAGTAATCAGGAGCGCTCTCTGAATTAGCCAGTGCTATGTTAAATATCAGGTGGAATTTCAACAAGGAAAGCATTGCACAAAAGACTAAAAGAGTCACCAGTGGAGTGCCCATGCAAACACATAGAGCCTCTCCCTCGCTCTCTCTGCTCGTATTCAGTTCAAAGTGCTTATTCTTGTGCTTAAGTCTCAACTGGGTCTTTATCCGCAGTACTTGCGTGATCTAATTCAACGGCCTCATTCTGCTGCTTCGCTGCGTCCTCTCCGATCTTCTGATTGTCTTGCCCTCTTAGTTCCTTGTGTCATAGACCAATGTGGCTCAATCCAGGTCCTTTGCCTGCATAGGTCCCTCTCTTTGGAACCGACTTCCTCCTCCTGTCCGCACCACCATTCTCTCTGGTAGCGTTGCTTCTTCTGTAAATCCTGCTTTTTCTCTCGGGGTCGCGCTCACTGGGAGCGCCTCTGAATGGTCTGTGCCACAAGAGGCGCTTTATAAATGCCCATATACAATACAATACAATACATGTACAATGCAATGGAGCCCACCAACGAATTCCCGTCCACAGTTGACAGATAGCATCAAGTTAAAATCTGGGAGTTATAGGGTAATATAGGCCATGTGACAAAACAGGTTATATACCTAAGAGTTCCAAGGAGTTTTACTATAATTTTTTTTCTCAGCGCTGTCAGTTGACCGTGGCAGTGTTTGGTGCATTCACTGCAATGCCTTACTTGTTGATCTCAGACTTGCATGTGAATATACTACTGTTACTTCGACCCCACAATAAACCAACGAGAACAATTCCTTTAACAAACTCGTCATAGCTAACTCTCGACCTGGATTTTCTGTTCAGTCTTGTTTTTCCAATGGATTGTGAGTTTTGATCGTGATTTCACTCGAAGCGAACATCGCCTGGGTATCATTATAATGGCTCTATAATAGAAATCATAAGATTTGATTTACTTCATACATGGATTAGACGGTTCTATAACTGTCGAAGCCAGAGATGAATCTCACAATCCGCAATAATCGATTAGAAGACGGTCTTTGATGGCTCAATTACATGTTACCGTTTCGCCAACTGACGAACCGAGATTCAAGCCCAAGGGACGGCGATGAAAGCCAGTTGTATTACTACGCTCTCATTTGGGAATCAGTCTCCCTCAATCAATCGGTCAACAGTCTATCGTTGAGACTTCCCTGACCTATTCGTACGCGTCTACAATCCTACAAGATGCGGCAGATGTTTTGTCGAGTCCTTGGAAGAGTATTTCACGGCGA